>JAJEKV010000401.1:0-236179 GCA_021234155.1 Isoetes taiwanensis
ATACGAGGCCAACTTTCAAAATTTTGGATATGGTTTTAAGATCAAATAGTTTGCACTAGAGCAGTCCGGGCAGCTTTGTTGTTGGGCAGCGAGCTGGCACACTTCCCCAAGTCAAACAAAGCGAGGACCTTGCAAGGCCTCCTCATTAGAGGAGAGTCCGAGCCGAGTGAGCCCTAGCTTCCGAGGCAGCCTTTCCTGGCAGCGCTCCCGGCAGGCGTGCGCTAAAGACCACACTCCGGGATCTGGTTCCGTATCCGACCGTTGAATCCTTTGTTCCGGGAACCTGTTGAGAAGGTCCAAAAAAATCAACATCAATCCGGGAGAACATATCAAACGAAGCGTCTACTTGACGGCGATTGTAGAAACAAAGTGTTTGTCGTTGGGACATTACGAGGAGAGCTCCAAATGCCGATCCGACTTTCGCCACATCGTCCAGAATGCCAAAATTACCCTAGGGACAAGTTACGCGGTCGGTTTGCAAAAAAAGAAAAACACCATGCCCTACATTGCGATTACGTGACCACCTCTAGGCCAATTGACTAGAATTAAGCGTTGCACCTTGAGATAGTTTGGCGCTTCTTAGAAGGGGTGGGCTTCTGGCCACAAACTTGGTCCCTAGGGCAATGTTGACGTACTGGCGAGACAGATCCGCGGTTCGGGAGAGGGGAAGTTGCCCGGCCCCTTGTGGCCTTCGGGAGGGGACTTTGGGGCAAGCCGCTTCGGGGTGGTTTTTAGGGTCCGTGGTTCAAGACACGTCCAACACCCCCTCTATGTATCAAGACAGTTGCCGCGGCGCCGAAGGTCTAGTCAAATCGACAAACGGAATGGAGTTTAGAGCCTCCAGCGCAAGGGCCCTTTGGCAATGAGTTGCCGGGTTCTAATGTATAGGGACTTTTGCGTTTGCTCAAGTCATCGCCAACGCCAACTTTCAAAAATTTGGATATGGTTTGGTCTTTTGCACCAGGGACGTGGCCAATCACATGCGATTGAGAACACGAGGCAAGCCCCAAACCGGCGGGAATGGAGTTTGGACATTACTCCCGTTGTGGCGGTTAAGAAGTCAGGCCCGCTTTTGACGGTGCTCCAAGACATTCGTACGCTAAAAATTGCAATTAATGCATAGTACGGACTTAAATTACCTGATTTTTGTCGAACCTAGCTTCTAAAAGTCGCCTAGCTTGTTGAGATAAACTTCATCTTCGCATGTTGGTAGGGTATTAGTTCTCATAGCCAGGGGACAAAATTAAAAAAAATAAATATATCTACTCTATATATGTTCTTATGTTTGTCGCTGGGGCTTTATCCGACCGGTCTGCTCGAGATCCGTAGACGGCCCACGGGCTTTTGAACGTATCCCACGCCCGTAAGGCCGGAAGTTTATATATAATTCAGATAGATGCGATCCCACGGCCCACGAAGGTTGATTTGATCCTGATCGCTTGGCCCCGAGATCCTACTACCACGTTGCTTTTGGGACACATCCTATTGGTGTACATGACTTTGGGAATTATATGTAATAGATCCTATGGCTCATGTTGCGTGAGATCTCGACCCTTGATCGAGTCCAAGATCCTACGGCCCAAGTTGAATGCTCATCCCTTAGGAAAAGGCTTTTAAAATTTTTATGTTGTGTGAGGGATTCGAACCCTAGCCATTAACCCCCTAACCCCCCATTCTAACCACTAGACCAAGCATTAATTCCATGAATAATTTATGTTTCAAATATACTTAAGGGTAATATTCCTATTAAGATAAAATAGACTATAACATTCTAGCTAGTTCAAGAAGGTTCTAGAATGTTCTGGAAGACTCTAGAATTCTAGAATCTTCTAGAAAGTTCTAGAACATAAGAGAATCTAGGGGAGATCTAAGAAAATTCTTCCAGAAAGTTCCAAATTGTTCTAATAAGTTTTAGAATATTCTAAAATGTAGGGGAATCTACGAGAATGTAAGGAAATCTAGGGAAATACTTCCAGAAAGTTCTAGAATATATTGAAAGTCTTAGAATGTTCCAGAAAGTCTTAGAATGTTCTAAAACATTAGAATGTAAAGGAATCCAGAAGAATTTAATAGAATGTAAGAAAATCTTATAAAATATAAGAGAATCTAGGAAAATATTTACAAGCCTAAGGGAATCTCTTAAAATCTGGGGGATCTAAAGGAATCTTCATAAAATCTAAGGGAATCTAAGAAAATGTTGATGAAATCTTAGAGTATCTAAGATAATCTTTATAGAATCTCTTTGAATCTCATGTAATGTAAGGGAACCTAGGGCAATATCATAAAATCTAAATGAATCTAAGGGGATCTTTATAGAATCTTGGAGAATCTAGGGAAATCTAATAGAATCTAGAGAGAATCTTATAAAATTTAGAGAAATGCTCACGAACCCTCCAAGAGAACCTTGGTAGAATCTTAGAGAATCTATCAAGAGATTCTTTTACAAGAACTTGCACGTAGGAACATACTAAAACTCGAACATGCGCCGTAGGACGTATTAATTGTCTTGTATATATATGTCGTCGTAACAAGCGAACACGTAGCTACATATACTATTGGTGGAAACCTAACCTTTTTAAATCTAACAAAATAAAATTTTAAGATAAACTACATCTTTGCATGTTGGTAAGGTATTAGTTATCGTAGCAGGTAAGGTATTACTAGTTATCATCATCGTATTATATACCTCATAGCTCAACGGATGTACCACAAAACATTGAACATTTTCATGGTGGTATATTTCATAACTTTAACGGGTGTAGCAAGTCAAATAAACCCCTATCCAGTTAAATAAACCCATGTATCAAGTGTACATGCATTCTATACTATTTAATTTTTTTTTTTTTTTTTTTTTTTTTTTCGTCGCCGTAAAAAAAAACGTTGCTACAAACGCCGTTCAACGACGTTTTGTCGCCGCTTAACGACGTCACGACGCCGTTTAACGGCGACCCGTGATTTAATCGTGGATTTAAATCGAAAATAAAGGCAATCCCGCCGCTATTTTCGAAAGCAAGCAAAGCTTATGGAGGAGCGTTTTTGAGGCGAGGCGGCTGGATCTACTTTGGGGTCTATTCTAAGTGTAAGACAAGCTTCATAAGGTATGTGTAACGGATCAACCAACTCGCTTTTTGAATCTAAACTTGTTTTTGGGTAGATTTAGGGCTTTTTGTATTTGTTGTTTGTTCTTCCTTCAACCTTCATTCTTCTTCTTCCATTCTTGCATCCTTCTTCCATACATATTCTTCCATTCCTTTGTCATCTTCTTCTTGATTCTTCCTCCTCTTATACTACTTCTTCCTCCTCTTATTCAAATTCTTACTCTTAATCCTCCTCTTGCGCTTCATCTTCTTCTTTATTCTTCCTCCCCATTTTGGGTTCCTCTTCTTCTTCTTAGCCTTTTTCTTCTTGGATTCTTCCATTCTTCTTCTAATTTTTTTTCCCATCTAAGAAGACGTCGTTAAAAGACGAGACCCTTCTTCTTTCCAAAATTTTTCCTTATTAGTTGTTTTATACTATTTCTTTCTAATCATTGAATTTTTTGTTTTGCATGTACAAGTCGTATTTAATTAAAGTGGGACTCATTCCATTCCCATTTTTTTTGGAACCCGGTTAATTTACATAAAAAGGAGCACCCCGACCCGAAAACTATCCTTAATTCGAATTTTTGAATAAAACTCCGCATCCAAGCTTTGCTTCAGTTTTCCCTGGTTAGCGAGTCGAGAACAAGAACAATGCAATTGAAACAAAGGAAATTCATTAAAGTTTGAAACCAAAGATCTAGTTGAAAAAGATTCTTAGTTGGATATTTTGGCTCTATTTTCTTGGGTGGGTAGACAAGAGATCACAAATTCCAACAAAAATTAAGCAAATTGTTTACTTAATCACCAAAAAATACACGCTCTTCACACATGAACGACCTAGTGCAAAGGGCGCGTGGAGCTCTCTCCAAGTCACGGAGCAACTTACAGACGATAGAAATTTGTATGAGGAGTTCCTTCATGGGCCACGTGCTTGTATGTCCAACTCGATGTCACCACCCTCTTTAAGCACCTTTCTTCAATGAACTAGTCTTTTCATTGCTCCCAAGCATGTACTATCCGGGTTGAGATAAGGACCGAAAAAGACAAAAAATCAAGTTAGTCAAGTGGATGCTACAGCAAAAAAAGTAAAATCAAACACAATTTAGGGGCCATTTTTGGAAAAATACAGCCCTGGAAGGTAGCCTCAGAGGGAAAACACAGGGAAACAAGGCCTTCTCGAAGACCCAGAAAGGCGCTCAAAGCCAAAAACGCAGGTATAATGAGGTCTTTCGAATCGCCGAGTCGAGAAAGGCGTACCAAAGCAAAAAAACGGTGTTTTAGGGTTGTAAGGCCTTCAACTCGCGGAGTTGAGAAAGGCAAAAAAACAAAAAACGCAGGTTTTAGGGGTGGTCTTTTCCTGACCGCGAGTCGAGAAAGGCAAACCAAAGCGAAAACGCAGTTTTGGTTGAGGCCTTTCTCGACCACGAGTCGAGAAAGGCATTTCAAAGCGAAAAACACAGTTTTGTAGGGTCTTTCTCGACCGCAGAAAGAGAAAGGCAGCTCAAAGTTTAAAACGCTAGGGTTTGAGGGCCTTTCTCGACTCGCTGAGCCGGGGAAAGGCACTTCGCACTAAAAAAGGCAATTTCAAGGGCGGAGATTATTTTTGTTCGAGGGCCCTTTCTCGACTTCAACAGTCGAAAAGCCTTTCAGAGCCCCTTTCTCGACTTCGTGAGTCGAAAGGCAAACCAAAGTGCAAAATGCAGTTCTAAGCCCTTCAAACATCATATTACTATACGTTTATTCACATGTGATCAAACATACAACAAATGTGGCGAACCTACTTGCCTACAAACATAGTTTCTACCTCCAATATCATAAAGTGCAAATCATTATTAGTTGCACCATATCCTATGTATTTTCCAAGTGCACACTATACCTATGCATTTTTTTTTTTCTATGTATCATTGAGACCCAAAAATAGAATCCCCCATTCCCCCCCCCTTTTTTTTAGTATATCAATGTTTTCTAATAAACACAATATCTTATCCTATATATTTCCTAATAAATACAATATCTTATGTATTTCCTAAATGCACACCATAACTATGCATTTCCTATGTATAATGATAGAAAAAAAATAGTCAACCAAAAAGATATCAATGTTTTGACTTAAACATTGAAAATGTGCCTTGAAAATGTGCCCTATAATGGCAACATAATGTGCACAATGTGAAATAGGGGGCGTATAAATAGACGCCAATTTATTTAATAATATTTTAATTCTTCATACCCATTGGCCTTAGAAAAAAATAACCCATTGGCCACGCTTATGTCCAGTATTTTTTCTTATGTACACCCTATTATTCCACTTTTTTCCTCCCACCCATGTTTAAGTTTGAAATTTGAAATTGAAAAAGAGGGGAGATTTGGTACATACCTTTGAATTGAAGAGATTTGGTACACTTATGAACTTGTGGCTATGGCTTAACTCCCAAGATCGTGGCTATGGCTTAACTCCCAAGATCGCGGGCTATGGCACGAAGCCGAAGCTTTTCAACAACCATTTCTTCTCAACGATCGCGAGCCGATGCGATTTGTTTTCAAGAAGCGGAGCCGTCATTTCAGGATTTGTTTTCATATGCCGGATTTCCTGATGCAGGTCCGTCATGCGAGCTTCAAGTTAAGGCCCTTCCATTCCTTCACGGTAAGCCAGCTTTTAAACTTCAGAGCTCTTTTAAACTTCTCGGCACCTTGCTTTGAAAATGTAGCCAGAGAACCGGATCTTGCTGCAGGTGCTGCAAAACGGGACGAAAGCTTCAATCCGCATGGCAAGAGGTCACCTACAGCCAAGATCTATGGAAGCTTTTGGGCGTTTTCTGGCCCCCATATCAGATGCCGGATTTCCAAAGGCATGTGTGGTCGGGACGGATTTGCCTTCAAGAAATGCAAAATGCCTCTCTTTAATCCTTGATTCAACACCTGCATTTCGACACAGGGGATTCTAAAAGGGATTCAAAACAGAGGAAATAGAAGCTTTTTAAGATTTCAACAAGGGCTAAGATTATAACCTTCTCGATCGCCACCGGTTGGGCGGTGCTTTTTCGCCACCGGCCATACCGCTTTTCGGGCGGATTTTCGGGTCGGAAGATAGGGCAGCTGCAAATGCGAATGGCGCCTCTACCAGCTAGGGCGATGGCTATGCCGGAGTCGGGAATAGAAGATGACAATATTGGTGGGTGATCCCGAACAAGAAATCAGGATATTTGCTCTGCTCGGTGACAGTGGGTGGATTGTGGCAGGGCCATGCAGATGCTCGGTGACAGTGGATTGTGGATTGTGGGTGAATGACGAAACTGCTTTGCCCTGCTTTGGAGGGATGATGGATTTGCAGCTGGCTGCTGTGGAGGTGTGTGAAGAAAGGCCCCAGTTTTATAAATACGTTTAGAATAGCTAAAGGCTAGGGAGCACAAAGAGGCCCATTCTCGCCTTGTGAGGCGAGAAAAAATTTCTCTAATTATGCATTGTTTAAATTCTTTAATTATTTATCGTCTAATTAATTAATTAATTAATTAATTAATTATATTATTTAAGTTGTCTAATGAATCTTTATTTCTGCTAATAGTTGTTTAGCTATGGAACCCGTCCCTCCCTCCCTCCCTTCTTTCATGTTTTCCCTCTTTTGCCCCTCTCTTTTGTCCTATACCCCTCTTTGCCCTTTTTGCCCCTCCTCCTCTTCTCCATGCCCCTACCCCTCCTCCCCTTCCCTCCCTTCCCATTTGCTCAACCCCTCCCTTGGCCCTTCCGCCCTCCTCGTGCTCCTATGCCTTTCCCTCCCTCCCTCCCTCCTTCTGTCTTCCTTTCATTCTTTCTTCCCCCCCCTTTTATTTTCTCGAATTGTCATGTGTAAAAGTTATTCTTATTTTATCAAGGAAAAATTTCATAATGATTCAATGGCAACTTACTTTTTTTTGCATGAGTCCCATTTTCAGTCCGAGTCCCAAATTTCGAGATTTGACCCACTTTAATTAAATGCGACTTGTACACTCCTAGCAAAATGTGTTGTTCTTGCAAAACAAGTTGGCACCTCTTCCAGGTAAGGATTTAATTTTTTCAATACGCTAATAAAATACTAATGCTTTATTTAGGTTAAATTGTTATCCAAGAAGGGGACGTCATTGAAACCACCCCTCCCCCATTGATTTTCCATATTTTTTTTTCCTTTAAGTTGTTTATTTATACTAATATTTTACTAATCATTGAATTTATTGTTTTGCATGTACACTCCTAGCAAATGCGTTGTTTGTGCAAAACAACTTTGCCACCTTGTACCAGGTAAGCATTTAATTTTCAATATGCTTAATGTATTGATTAATGTATTTAGCTTAATTTATTGATTAATGTATTTAGCTAAAAAAATTGGGGCTTCATTTATTTTTGTATTTTTTAATATATTTAAGCGACATCATTTAATGACGTTAAAATCTTATATTTCTTTATTGGTTAAATTCATTTTATAGGCTTTAAATTAAATGTATTAACTTCATTCATAATAAATGTGTTATTATTATTTTTTTCAATTTATAAAAAAAAAAAAAAAATAAAAAAAAAAATTTAATACACCGTAGCAACGCCGTTAAACGATTTTGCTTGCGGGTCGCCACGCCGCCAACGACGCCGGCAACGCCGTCTTTGCCGCCACAGCGTGGTCGCCATCGCAATGCGTGACGCCGTTAAACGACGTCAAAATGCGGGCTGCCCCGGGCCAGCAATCGCTTCACACGCCATCGCCGCCGCCTGCCGTGGCAGCCAATTTTACGCGTGGCGTGGATTTGAACGACGCCGTCATTAAACTTTAAAGCGTTATTTGCCGCATAGCTGAATAGCGACGATAAAATGCGATCGACGCCCGACGCCGAAATAGGCGATGGCTTATCGACGCTTTGACGATGCGATCATCGACGCCTAAACGACGGCCCGACGCCGCGGGGTTTTAATTTTGTAGTGCCTTCCAAACGCTTTTGGAACGCTTTACGGCGTGAACCCATCCAGATTTCATGTGTTTAGAGTTAGAATCAAGCCTTTAGAGTTGGGTTAAGATTCTTAAGCTAGATAGAGACAAAGATCATTCATTCATCTCTTTTTAGTTGTCGCTTCTTATCTTGCTAAGTATCTTCTTGTCTACACACGTAGTATAATCAAGCCTTTTCTTAGAACCCCAAATTTAGTTGCCAAGGCCTTAGAAATTGTTGTCACATCGCTGGTAGGGTACACCAACACACGCTTATAGGTGCACTATCATCAAGTGCCTTCAACCATGCCTTTGTATCATAGATAATTATATAGGAATTAACTCTACCTAAGTAATTTAGTCTAGCACACCAAGTATACCCACAAAGTAAGTCTCCTTCTACCACCCCATAACAGTAAATGAGTACCTTCCTCAGTGTCTAGTAAAGTGCCAAATGCCAAGTGGGTCAATTGAGGTAAGTAGACGTAAATAATTGTTGTTGTGGTAGTATTTGTTGCCTTGTGCACTTTAGGTAGGAGAATCTTCGATTGTGGGATCCTCGAGCCTCGAAATGGTGAGCCACTGACAACATCAACGAATTGAAAGCAGAGGGCAAACTTAGGGAGGAAACTTCAGCAAATCAAAAGGCCAAGATGGTGTACGTGGAAGGCCGAACACAAAAATAAATGAGATCCTTTAGGAAGGATGATTGCGACATCAAGGATAGACACAAGACTTGCCAAGAGGGCTATGCAACAGCTAATGGGCATCATGGCACTTATAAAATTGATCACATTAGGGGAGGAACACCTCCTAGTTAAGGATATTCTCCAAGTGCCATATTGTCTCGAGGAACGTCCCCACATCGATAACTAATGTCACAACTACGCCACCAACAAGTAGACGACTTCATCGACTTATCATATCAAGAGCCCTAAAGGATGAGACCGGACATACCTCCCGAGGAAGGGCAACTAGCGCAGATATACTGCACCAGTAGTATCGATCTAGACTCCAAAGCGCATAAGCTTTGACTAAGGAGGTATGACAAGCCGCCAAGGGTGGGCTCCTCGGGGAATAGGCATATGGCGAGACTGCAACAAACTTCTTCCTCATCAGCCCCAATACTTCAGAGCAGCTGCATCAATCTCGACAGCACTATCTCAAGATCACGACAATCTTCTATCTTACAGATTGGAGGTCAAACACCATCAAGAAGAGACATCATGGGAGATCAAATACCAAAGATTATTAATTGATCGGTCAAGATTAGTCCCCGCAGATGGATGCACATAAACTTCTCTCAAAGAAGAGAAGTTGCACAGCTTAGAAGTGGTAAAGCACTCAACATTGTCATCACCTTATAACAACAAAGATGCAACCAAAGAGGATGAAGAATAGAATCGACAAGGTCAGCACAACAATATCAATCCAGGAGTTAGAAGAATCATCCTCGAATCTCGTAACCTTCAAGACAGATGAGTCAAACACGAAAGATTCTACGCAGTGGTGAACATTACCTCCAAGCCTTTGGGATGCAACACCGAGCCTTATGTCGCCACTACATCAGCAAGTCCACTAAGATGGATAACTTTAATGAAGATAGTCAACATCAACATTAAGGACGAGAAGAGTCAAGAGTCAGAATATGTTCGACAAAAGGAATAGGGCACAGGAATGATTATACAACAATTCCAAGGAGACCAGATTCTTTTCAACAAATTATGGATCATCACCTTGCTACTCCAACGACTAATGACTACACCAGCTCTAAGCAAGTTAGGGGACCTATCAGATAGTTGAGTATCTTAGAATTATGGGTGATAGCATCCATGATGGGATTTGGACGAAATTTCGAGTAGAATTTTTTTTGTCTTTTCTCTTAGAAAGATGGACCCAAGAATTGAGCAAAGCTTCAAGGATTGGGAAGATAATGTATGGAGTACAACAATTGTATACATTGCTGGCGGATATCCAACATATTGGAACCTCTTTGTGAGCTTGATCACCTCGCTAAGAAGGATTCAATAATAGGATAACCGTCAACCATGTATATGACGAGTACTTCCGCAGAATAAGGAATAATCCGACCAAATGAAGGGAAGCAATCTAATAAGTCCGGCCAACTTCTTAGATGGCATCAACTCAAAGGTGTGACTATTTCAAGAGGGCAATAATTAAGAAAGGGCAGATCCTAGAGTATAGATTAGATCTAAAACAAGAATAATTATCTAATCATATAGTTTTCTATGTGTGCCCAAAAGTAATGTCATGCTTATTAAACTTGTGGCCATAGGATTTATGTAAGTAGTTCTTTAACTTGTAATTTTGCACCTTCTAGATGGCGGACATCTTTAAGAGCAAGACTCTTAAGTCTAAATCTAGGCCAGTAGTTAAGGCAAGGCCGAAAGTAATTAGCAAAGACCAACGGAACAAGAGTCAAGTCGACATCACCTCTGCGAAGCAAAGTAGAGCATCGACACCAACTTATGTACATTGGCAATTATGACCTCATAATAAGCATGCAATATTAAAGCTGGCTAAGGCAATAATTGATTATCATAAACAAGAGATACTTATCCCAGCACCAAAGGGCAAGTACCTTATAATTTAAGTTAAGTAATTCCAATCGTGCAATGCATGTCAGTAAAGCAATTACTTAAGTACATCATGAGGAATGAGGTCGTACATAAGCTACAAGTTGTCGACCCCGACCGCAATAGTAAGAAGGAAAGATACTACTTCAAACTTGAGTTGCCTCAGCCAATTTCTAAGTTAATCAAGAAGTCCCATGATATACCTCCGGTGAAATTTGAGAGCTTTTGCTCTATAGAATGTAGAGTCCGAAATCACTCTTGCACCGGATGAGGCCGACCATCAAAACTCTTATAGAATGAGCACTTCCGAAGCCAAAAGAGCTCAAGAAGCAGCTTGTAGGAGTTGATCGACTTGGGGATCCTTTCGGCCAAGATGGAAGTCTAAAGATGTATATCAACCATGGGCAGCTCAACAAGCAAACGACATAATGGATCAGCCAGCCCCAAGAAGCAAGATTCTTCTACAAAATCGACATAAGTTCGGGCAATCATCAAATAAGGATGAAGGGGGAAGATAATTATAAGACTCCTTCAGAACGCGGTATGGGCACTATGATTTGTGATGATGCCCTTGAGTCTATGGAATGCTCCACCAACTTGTATGCATTCGAGGAGCGACATCTTGAAGATTGTTTGGACGAAGTTCGTCATCAATCTCTCTTCAACGACATCCTGATCTACAACAAATTAATGGAAGAGCATGTAGCCCAATTGAGGGAAGCCATGGAGATGCTAAGACGTCGCCACTCATTGGCAAGCTTTTGAAGCAGCAACCTGCAATGCCATCTTCACTTCGCCAAGTGAATTCAGCAAGAAGATAGAAGAAGCCATCTCCCCCAACATGGAGTTCAAGCACATAATGGGCTACTCTTTGCAAGAGTGCAAGGACGGATTAAGGAAGAGAAACCTTCAAATATTTTAAAAAGGAAGGTAATCTTTAATAGCAAAGAACAACTAGGCGTACCCAAAGTATAAGAAGTAAGAAAAAAATCTTCCAGGACACGTATAATAGCCCTATTTCCGGCCGTGCAAAATTTATAAAGGTCTACTTCAAGATTAGAAGTAGCTACTTCTGGCTGGACATGAAGAAGCAGATAGTTAGACATATCCAAGAAGGTCAGTGGCATCAGCAGACAAAGGCAGAACAACTTCAAACCTCGGGAGTCTTGGAACCTTGGGCGGTGTCAAACGCCAAGTGGGAAGTTATCAGCATGGATTTCATAGCGGGCCTTCCAAGGGCAACAAGAAGCTTTGTCGCCTTGAGGGTTGTGGTATATAACTTATCAAAAGGGCACATACTTGCCATGCCACACCATAGACACCGCCTTGGATCTAGCAGTGTGGTCTACACAAGAGTTCTTTTAGGCTGCATGGAATGCAGAGGTCGATCATCACCAATAGAGATCCGAAGTTCTTTAGCGACGTTAGCAAGACTTCTTCAACACGAGCTGCACCTGTCGATGAGTTTTTGCTTATCAATTGCAGTCAAATCGGCAAAGGGACCTCACCAACACAATTTTGGAGAGCACGTTGAGAAACTATGATTGGAACAAGTAACCCAAATGGGCCGAGTACATCCACCTGGTCAATTACGTACAATAATATGAAGCAAGAGTCATCGAAGATGTCTCCTCCATGATCAGTTACAGTTATCAATGCTTGACCCTAGTTATGTGGCATAATCTAGTGCCCTAGGTGGAAGTTTCTCAACAACGACAGCATTTATGCGGTAGCTTTTGGTAGTAGAAGTGTGAGAATATCTTCAAACAGCATGGGCACATCTGAAGAGTCTAGCAGATAGACATAAAACTCCTCGAGAGTTGTTTTGTTGTGAGAGATAAAGTTTGGCTCAAGTAAAGATTAAGCAAGGGAAGCTTCACATCGGCAATTATAAGAAGCTCGCCCTAGGTGGGCCAGTCCGTTCAAGATCTTGGAGAAGAGTGGGCTCTCAGGCCTACAAGTTGGATCTCTCGGCCCACCTTAAGGTCTTCCATGTGAGTTATTGAAAAGGCACGATCCTAACCCTGAGGAGGTTTTGGATACTCCAACTTTGTTGAAAATGACGGAGGATCAAGTTGAAACTGTGCCTGAATTGCTTCTTGATAAGTCATTCAAGAGGACTAGGTCATCTCAATTCCTCCAGTATTTGGTCAAGTGGAAGCACTTGCCCGTGGAAGACGCGACATGGGTATTGAGCGGGGATTTGGAGAAGCAATACCCGAGTTTGTGACGTTCCCAAAGACGATTACGCTCGGGGCGTATATTGTATCGCCACGCCACGCAGTACACGCCACCCGGTGGCGACGGGCGCCAACGTGTAATAAGTGGGTAGCCCCTAGGGGGCAACTTGCTAAGAATGTGCATTAGTATTAATGTGCACATTTTCCAATGTACACATTAATGTGGGCACACATTTCCATGTGGCCACTTGATGCCAAGTGGGCCATACCCATAGGTGCAATTAATGTGCACATTTTCCATTGTACACATTCATTAATGTGCACACATTTCCATGTGAGCACATTTGGGTGCACACATTTCCATGTGGGCACATTTGGCCACCTAGCCCTTAAAGGCAAGTGGGCCCTTTTCCCAATTATCCCACATGCCTAAAGGGGATAATTGGAAACCCTAGCCAACCCCCTTGTCTATTTAAGTAGGAGAACCCTAACTTGCCCATTTTCGTTTCTAGGGTTTTAGAACTCTGTTTTGGCTGCCTCAACAGCCAAAACCGCCTCCCAGACTCTGCCTGAGAGGATTGCAACGTTAGTTTCCCTTGATTCAAGCGTTTCAGCAGGATGGTCGAGCTCAGGTCAGGAGGAGGAACTCAAGGATCAGGTATTTAGGCAATTTAGTAGTCTAAACCCCATTTCAGCCATCGAATCAGTAGGTTTAGCCTCTTAAATTGCCCATAGCAGCCCTCTAGATCTCTAGATAGCAGATTCTAACTAAAGAACCTAACTCTATGTTGTAGGTTAGATCTTGTTCTTTAGTTCTTCTGTGATGTATATGGATGATGTATCTCTATGAACTCCTTGTATTGGGAAGGGGGGTAGAGACCTAAAGCTTTGTAGTTGATGCTCCTAGAGTAGCCTCTCTAGCACTGCTTTGTAGATTAGGCTGGTGCGCAAGAGCCTCACTTAGGGATGTGGGTGAAGGGGCGGATCGGGCCGAGAAGGAGGTTCATGTCCCGACTCATGAGCGGTTCCTCCGGGTGTGTAAGGCCTCACAGGGAACCATTGTGGCTAGGTCCAATGGCTTGCCGCTGCGTGAGGGCAAGGCATGGGCTCGACACCCGTGGGGTGGTGTTCACCTTCCAGGTGGGTTCGAATCTGGGCGGTGGCCCTCTAGCCACCTTGAGTCGACATGTAGATCTACGGAGGGAGTGACCCCTACGCCCCATCCCGGGCGGGAAGATGAGCCGGGAGTAGCCCTCTTGGCTATGCATCCCGCGAACTCTGATCAGTCCCGACACTTTTTGAGACCACTCTGCAAAAGTGTGCTGGGAGGGGCGGATGGAGTGGACAACCCTAAGCCATGTTCTTATGCCGGCCAAATCCATTGCCATGAATTTCATGCGCAATGAACTCACGGAGACCCAAGCCGCCGATCCTCCCTTTGAGTCTGAGCCTTGGGTAGGATTTCCTCTATGCATTGTGCTGATCATTGTCTTTTGCAGATGTGATGTGCCACCCAGAAGGGTGGGTATATGTGTTGCTCTTATATACTGACATGTATGTTTACGCTTCCGCAGCTAGGTAGGCCCTGAGGGAGACGGGGTACAATGACCCTTTCACTCTTCCCACTGGAACCCGTCACGGTAAAGGTGTTATGTGAAGGGGCCCCGACGGTAGTGGAGCTGGTATGGGGAAGAACTCTGTTTGTATACGGTGAGTGCACCGTATGCGAGTAGGGGACGTCACAGTGGTATCAGAGCAATGTTCTTGGAGACCAAGAGCAAAGCACTGACCATGCTCCCAGTAGTACTAACTTGATAGGATCCTCAAACCTCGAGTAGCGGGAAATTTTTTTCCTGGGGTAGAGCTAGTAATTATCTAAGATTAGGATAATTAGAGAACATAGGCACTTAAAAGATCCTACTAGATTTCGGACCTCTTGGCCAATGACTCCAAGAGTGCGCCAGAGCATGTTAGGTTCGGGACCTAATGGCCCTCGCAAGACTCTTAGAGTAGTCACCCCATATGAACCCTAGAACTTGGCCTTAGGAACTCCAAATGGTAAAATAAAAGATGAAATCCCAATCAAAAAAGCTCGAAATAGCTAGAATTATATGTTAAAACATCGAAAAACATTAATACAAGTCACTTTTGAACAATGACTCCAAGAGTGCGCCAGAGTATAGTTAGGTCCCGACCTAACCCCCTCCTCAAGACTCTTAGAGTCATCCCCTAAAAGTGACCTCAAAATTGATCATAACCTACTCAAATGGTAAAGGTAATAATAGAATCTTGTTTATAATGATTAAATTAGTGTGAAACGCATGTTAAATTGTGTAAAGGGGATAAGTTTAGAGCGGAAAGGGACAACACCTCTAAGGGTGCGCCAGGGCATAGTTAGGTCTGGACCTAATACCCTCCTCGCGCATGCTTAGAGGGGTTCGAGAGAAAATAGTTGAAGAAGACCAGCAAGCCGATTGAGATATGGAGGATTTCATCAACAAACCAAGAAATTAAGCAAGGCAGTAGATGGAGGTCGTGCAACACTTGAAGACTCATTGGCGTGCGCTCCACATAAAAGACACCGAGAGACATGAGACCGGGAGAAGTACATCAAGAGGACGGATAAATAGAACACAATTTTGCTTTTGTAACTAACGGGTTTATATGTGATGTATGAAAAATTTGAATAATAAAGATATATAGTCGTTTAAAAATGTGTATTCATTAGGTACGATTATCTGGAGCAAATGCGATATTTTGATAAACGACTCCAAGAGTGCTTGAGCATAGTTAGGTCCCAACCTAACCCCTCCTCAGCGCACTCTTAGAGTCATCCAACCAAGCGGGGGCCTTGATTAGCCCTACTTGCTCCAAACGTAGTAATAAACAAAGAAACTTGCATTTAGGAAGAAAACTAATGGGAATTTACCCCTCCGGCGGGATTCTTGGCATCCATTAGGCGGAGATAGGCCAATGACTCCAGAGTGCGCCAGAGGCCACTTAGGTCCCAACCTAACACCCCCTCGCACTCTTAGAGGCGTCCAATTTTTCAAACCCCATAACTTGAGACTCAGAGCTCCAAATCGCTTGAAATTTGTTGCAATAGGACCATTAGACAGCCTAGAATCCATTTATGACCTCAAATTAGGCTAGAAATGTCAAACTTTAGCTCAAAATGACCAAAATTGCTCAAACCCTTGAATTGTTTTTCCAAACTATGGTTTGTTTGTAAATAGAAGCATACCCCATTAGTACCACAAGTATTGCTCTCGGCCCAAAGCTGATGCCTTACTCCAAGGTAGAAGTGCCCAAGAACACCCCTTTGTTATAGTCATCTAAACCTCAGCATAGCAACCGAAGTCCAACTGTTGGTACATCACCTCTGCTCATGCCAAAAGCATAAACATTGACCTAATTTTGTGTCCTTCTAATAGAGTTTGACCTATACAGCCGCCACATTCACACTCCCCAAGGCCAAGATGGTGTACAGGGAAGGCCGAACACAAAAAAATAAATGAGATCCTTTAGGAAGGATGATTGCGACATCAAGGATAGACACAAGACTTGCCAAGAGGGCTATGCAACAGCTAATGGGCATCATGGCACTTATAAAATTGATCACATTAGGGGAGGAACACCTCCTAGTTAAGGATATTCTCCAAGTGCCATATTGTCTCGAGGAACGTCCCCACATCGATAACTAATGTCACAACTACGCCACCAACAAGTAGACGACTTCATCGACTTATCATATCAAGAGCCCTAAAGGATGAGACTGGACATACCTCCGAGGAAGGGCAACTAGCGCAGATATACAGACCATAGTAGTATCAGATCTAGACTCCAAGCAGACAAGCTTTGACTAAGGAGGTATGACAAGCCAACAAGGGGGGCCTCGGGGAATAGGCATATGGCTTAGAGGCGCAACAAACTTCTTCCTCATCAGCCCCAATACTTCAGAGCAGCTGCATCAATCTCGACAGCACTATCTCAAGATCACGACAATCTTCTATCTTACAGATTGGAGGTCAAACACCATCAAGAAGAGACATCATGGGAGATCAAATACCAGCATTATTAATTGATCAGTCAAGATTAGTCCCTGCAGATGGATGCACATAAACTTCTCTCAGCAAGAGAAGTTGCACAGTTAGAAGTGGTAAAGCACTCAACATTGTCATCAGCCTTATAACAACAGCATGCAACCAGCAGGGATGAAGAATAGAATCGACAAGGTCAACACAACAATATCAATCCAGAGTTAGAAGAATCATCCCCGAATCTCGTGAACCTTCAAGGCGAGATGAGTCAAACAACCAAAAGATTCTAGCGGTGGTGAACATTACCTCCAAGCCTTTGGGATGCAACACCGAGCCTTATGTCGCCACTACATCAGCAAGTCCACTAAGATGGATAACTTTAATGAAGATAGTCAACATCAACATTAAGGACGAGAAGAGTCAAGAGTCAGAATATGTTCGACAAAAGGAATAGGGCACAGGAATGATTATACAACAATTCCAAGGAGACCAGATTCTTTTCAACAAATTATGGATCATCACCTTGCTACTCCAACGACTAATGACTACACCAGCTCTAAGCAAGTTAGGGGACCCTATCGGATAGTTGAGTATCTTAGAATTATGGGTGATAGCATCCATGATGGGATTTGGACGAAATTTCGAGTAGAATTTTTTTTGTCTTTTCTCTTAGAAAGATGGACCCAAGAATTGAGCAAAGCTTCAAGGATTGGGAAGATAATGTATGGAGTACAACAATTGTATACATTGCTGGCGGATATCCAACATATTGGAACCTCTTTGTGAGCTTGATCACCTCGCTAAGAAGGATTCAATAATAGGATAACCGTCAACCATGTATATGACGAGTACTTCCGCAGAATAAGGAATAATCCGACCAAATGAAGGGAAGCAATCTAATAAGTCCGGCCAACTTCTTAGATGGCATCAACTCAAAGGTGTGACTATTTCAAGAGGGCAATAATTAAGAAAGGGCAGATCCTAGAGTATAGATTAGATCTAAAACAAGAATAATTATCTAATCATATAGTTTTCTATGTGTGCCCAAAAGTAATGTCATGCTTATTAAACTTGTGGCCATAGGATTTATGTAAGTAGTTCTTTAACTTGTAATTTTGCACCTTCTAGATGGCGGACATCTTTAAGAGCAAGACTCTTTAAGTCTAAATCTAGGCCAGTAGTTAAGGCAAGGGCCGAGGTAATTAGCGCACCTGTGAACAAGAGTCAAGTCGACATCAGCCTCAAGCGAAGCAAAGTAGAGCATCGACACCAACTTATGTACATTGGCAATTATGACCTCATAATAAGCATGCAATATTAAAGCTGGCTAAGGCAATAATTGATTATCATAAACAAGAGATACTTATCCCAGCACCAAAGGGCAAGTACCTTATAATTTAAGTTAAGTAATTCCAATCGTGCAATGCATGTCAGTAAAGCAATTACTTAAGTACATCATGAGGAATGAGGTCGTACATAAGCTACAAGTTGTCGACCCCGACCGCAATAGTAAGAAGGAAAGATACTACTTCGAAACAGTTGCCTCAGCCAATTTCTAAGTTAATCAAGAAGTCCCATGATATACCTCCAGGTGAAATTTGAGAGCTTTTGCTCTATAGAGGCGTAGAGTCTGAAATCACTCTTGCACCAGATGCAGAGCCGACCATCAAAACTCTTATAGAATGAGCACTTCCGAGCTAGCAGAGCTCAAGAAGCAGTTGTAGGAGTTGATCGACTTGGGGATCCTTTCGGCCAAGATGGAAGTCTAAAGATGTATATCAACCATGGGCAGCTCAACAAGCAAACGACATAATGGATCAGCCAGCCCCAAGAAGCAAGATTCTTCTACAAAATCGACATAAGTTCGGGCAATCATCAAATAAGGATGAAGGGGGAAGATAATTATAAGACTCCTTCAGAACGCGGTATGGGCACTATGATTTCGCAGTGATGCCCTTGAGTCTATGGAATGCTCCACCAACTTGTATGCATTCGAGGAACGACATCTTCGAAGATTGTTTGGACGAGTTCGTCATCAATCTCTCTTCAACGACATCCTGATCTACAACAAATTAATGGAAGAGCATGTAGCCCAATTGAGGGAAGCCATGGAGATGCTAAGACGTCGCCACTCATTGGCAAGCTTTTGAAGCAGCAACCTGCAATGCCATCTTCACTTCGCCAAGTGAATTCAGCAAGAAGATAGAAGAAGCCATCTCCCCCAACATGGAGTTCAAGCACATAATGGGCTACTCTTTGCAAGAGTGCAAGGACGGATTAAGGAAGAGAAACCTTCAAATATTTTAAAAAGGAAGGTAATCTTTAATAGCAAAGAACAACTAGGCGTACCCAAAGTATAAGAAGTAAGAAAAAAATCTTCCAGGACACGTATAATAGCCCTATTTCCGGCCGTGCAAAATTTATAAAGGTCTACTTCAAGATTAGAAGTAGCTACTTCTGGCTGGACATGAAGAAGCAGATAGTTAGACATATCCAAGAAGGTCAGTGGCATCAGCAGACAAAGGCAGAACAACTTCAAACCTCGGGAGTCTTGGAACCTTGGGCGATTGTCAAACGCCAAGTGGGAAGTTATCAAAGATGGATTTCATAGCGGGCCTTCCAAGGGCAACAAGAAGCTTTGTCGCCTTTGAGGGTTGTGGTATATAACTTTATCAAAGGGCACATACTTGCCATGCCACACCATAGACACCGCCTTGGATCTAGCAAAGGTGGTCTACACAAGAGTTCTTTTAGGTCGCATGGAATGCAGGTCCATCATCACCAATAGAGATCCAAGTTCTTTAGCGACGTTAGCAAGACTTCTTCAACACGAAGCTGCACTGCCGATGAGTTTTTGCTTATCAATTGCGTACCAAACCGCAAAGGGACCTCACCAACACAATTTTGGAGAGCACGTTGAGAAACTATGATTGGAACAAGTAACCCAAATGGGCCGAAAGTACATCCACCAGGTCAATTACGCATAATAATATGAAGCAAGAGTCATCGAAGATGTCTCCTCCATGATCGATTCTGATTATCAATGCTTGACCCTAGTTATGTGGCATAATCTAGTGCCCTAGGTGGAAGTTTCTCAACAACGACAGCATTTATGCGGTAGCTTTTGGTAGTAGAAGTGTGAGAATATCTTCAAACAGCATGGGCACATCTGAAGAGTCTAGCAGATAGACATAAAACTCCTCGAGAGTTGTTTTGTTGTGAGAGATAAAGTTTGGCTCAAGTAAAGATTAAGCAAGGGAAGCTTCACATCGGCAATTATAAGAAGCTCGCCCTAGGTGGGCCAGTCCGTTCAAGATCTTGGAGAAGAGTGGGCTCTCAGGCCTACAAGTTGGATCTCTCGGCCCACCTTAAGGTCTTCCATGTGAGTTATTGAAAAGGCACGATCCTAACCCTGAGGAGGTTTTGGATACTCCAACTTTGTTGAAAATGACGGAGGATCAAGTTGAAACTGTGCCTGAATTGCTTCTTGATAAGTCATTCAAGAGGACTAGGTCATCTCAATTCCTCCAGTATTTGGTCAAGTGGAAGCACTTGCCCGTGGAAGACGCGACATGGGTATTGAAGCAGGATTTGGAGAAGCAATACCCAGAGTTTGTGACGTTCCAAAGACGATAATACTCCCGGGACGATATTGTATGCCATCGCCACGCCGCAGACACCGCCCCCCGACCGACGCGCACGCCAATGTAGCTAAGTGGGTAGCCCCTAGGGGCAACTTGCTAAGAATGTGCATTAGTATTAATGTGCACATTTTCCAATGTACACATTAATGTGGGCACACATTTCCATGTGGCCACTTGATGCCAAGTGGGCCATACCCATAGGTGCAATTAATGTGCACATTTTCCAATGTACACATTCATTAATGTGCACACATTTCCATGTGAGCACATTTGGGTGCACACATTTCCATGTGGGCACATTTGGCCACCTAGCCCTTAAAGGCAAGTGGGCCCTTTCCCATTATCCCACATGCCTAAAGGGGATAATTGGAAACCCTAGCCAACCCCTTGTCTATTTAAGTAGGAGAACCCTAACTTGCCCATTTTCGTTTCTAGGGTTTTAGAACTGCTTTTGGTCGCCTCAATGCCCAAAACCGCCTCCCTTGACCGCCGAGAGGATTGCAACGTTAGTTTCCCTTGATTCAAAGCGTTTCAGCAGGATGGTCGAGCCTCGGCCGGGAGGAGGAACTCAAGGATCAGTATTTAGGCAATTTAGCAGTCTAAACCCCATTTCAGCCATCGAATCAAGAGGTTTAGCCTCTTAAATTGCCCATAGCAGCCCTCTAGATCTCTAGATAGTAGATTCTAACTAAAGAACCTAACTCTATGTTGTAGGTTAGATCTTGTTCTTTAGTTCTTCCGTGATGTATATGGATGATGTATCTCTATGAACTCCTTGTATTGGGAAGGGGGTAGAGACCTAAAGCTTTGTAGTTGATGCTCCTAGAGTAGCCTCTCTAGCACAATTGTAGATCTCGCCCGGCGCAAGAGCCTCACCGGATGTGGGTGAAGGGGCCGACCGGGTGAGAAGGAGGTTCATGTCCCGACTCATGAACGGTTCCTCGGTGTGTAAGGCCCACCGGGGAACCATTGTGGCTAGGTCCAATGGCTTGCTACAGCGTCGCGGAAGGGCAAGGCATGGGCTGACACCGTGGGGTGGTGTTCACCTTCCGGTGGGTTCGGGTCACACGGGCAAAGGGCCCTCTAGCCACCTTTGAGTCAAGATGTAGATCTCTCGGAGGGAGTGACCCCTACCGCCCCATCGAACTGGGAAGATGAGCCCGTGAGTAGCCCTCTTGGCTATGCATCCGGCTGGCTACGGTCAGTCCCGACACTTTTCGCACCACTCGCAAAGTGTGCATGGGAGGGGCGGATGGAGTGGACAACCCTAAGCCATGTTCTTATGCCGGCCAAATCCATTGCCATGAATTCGCATGCGCAATGAACTACGGAGACCCAAGCCGTCGGTCCTCCCTTTGAGTCCGAGCCTTGGGTAGGATTTCCTCATGCATTGCCGATCATTGTCTTTTGCGGATGTGATGTGCCACCCGGAAGGGTGGGTATATGTTGCTCTTATATAATCGACATGTATGTTTACGCTTCCGCAGCGTGGTAGGCCCCGAGGGGACGGGGGTACAATGACCCTTTCACTCTTCCCAATGGAACCCGGCCACTCGCGGTGTTATGTGAAGGGCCCCAGCCGGGGCAGGGATTTGGTATGGGGAAGAACTCACATTTTGTATCACGGTGAGTGCACCGTATGCTGAGTAGGGGGACATCACAGTGGTATCGAGCAATGTTCTTGGAGACCAAGAGCAAAGCAATCGACCATGCTCCCAAGAGTACTAACTTGATAGGATCCTCAAACCTCGAGTAGCGGAAATTTTTTTTTCCGGGGTAGAGCTAGTAATTATCTAAGATTAGGATAATTAGAGAACATAGGCACTTAAAAAGATCCTACTAGATTTCAGGCACTCTTATTAATGACTCCAAGAGGCGCCAGAGCATGTTAGGTTCAGACCTAATGGCCTCTCCAAGACTCTTAGAGTAGTCACCCCATATGAACCCTAGAACTTGGCCTTAGGAACTCCAAATGGTAAAATAAAAGATGAAATCCCAATCAAAAAGCTCGAAATAGCTAGAATTATATGTTAAAACATCGAAAAACATTATACAAGTCACTTTTGAACAATGACTCCAAGAGTGCGCCAGAGTATAGTTAGGTCCCGACCTAACCCCCTCCTCAGCGCACTCTTAGAGTCATCCCTAAAAGTGACCTCAAAATTGATCATAACCTACTCAAATGGTAAAGGTAATAATAGAATCTTGTTTATAATGATTAAATTAGTGGGAAACGCATGTTAAATTGTGTAAAGGGGATAAGTTTAGAGCGGAAAGGGACAACACCTCTAAGGGTGCGCCAGGCATAGTTAGGGTTCGGACCTAATACCCTCCTCAAGCATGCTTAGAGGGGTTCGAGAGAAAATAGTTGAAGAAGACCTAGCTTCGATTCGAGATATGGAGGATTTCATCAACAAACCAAGAAATTAAGCAAGGCAGATGGAGGTCGCAACACTTGAAGACTCATTGGTGCACGCCCACGCAAAAAGACAGAGACATGAGATCGGGCGAAGTACATCAAGAGGACGGATAAATAGAACACAAGCCGCTTTTTGTAACTAATGTGTTTATATGTGATGTATGAAAAATTTCAATAATAAAGATATATAGTCGCTTAAAATGTGTATTCATTAGGCAGATCTCGAGCAAATGCGATATTTTGATCAACGACTCCAAGAGGCGCCAGAGCATAGTTAGGTCCCAACCTAACCCCTCCTCAAGCACTCTTAGAGTCATCCAACCAACTGGGGCCTTGATTAGCCCTACTTGCTCCAAACGTAGTAATAAACAAAGAAACTTGCATTTAGGAAGAAAACTAATAGGAATTTACCCCTCCCAAATGGATTCTTGGCATCCATTAGGCAGGAGATAGGCCAATGACTCCAAGAGTGCGCCAGAGGCCACTTAGGTCCCAACCTAACACCCCCCAAGCACTCTTAGAGACGCCCAATTTTTCAAACCCCATAACTTGAGCTACTGAGCTCCAAATTGCTTGAAATTTGTTGCAATAGGACCGTAGGACAGCCTAGAATCCATTTATGACCTCAAATTAGGCTAGAAATGTCAAACTTTAGCTCAAAATGACCAAAATTGCTCAAACCCTTGAATTGTTTTTCCAAACTATGGTTTGTTTGTAAATAGAAGCATACCCCATTAGTACCACAAGTATTGCTCTCGCCCAAAGCTGATGCCTTACTCCAAGGTAGAAGTGCCCAAGAACACCCCTTTGTTATAGTCATCTAAACCCTCAAAGATAGCAACCGAAGTCCAATTTGTTGGTACATCACCTCCGGCCATGCCAAAAGCATAAACATTGACCTAATTTTGTGTCCTTCTAATAGAGTTTGACCTATACTGGCCACATTCACACTCCCTATTGCCGGGATACCTAGAAAGGAGCTAGAGTCTAGAGCTGCCCAAGTCACTCAGGTGTGTAGAGATTGGACCCCCAAACCAACTTTGCTAGGACCTTAGAGTATGCCTCAAACATCGTGGAGGTCCCGCAAAACAAACCCTCATTTCATGCCATACCACACGGCCTAATGTCCATAGACTTGTAGATTAAAGAGATGTCTCCAATAATGCCGCCGAGCCATCTTGCTTGCTTATAGAGCCCAAAAAGGTAGGAGAGCCCTTCAAGTAGACCCTTAGACTCTAGGATATCATGAGAGTTGCTTTCTGAAGTACAGGCCGTGAGCCACGACGAGCCAGTAGAGAGGCTTCTTGAAGACATCAAGGTCCCAACCGATGTACAAACAGATAAGAAGAGGAGACCGAAAAGGCACTCCAAGAGAGGGAAGCACAACGACAAACACCTCAACCGACAAACGAGTAGAACAGACACCACCAACCTATCATCAATCTCCATCAAATGGGAAGAATATTGGTAACCAACGGCACCAAGAATGTTCTAGATGTCAACCTCCCGGCTACCACGCCCACGAGCTCACATCGAAAAGAGGATCTCAACGCCTTCACCAACTCGACGCACATGAGTTTCAAATGGAAGAACGCGAGACAACAAAAACAGTGTAGGGGGAAGATGTTAGGCATCGATGTCGCGTTAGCATCACGAAGCTAGGGCCAGAGGGCATAATCTTCCGTCGAGGAGACAACTCATGGCGACACAGAGCCGCATAGAAACCGGAGGGAAGATCACCACGACCTTGACCCGGCCAGCAGCTCAAGCGCCAAACGCCAACAAAAGGAGTAAACCAAGCTAGGGCAACCACAAAGCACCTAAGGCTCGACCAAGATGAGCCTCAGCTCCCTTGCACCAAAGAGAGAACTTTCATCGGTTCCAAAAGGTAGGAGACCATGAGAG
Organism: Isoetes taiwanensis; assembly: GCA_021234155.1. Lineage (NCBI taxonomy): Eukaryota > Viridiplantae > Streptophyta > Lycopodiopsida > Isoetales > Isoetaceae > Isoetes > Isoetes taiwanensis. The sequence continues at coordinate 24,814 of JAJEKV010000401.1, forward strand.
GGAGGAGACGATATCAAGGAACATTTCCGACCGAAGGCCCTCAGACGACACTAGGGGCAAGACCAAGGAGGAGAATATTACGCTCAAACAGAATTCGGACCCGGGAACACCTAGAAACCAAAGGAAGGACGGGCTTTACTACGCCAGCCAAGGAGTGCTTCGAATGGTTAGGACCCAAAGGACGGAGGAGACGACTCCAGCCGCCAGAGTAGAAATCACGCAAAGGCGACCAGAAGGAGCTACGGTAAGTGCAATGGAGATGACCACACTTCCGTGCACGGAGAGCCACCTGGAATGAAGCAAAGCCTGGGCAAATGAGTCGCGACTCGGGAATTCAACCTGGGGGGAATGACAATGCACGCCATCACCACAATCTCGAGCTTCAAGACATTCAAGAATGCCCGACCGCAACAGCGGGTGACCCTACTCAAGCTCGATCAATGGCACCGCAATCAGCAATCTTGCAACAACACACCGCATGTAGGGACGCGGAGCGGTTACCGATTCCATGACGAACATACACAACAAGGAGGAGCATCTTTTTTCAAGGGATCACATCGGCGAACACTCTTCGCAGAATCCTTGAGGTGATCAGCTCGGATCGTATTATAAAGCTCATCAATAGTAGCAGCATCTCAAGGAATCCTGAGTCAACCCGAGCGAAGAAGATGCAAAGAAACCGAAGAATCAAATGCGATAGGAGGAAGGGAAAACCTAGAGGAGTATAAATAATTAGGTAGATCTTCGTGAAGTTGTTTTGCAAAAGTGGATGAATTAAAATCCCAATGTAAATGCGTATATGTCTATTGTATATCTAGGATGTCCACATATATAGTGGAGAAACATGGGTTTAAAGTCATGTTTTTATGGATTTAAGGGCTTAGATCAGGAAGCTCCTTCACTCGACTACCAAAGGAGGAAGCAAGGAGGCACAACTATAGCCCAAGATCAAAATGGAAGAGCAACTACGAGGGAGAAACGACGAGAGGCCAAGCAAACCTTCAACTCCAAACACGGGGAAATGCCCCCGCGGTAAGACCGCCACCCAATGTTAGAATAAGAGACAACACCGATCATGTCAAGATCATCAACGCTGCACTGGGACATCGCCGGCGCAACACTACCTCTTGTAGTAGTGGCAAAGACTTGACTAACTTATGACATGAGTGGCCTCAACAATGGAAGGAGGAACACCCCGACATCAACGAAGCCAACTAAGAAGGCAACATCTCGACGCCATAATCCCACCTTGTGGTAATATAGGGTGATGCGCTTATGACACGTGTATTAGATGGAGATGCACTTTAATAAAGGCAGTGATGAGGAGACATGCCTCCAACAACTAGGTGACGGCCGTCGGTACTCCTACCAAGAATTAGAAGAGAAGAAGCCGACCATATCTGGACATGTGGCATGTCAAACGCCCAAGGTAGAAGCATTAGACACCTTAACGACAAGGATAGCAATCAAGCACCTTCGCAAAAGAGAGTTCAAGATAATAGCCAAGCTATTCAACGACAAGAGTATATCTAAGGCAGGTGTACTTCTTCAACTCAAGGGTCAAGCCGCGGCGGATATAAGGGATCCATCATCCCGAACAATATAGCCGCCAGGAGGAGAGCCATGATGCTTTACTTGCCGAGAGACCGACATGCATAGAGGGACAAAAGGTCGAACTGAAAAGCGGAGAAGTGCTAGCAACCGACTTCTTCCACGAGGCCCCTAGAGGCAACGGGGAGGACCAAAACTGAAGAGCACAATCAAAGCCACCTGAGGGGTACCCTCAAGGCAAGAAGACTGACAAGATAGCACCGTGGAACGTGAACGCCCAAGCCATGCGATCGAGGGGATCAAACGAGGAAGTTTGGAAGCTCGATGGAGAACCAACTAGGTGAGGCCCGGCCGATGACTTGCTACCTTGCCTTGCATGCAACTTGGTGAACCCAAGGATGAACGATTCAAAAGAACAATGCAGAAGAGAACAACTCCGGAGGAGTATAGCCAAAGGAATCGCCTTGACCTCAAGAGCGCCTCCAAATAGCTTCAAGTATCATGAAGGGGGGAACAATTATTGCCCGAGAGAACGGGATCAAGAAGCGCATCGAAATGTCGAAACATCAACGACAAGCACACCTTAGTTAGAATGTGATGCAAAGCGGTTGTGCCATAGCCGACAAACGTCTGAGGGCCCAAGTATTTCAACAAGTTACCCCGGGTATGAGCTGGCGTACAAATAGGGGAGGATATAGATCGTCAACACCATTGCACCGGGAGGAACACCGATGACATTGCCAAGGAGTAGGTGCTAACTTCGAAGGGAGGCACAAGGGAGACCTAATAGCTCTAGTAGTATAATTGTAATTATGTAAGCTATATGTTTTGCATGTATAGTTCCCTTGTTATTCCTTCCCTCCCATAGCGCAACAGATCAAAGGAAGAGATGTTATGCAAGTTGCGTGGGTGAAGCAATCAACATCGCCAACACTCTTGCAACTTCGGCGTATGAGGCATCGATGGAGTCGAAGAAACAATATCGGATCTTGAGTCGCCCTTTGTTTGCCAAGACAAAGAGTTCAAGATGAAAGATCTCTTTCAACGGCGCCACCTTCGTGCTTTTGAAAACGGCATGGAAGATTTCAAGTGATCAACTACACCATCAAAGCCACCAGCAATGAGAGGCTCCTAGCGAACAACGTCAACCTCTACTTCAAAGAGCAGCCCATCGCCAAGGAGATCAAGTATCGGCATTTCGGAAGAACGTTACCTTGCTCCTTCAAGCGGTAACTTGGCGGATGAGCTTCTAGCAAGCTCAAAGATCTAAGGCCACGGGCCTAGTAGGTTAAATGTATGGATGGTAACATCCATATTGGGATTAGAAGGCATTTCCGGATATTCTCGCATTTGAAAATTGCCCCAATATTGAGCTAAGCGTCAAGATTGGGAAGGAAATGCATAGGAGTAACTAAAATTATACACGATTGTTAACAGACATCCAACGTATTGAAACCACTTGGTGAGATTGATCTCCTCGCTAAGAAGGAATCATTACTAGGATAATTGTTGACCATGTATAAATCTAGTATCTAAAAAGAATAATCAATCGAAAAGAAAAGAAGTAATCTAACAAGTCCGGAAGCCAACTTGTTACGATGACATCAATTAGATTGGTAGGAATATTCCAAGAGTTTAAATAACTAAGAAAGGGGAATCTCTAGAATAATAAAATAATAGTACATGCAAGGTACATCTAAAATAAGAATTATAGTAATCAAATAGTCTTTTGAGACAAAAGGAATTGTCATGATGACAAAACCTTGTGGTTTAGAATCGTTCTAACTAAGTAGGTAACCCATGCGAAATAAGAAGCATATAACCTCTTAAGGGGGAGAGATAGATATGACGTTGTGTACAACGTCATTGAAAATCTTGGGACCAATTTCTTTTTGAAGAAAGTGGGAGGGCTCAATCTTATGATTGAGCGTATTTTGTATCGAATTGATGACCCATTAGAATAGAGTTCACTTGGCAAACCTACCGGCGAATAGAGCATAAAATAGATAGATACCTTAGGCTGGGGGAGGCCTTCAACGTCTTGAGGCCCGGCGTAGTAGCTAACTACACCAATGAAGTGGAGCAAAACTATGGGAGCAATGCAGCGACCAAGTCATCTCCAAAGTACTCAACGCCCGACTCAATGGGTGGATGCGTTCTAGCCTTAGGTAAAGGTGTGCGCATGTATTATAAGCTTTAATGTGTCTTATTGATAAGTTAAATATAGATCCTAATAACTGCATAGAAATTGTTGCATGTATATGTATCATAGGGAAATAAGTTAAATAACAACGATAATGTGAGGTAGCATGTTAATTGATCCTTCGCAAGGACGCAATTCCTTCCAAGGATAGCTATATGACCTCGGGGTCCTTATAAATATAGATAGAAAATAGAATTCGGATATACTTAAGTATATCTTAGGGATATATTTCCAAGGGTAATGCAGGACCCAAGGAAGAGAATAAGAAGCACATCTAATTCTTGTGTATGATAATTAAAACCTTGTCTATGTAACAATAGGTCGGAAGTAGGGTTATTGTTTTAAATAATCGCTTGATCTAAAAGTCGTTAACTATTGCAAAGCTTAGAGTAAATTTAATTGTACTATCGGAAGTAATATATCCAATACTATGATAATGTTAATTCATAAATATTACCTTAGGGTAATTATGTTAATCACATGCATTAAGGGAGAAAAAAAAAAAAAAAAAAAATTGGCTCAGGCATGTCGATTTGTGTTTAGATTAGTTTCATGTGTAGTTAAGATTAATCTGCGCATGCAACCTATGCTTGGTATGGATTGCATGCGTTGTTATAATGATGAGACCACTACGGTGATCTCTAGGGCGTGGTGTAATGTCAATGTAGGCATGACCGCGTTCACTTTGGACGAAAGTGGAAGGTAGATTAGAAAGTCTACTCGTCCCGCGGGTAGATGACCTCGAGAGAAAGGAGGTCATTAAGGAATGCATTGATAGGAAAGGCACCTTTAGCCCCATATATGCTTTGATAGGAGGAATCTATCCTTCCATACCCACGCGGAAGGATATCCTCCACACCGGGCAACTAGAGGTGTAGGCATGAGCCGGCATATAGGCATATAGGGCTGTCTCCACGGCCATAATGGAAGATCCACCCTCTTTCCTACGGGAGATTAGCCATGCATCCATGTAGATAGGTGGGGTGGTCACCATATAACCAAAATTTTTGTAATAATTAATAATAGGTATTGTCGACCACTTGGCCAATAGAGCCCTCAGGAGGGCAAGGAGGTCGAACTTCCAAAAAGGCTTGCAACACAAATTTTGTTATAATGTGTGCAAGGGATGAAGGGTACCTTAGAAGTGTAAATTTTGTATGAAATTGATAAACTTTGATAAACTTAAATGTTGTATTAAGTAAGGTTAATAATTACCTTGCGTGGATTAAGTTATGATGTGATAAGTTAATAGGATAACGAAATAGTAATGTCTTAAACATTACCTTAGAGTAATTCTAATAATTAAGATAGTAAGTATGTAATTATAGATATTGTAAAATTAATGCAGGATTTTAAGGTAAGAGAAGACCACGCAACACAAATTTTGTTGGAATGTGTTGCAAAGGAATGAAGAGTACCTTAAATAATAATTGTATATGAAAGTGTTAAATTGTGATAAACTAAATGTTGTGATAATAGAAACTAATAAGTACCTTATTTTAGTAGAAGTTCTAATTGACAACTTATTTGATAATGTAATGGGCGTAATAATGATTTAAAAATATTATCTTAAGGTAATCGTAATAAATGTGTAAGTATTATAGTAGTATATCGTATGCATCGAGGGTTGATTGCGGGTTAGGAAGATTCCAAGGTGGGGAGAACCACGATCTTCGCTTTGACTGACATCATTTCAAGGTGGGGAGAATGTGACGTTCCGGCCCACGATACGCCCCGGGACGTATATTGTCTTCGCCACGCCACGCACACGCCACCCCGACCGACGGTAACGCCAAGCGTAATAAGTGGGTAGCCCCTAGGGGGCAACTTGCTAAGAATGTGCATTAGTATTAATGTGCACATTTTCCAATGTACACATTAATGTGGGCACACATTTCCATGTGGCCACTTGATGCCAAGTGGGCCATACCCATAGGTGCAATTAATGTGCACATTTTCCAATGTACACATTCATTAATGTGCACACATTTCCATGTGAGCACATTTGGGTGCACACATTTCCATGTGGGCACATTTGGCCACCTAGCCCTTAAAGGCAAGTGGGCCCTTTTCCCAATTATCCCACATGCCTAAAGGGGATAAGTGAAACCCTAGCCAACCCCTTGTCTATTTAAGTAGGAGAACCCTAACTTGCCCATTTTCGTTTCTAGGGTTTTAGAACTCTGTTTTGGTTGCCTCAAATGCCAAAACCGCCCCAACACCGCTGAGAGGATTGCAACGTTAGTTTCCCTTGATTCAAGCGTTTCAGTGGGATGGTCGAGAGCTCAGTCGGGAGGAGGAACTCAAGGATCGTATTATTTAGGCAATTTAGTAGTCTAAACCCCATTTCAGCCATCGAATCAAGAGGTTTAGCCTCTTAAATTGCCCATATGACCCTCTAGATCTCTAGATAGCTTGATTCTAACTAAAGAACCTAACTCTATGTTGTAGGTTAGATCTTGTTCTTTAGTTCTTTCTCGTGATGTATATGGATGATGTATCTCTATGAACTCCTTGTATTGGGAAGAGGGGTAGAAACCTAAAAGCTTTGTAGTTGATGCTCCTAGAGTAGCCTCTCTAGCACACTGTAGATTCGCCTCACAGCAAAGAGCCTCACCCAGGGATGTGGGTGAAGGGGGGGCGGGCCGAGAAGGAGGTTCATGTCCGACTCATGAGCGGTTCCTCGGTGTGTAAGGCCTCATCGGGAACCATTGTGGCTAGGTCCAATGGCTTGCCATTTGCGTCTTGGCGGGCAAGGCATGGGCTCGACACCGTGGGGTGGTGTTCACCTTCCGTGGGTTGGTCCGAATCACAGGCAAAGGGCCCTCTAGCCACCTTGAGTCAGCATGTAGATCACGGAGGGAGTGACCCCTACGCCCCCATGGAATGGGAAGATGAGCCGGGGAGTAGCCCTCTTGGCTATGCATCCGGGTGAGGCTCGGTCAGTCCCGACACTTTTCAGACCACTCGCAAAGTGCGTGCACGAGGGGGGCGGATGGAGTGGACAACCCTAAGCCATGTTCTTATGCCAGCCAAATCCATTGCCATGAATTCTGTCTGCAATGAACTCTGGAGACCCAAGCCGTCAGTCCTCCCTTTGAGTCTGAGCCTTGGGTAGGATTTCCTCTATGCATTGTGCTGATCATTGTCTTTTGCAGATGTGATGTGCCACCCAGAAGGGTGGGTATATGTGTTGCTCTTATATCTTGACATGTATGTTTACGCCCGCATGACTAGGTAGGCCCTGAGGGAGACGGGGTACAATGACCCTTTCACTCTTCCCACTGGAACCCGTCACGGTTGCAGTGTTATGTGAAGGGCCCTGTATCGGCAGGGAGCTGGTATGGGGGAAGAACTCCTGTTTGTATACGGTGAGTGCACCGTATGCGAGTAGGGGACGTCACAGAGTTTAGGAAGGAGTTTGATGGGCGAGTCGTCTTCGATTTGATCGACGCCGACTTGCCAGGAGGTTAGCTTAGTATGTTCCTTAGTTAGCCTTAAGTTCTGGCTCATGTATTCTAGTTAGTAGAGTGCATGTGCCAGAATCTTGGAACGTGTGGGCGATGATGGGAAACGCCTTTAAGGCATTCTCTAGGCCAACACGCACCAAGAGGTGCGCATGACCATTAGGGTCATGTGAGTGAGGAATGAGGCATGGTGGGCGATGATGGGACATCGATCGGATGCTCTCTATGCCGCGATGCGGGGTGCGCACACCTGGCTGTAGGAGGGTCATGGTGAAGGTTAAAGTGATCATGCGCGATGATGGGATCGTGAGAAGTTCCCTAGCTTAAAACCCTTGGGGCATGATGCACTGGGGGTACTCGGCACCGGGTAAGGTACAAGGTAGCACTTGATCATGGACAATGATGGGATCATCTTAAATGGTCCTTAAGCTCAAATCCTTATGGGGCCATAATCAGGTGCAAGGTAGTAGGGTAACCTTGAGCTGGTAGTTCGGCTCAAGGAGGTAGGTAAGGGGGGGTGGTCCCCTAAAACCACAAACTTATTAACTTATATAACGTAATGTGCTACTTGTGCAGAGCAGTGAAGGGAAGCATGAAGGAGGGAGCACGTTACGAGAAGATAGGAGTCATAGATTTTAGACTAACTATGAACTCCTAAAGTTGTTGTGATAATATTATATGTGTATACTCTTATAATAATAGTTGTTATGGCTATATAATTTTGTATAACTTATAAATATAGCTCTATAATTACATAATAAGTAATTAACGAAAAGTTGATCTTTTCAATAGAGTTAAATTCATAGATTCTTGTTGTGTGCTTTTGCAGGATTAGTGTAGGCTAGTCACCTTAGCATAATGCTGAGGACAGCATTATCCTAAGGGGGGAGAATGTGACGTTCCAGGGAAATATATGCCATAAATACGTATATTTCCAGGTCCGTCACTATACAAGTCTATCTTCATAGCCTTGTATACCATAGATTGTGGCACTAGGGGGCATGACTAAGTTATTCATATAACTTAGCCAACCTTAGGTTAAGACCATTTTCCACGTGGCCTTAACCTATTGGGCACCCCGCCACACCTAACTTACCCTATTGGAGCCATGTGGCATAACATGTGAACCCTAACCTATAAAGGCCTAACCCCTAACCCTAGGCCTCTTTTCTGGCTCCAACACTTTTTGTGATCAAACCCGCTGAGGACCGTCGCTGTGGCACAAAAAGATAGCGTGGCAGCCCCAGAGCGTGAGCGCATCAGCCAGGAGTGGGAGCTACCCGAACACTTTTGAAGATCCCCGGAGACGTAAAGATTGGGAGGGAGTGCTTCGGGAGAGCGGTATGTGGAGTAGTGCTTTTAGTAGTCCATCGGAAGTTAGCACTCGCAGAAGGGTTAGCATGTCGTATCTAGAGTAGAGCCATCCTAGAACCCTATTCAACATCTTGAACCCTAATCAAGGAACCCTAACCGTAAGTTAGATATGTATGATTAGGTTAAGATGTTCTTATGATGATTATCATGTTATGATGCTATGTGATGTTGGTTGATCATGTTTGCTCCTCTTGTATTGGGAAGGGGGTAGAGACCTAGGAGCCATTATGTAGTATGCCCTAGTCTAGATCCCTTAGTTCCTATTAGTTGCGGCTTTGTGCATAGGAACCCACCTAGGGCTATGGAAGCTATGGTGTGACCCTCAAAGACTACACAACGGGGCTAGTGGCAAGATGGAGGGACCCCTGCCGAGAGTGGGGGCTACTGAGGAGGATCCCATAGTGGGCTAGGCTTATGGCCTGGCCACGTGCAGGGCGAGCATGGGTCCGACACCTCACAGGGGCGATGGTGTCGCCTCGCACACTCTCAAGAGCCGCAAGTGTCGGCTTGGCTCTTGTTTTGGGGGTTCACTGGCAATGCAATCGTGTGTCGCCACGCGATTCTCTAGTCGCCTCGTGGAGCCTCTAGACCCGAGGAAGGGGAGATGCAACCCTTCCTACCTCGGCGGACCCGGGGAGATGCAACACTGAGTAGTCCCGATGGGTGATGCCATGGGATTGCATATAGGAAGGTTAGAGTCATGCCGAGCCCCGATCTAGCCCATCGCAAAGTATGCGGCGGGAGGGGCGGATGGAGTGGTCAACCCCTAGCCATTATCTTATGCCAGCCCGCCATTGTTATGACTCGGTCTGTTCTATCTTGAGGCCTTACGGTCCGTTCGACTTCCTATGTGTCCGACCCACGGTAGGGAGCTCTCATGTTTTATGGCATATGATTATGTTCTTCGCACCTATGGATATATGGATGAGCTACCCCCCGAGGTAGTATGTTGTATTGCTAGTTGCTAGTTCGGACGATGTTTATGCTTCCGCTGTGATGATAGGAGCCCATAGGGGAAGGGCACGCAAGACACCTTCCGTGTCCCCCTTCCGCACTCACGATCATCTCGAGTCTTGGGATAGATAGAGGCCCGCGCGGTTGATTCGGATGGGGATGGGGATTCGCCGAAAGTATACGGCGGGCGTGCGTATGTTTAGCGAGTGGAGTGTCACAATGAAGAAGCCTCTACAGACGCAGGAGCAAGAACAGGGGCGAGAGCAGGAACAGGAGCAGAAGTAGGAGCAACTGGAACAGGAACTAGAGCAGGAACTGGAACAAGAACTGCGGAGCTGGGACATCATCTAAAACATGGTCAGAATTTGAGACATGAACTGGAGCAGAGACAAGAGCCAAATTGGGACATGGAGCAGAAACAAGAATAGCAAGGACAGGATCAGGAGCCCACGATACTGTATGGACTGAAGTAGACATTGGTGCAGAGGCCTGAAATGCAGATGAATTGGAACTAGAGCTCGAACCAGCAAACCGAAAGGATCTAGTACGTCAATCAATCTGTGGGCGAGCCAAGGCAGACCCAAGACTACTGGCACATGTGGGCTAGCGATGAGGTTGAAGGAAATGCTACACGAAGCTCCCTCAAACAAAACGTAAAGAGATGTAGTACATTCTGTGACTGCGCCTGAAGAGATCTCACGCCCACCAATCACATTAACAAAGCTAGGATGCTTGATCCTGCTTCTACGAATGGCGGGCTTAGTAGCGAATGTACTATCCATGAAGCAGGCATTCGCACCACAATCAAGTTGCACCAGCATCTCTATCCTCCCAACCCCCCGACTCCCATGAAATAGAGATAAAATATTCTTTACTGGCCTTGTCTGAGGGAATAAAACCTGCATCACATGTGGGAGGAGTTGAAGGAATGTCAGGCCACCGTCGAGAGACTCCTATTACTCGGACGAGGCTCGAACGGTTTGATCGTTTAATAGGATATCCACAAGCAATATGGCCACCCACTCCACAATAGGCATAGATTAGCCTCTCTTCGGCGTTGCTTCTAAGCTGCAGACAAGGGCCCTCAAACCACACCATCAATTTGTATAGGCACTGGGCCAACTGATTCCGAAGACGTGGGCAGTGCAAAAACTGTTGTGATATATCGCTGGAGCTTGGGGAAGTAAAGACATGCTTGTGATCTCTTTTCTTACCTACGCTCAAAAAGACGGTTATCACAACGAACCGCAAACTTTATAGCTTCATACAAGGTTCTGGGATCCTCCATAGTCAGCAACATATCCGAGCCCTCTTCGAAAACAGTCCCGAAGAGCCGCATCTTCCTAGGCTATGTCTATAGTAATCTGTCGGAACTCAGAAGCATAAACTGAAGCCAGACGAGAACCCTACCTGAGGTTGCCAAGCTTGGTTACTGCTATGCGTTGCCGATCAGTGTCTCTAAAACATGCCTCAAGTTCAACAGTAAATAAAGCAAAATTTTGCAACTCGGGAGCCCCTTTCTCCAGCAGGGGGGCAAACCAACTCAAAGTTTCCCCATAAAGAAGAGAGCCAACTAGTCCGACCTGTTCCCGATCTGTTGGATATCTGTGAGGGTGGAGCCGAATAACAAGCCGAATCTGATTCAAAAAGCCTCGGAGCTTGGATCTAGTGCCATCAAATTTTTCTGGCAGGCTGATCTTAGGTTCCGATAACCTTCTCCCGAAGCTAGAGGCTCCCGTTCCTGGAGCTCCTTGTTATCCAACTGCAACTGCCAGCATACTTGAACAAGTTGCTGGACCTGCTGTAATAAGGATAAAAACTTCTCTATAGAGACAGGGATCGCCCAATATGGGTAAAACAATACTTAGGATCAGAGCAGACAAGAACTGTCATAAACCTACGTGAAAATAAGAAAAATACGTGGAAAATACGCAAGAAATATGGAAGAAATATGCCCAGATCGGCAAAGAATCTAATATATGAACATGAACCAAAAGTACAATGGCCCGAAGGCAAGCAGGAACACGAGATAGATGCGTAGAAGGCTCAAGACCGGTGTTGAACCGGACTAGTTCGACAAGAAGGAAGTGCCTCCTTATATATCTAGGCCAACGGTTAGGATCGCGCCACTCCAATGGATGAGATCATGTCAAGTGTCGTCCATGCATGTAGGTTCTAGAATGTTCTAGAAACTCCTGGGAACAGACTTGTATGTGAGGAAGACGTGAGGGAATATCTTTAATGAGTATTGGTAATGCACTTGATAAAGGCGCTTGACTCCCAACTAGAAGGTTGTGAGTTCAAACCCTGCTCTGTGCAACTACCCTTTTGCATTCGTGTGACGACCATATATACGAGTATAATGCTCGCATGATACGAATACCCGTATAGTCGTACATGCAGTCTTGGCATGTTTATGAAGAGCAGATTCCTTGGTATGATTCTTGGCATGCCATATGTTCCTTTCCATCGACATGAAAACGACATCTAGAAAATCATAGGCTCTTGATTTCGGGTTTTAGCAATCATACATTCTTATATTACTAAAACTAGAAAAAGTGGCCAATATTGTTGGGCATTGGAAATATATTATAAAAACCAGGTACACATATTTTAAATTCTTGATGACATATAGACATTGATAGTTTATTGGCCACCGTATGGAACCGAAACAAACATTAGATATGTTGTTAAGCATTATGAGCAAGAAGTAGATCATAAATTCCAGGCATGAAATATTTTCAAAAGAAGTTCTTTAACTGGGCGCATTGATGAGGAGCAATGATAGATCATAAATTTAGGCATGAAATGTTTTTAGAAAAAAATTTCATAACTTGGCACATTGATGTTGCTGGGTTAAAATGCTCCATTTGGTCTTAAGAAAGGAGCACTTAAAAAAAAAAAAAAATCAAGATAAATTTATTAAAAGGGAGCAACTGAGGACAATATGGCCTTTAAGCTTAGAAAGGTAGATGTTTTCAATAAGTACCCAACATGCACTTTTTATTTGAAGAGTGCTTAAATACATGAAGCTTTTCCGTTTTGATTGTAATGGTTGAATTTCATTCTCCAACAACAAACAAAAAAGAGGCTTTCAAGCACTTCCACATCCATCAAAAGAAACCTTGCAAGAGTCTACGTTGTTATTTACAATAGGGTTCAAGAAAGTAGTATGTGAAAATGAAAGCCTCACATGACAATTCGTTTCCTCTTTGGTTACATGATGCTAATCATCTATATTGTTTTCTGAAAGTAAGAATCTATGTAGAGCATCCTAGACATTTGGATACTTTCTGAAGCACCTTGCTGCATGTGTGATTCCCTGCATTTACAAGCATAAAACAACAGACTCTTATTGTACTTTCATTCATTATCACATAGCCTAGTGTCTTCAAGTTGCATACTCTCCATGGAATGTCTTGCTAACTTGATGTTAGCACACTGCCAAACATAGTAGAGGTTGGATATCATGCTTTACGATTGCAGAAAAACTACAAGCGTAATCGTCATTCTTGGTATCTAAACAACATTCTATCATATAGCTAAAGAGCCATTTTTCCATCTCTACACTTAACATAGATTGTGATTCCCTACAGTCCAGATGTAATCACTTACTTTCAGTATCCTAAAATTGCAGTCCAGATGTGATCACTTACTTTCAATATCCTAAAATTGTATAATGTAGTGCATACAAGCTTTGAATGGCAGTAAAAAAATGGCAGCAAAACTGCAAATGATCTAAACGGCCTAGCCATTATGCATGTTGGGTCAAAGTAATCTAAGAACGTAAAATGCATAAGCCTTTTTCTACTACAACTCACCTGAATAAATGTTCAATGATATACTGAAGCAAAAAGAATAAGGTCATCAACAATGACAAGCTCCCAACCTATATGCGGCATTATGGTTACGCTTCTAGTGCAGTCTTCATATTTTATTTGCAAACTCTTCATGTTCTGTCTTATCTCGCATGGTGGGGTTGTACTCATAGGAAAGTAGTTAGTCTTGCAAATGGACATGGCACAAACAAAGGTGTGGCAGAGTCTTTAACACGCAAGTGCCACCTTCTTACTTTTCATTCTGGAAGGATTTGCCATTTACAGCCCATGTAACCAAACAGATAGCATGCACCAACTGGGAAATGAAATAGTTATGAAGAGTGGCTCCAAATCAACATATTTCTCAAGCACATGATAATCAAATTCTTGTTTATGGTTATGCCTACTTCATGCCATAATACAATTTTTTTGTCATAAGTGATATTGTAGTCTACTACAGTACTGATGCTGAAGGACATCAAAGAATCCATAATTGAGATGCAACTGTACCAATTCCATCAAAATTGGCTTCAACTTGTCTACCTATGATTGCCTTCCAACAAAGACCTACATGTAAGATTCTGCCAAATAATGCTGAAATTAAATATGTAGGAACGATCACAAAATAGAGGTAAACAAGGTGCTGCGCACGGAGGGTTGCCCTCCGTGACCCGAGAGTGAAATGGCTTAAATCACACTTCAAAGTCATGTTTTCGAGCATATACTGACATATACTTGGAATATGCCACAAACCCACATGGATGAGTGTAAATATAATATAGCTGGCATAGGATCTGTAAGACCACAAGGAAAGCTATACCTCAAAGCCAATCAACTCTCAGTCTCCAGGATGGATGGATGGATGGAGCTAAAAAAGGTAGTAGATTAAAGCCCAAGCCGGTTGAAACTTTTGGCATAAGATGAAGTTTAAACTTTTTGTGGCATGCGATGTAGTTCTTGTTTTCCTGACAGTGGAAATGGCATTAACTATATCTAAAATTTGCCTTTGAAGTACTTGAAGCAATAATCAAATGCTTCAAGTACTTGGTAGTAGATTGTTCATCTGTGTCAATCATACTATTGTCCAGAAATATTTGGCATCCTAGGAATTGATGCCCTAGTGGTGCATCGCTCATCTCTCAATAACCAAAAAATCTTTTCCTAGTCATGTTGTCATCATTGTTGTTATGGATAAGGTATGTCCGTTTGCTTTTGTGTATCTATGGAAGCGTGGTGGTACTCTCTCGCGGCCGGGTGTTGCTAATATTTCACAATTGCTAATTGAGCCCATGATATTGTAATAAAAATTATACTTATTTTTCTATGATGTCGAAATGTCACACAAATCCTCTATACATCATCACATGTACATATATGCTATCGCATCTACATAGATGCATCTACATAGATGCTATGTAGACAAAATGAATTAATCATCATCCACAAGACTAAGGGATATTGCAATCACCACAATGAGCAAGGACTTTGCGAATAAAACAATAAGTCTCAATTCAATATGAGCCAGATCTAATCAACCTGTTTTGCATTTTTGCATATGTTCACTTTGGGCTTGTTAATGATGCATTATATTTATGGGCAATGTTGATGGCAAACGTCTAATTTATTGCAAACACTAGAAAAATAAGTGGTTTCTTAATTCATGATGTCCGTATTTTGGCATTATTACACTGTACTTTTGGCATTGTTGTATCTCGCAAATAATGTATCAAGAGACATAGCAAAACAAATTAAGTAATTAAGGAAGATGAATCAAGTGAATTTTGCTAAACAAAATGGCATCTTTGTTGTCTAATTACTCCAATAATCTATTGCATCCATATACTCTATAGTGTCTCTATACCCCTAGCTATCAAGATATATTTAATATTTTTCGTAAGTTCTAATGCACGAGCATCATCTTCAATAACCTCAAATATGGTAGTAAAAGAAGATTTGTATTGATGCAATCTGTTGCAAGATGTCAAATCATTTATCATTTCATGTATCCGAAGAGGCTATATTCAAAGCACCAAACTTAAAAGGAATGAATACTGAACAAATGAGCAACACAATAATACATAGGATATAAAACGGCTTGCATCACATTTTGAAAACCCATGACACCTCGGTTAATGTTAGGTTGAGACGAAATAGGAATGAACAGGTCTTCCATAGCCACAGATTTCACTAGGGGTAAAAAGAACAAAACGAGGATTTAGGAAATCGGACAATCATTTGTTGCTCCAAAATCGACTGCATAGTTAAACACGTTATGCATTTGTAATGTGCACCCGAACTTGTTCCTTCAACAAGGGAATAGCAAAATTAAAAAAAGAGCATATTTGAACCTTAAACAATTACAAAGAATTTGGAAGGGCGGCGCAACCTTTGGCTCATTTGGAAAAGTGCCCACTTCGCAACACAAAATCCTCGCTTCTCAACATTGTATATCATATTTAAACTATAAATACTCCAACATTAGGACAACCTTTACGACAAAATTAGCTCTAGTTATTATGCAATTTGTCTTGCAACTCAAATTTTGACTTCTATTATAAGAGCCATAAAGATAAGTACAATACCTGTCTCCAAGTTTACAAATGTTTCTTCTTCATTTATGAAGGGCAGTTTCATTTATGGCCCAAAAATGTTGGTGTAAAGCACCGAAATAAGATCCCTCCACAATATCTTGTCCAAAAGTTCCATAACCCTCCGAATATTATGCATCTATTTGCCAAGAGACTGTTCCTAAGAGAAAACATCATGAGTGTTGTGTTTTTCACAAAAGAGGCAGCAGTGTAAGACAAAAACATCAAAAGCGAAAACCATGCAAAGGTGCGGGGAATGGCTACATTGCTAAAGCGACTCAAGGGCTTTAGCCACACCATCCGTCTATAAAGCGGGATGACAAAAGTTCTTATAGAGAAGAAAGTGCAATAACAAAGCAAAGATGAAAAGAAGAAATAATCTAGTGGAGCTTACTTGGCTAATCATGAATCTTCAAAGCTGTGGGCTTACTCTGTCGAAAACATGCATAGGCAAATCGTCCCTTAGTAAGGGCAAGCTAGCAACATTCAAAGATTCAAGCAAACATCTCATGAATCGCTAGCATTGGCATACAAAAAATGCTCCTCAGTATCCGAGCTTCTAAAAAACGGAAAAGGGGAGTTAGTCGCAGGCGTAAAAATATCAACTTCTGATCTTGGCGTAAAACAATTACAACGATACAAAATAAGAAATCGCGATAGATCTATTCCAATTTAAATTGCACAAATTCTGCGAAAACATGCAGGAAGCTTAACAAACCTAAAATGATCGCGTAAATGATTAGCTTGAAAGAAAGAAGATTGGATTTTTGCAGTCCAGGAGTGTGTCCAGCCCATCTCGCCTTCTCTGCATGAATCTTGATAACACTGTGGCAAGTAAAATCATGGCTAACCATCTTGAAGATTTAAGCAAAATCATGGCCAAATGCAAACCAACATGAAACAAACTGCTTTTCTTAGAACATTAGCATAGCTAACTAACAACTATGGATACATTCCATATTAAGCATCGACACCCAAGAAGATGTAAAGGAACTTTTACCGTCTGGGATGTATTCTGTCAGTCATGAAATTATTCACACCATAAACCTTTGTGATGCATTTTGACAGCTAAATATCTATTCAGTTATGATGCACAGATGTCCAGGCAAGCAGGCTATGAAATGAAAGAAGATTTGACCTCTTTTCGACATTTTAGCGAGGCGAGTAGTTCAATTTGGGCAATGCAAATCGGTGATTGGGCTGCACTAAAAAATCAAAGGACAAGGCTGAAGGTAGCAACTGCGTTTAGAGCAGAACAATCATCAAAATCAAAAACTCGAAAATCAAGATAAAACCTTACCACAAACAACATGCCTGTTAGTCCTGTGCCTCCTGGTACAGGACTATTCATGCATACGACAGACCAGGTCAAGCTCAAGGATCCTCAGTCAGCCACGGGTCAGCCATCAAAGGCTCAGAAGACCAAGCGGCCGAGACCACGTCATCAAAGCCTATCAAGAGGCTTCCGGACAAGTGACGGCCCGTCCACCGCCGTCGGCGTCGGCATGATTCTAGGCACTTCAAGAGGCGCCGCCCACATTCTCAAGAAAGGCCTCCTTCGAGAGTCGGCACCGAGATCAGTCAGAGTGTCTATATTGGGCCCAAGGCCATTGTACTATATATATGACTAGAGCTCGCACATGAGTTCTAGATGAGTTTTGAGTCTTGTCTCATTTCAGTTCTTCTCTCTATTGCGAGAGCTCATGTATGTTCATCATTGATATCAAGGAAGCTTATCATTTTCCTCTCATTTGTTCTGTTTTCTTCTTCTTCTTCTCTTCTTGCAAATCCCGCGTGACATAGTCCTGGGACTCTCTGATAGATCCTGGTCCTCACAGAGGGTGTCTTCAGAGTTCGAACCCAGACCCCAAACACTGTCGCCGCTGCCGGGTCTGATTCCATCCTACTTTCTTACATGCGCCATGTCTGTGTCAGGAAATTTCCGCCCGGAAGAACTCCTTTCTCGAACGGCCTCGCTGGAGGCGCCATCAGCGTCGGGAAACTGTTCGCGACATGTATGGATCTGCTTATGACATAGAGGGAGGCCATCTTCGGTCTAGGGCTCAGTCAGCGCCACCAACCCCTCGTGTCCTGTCTCGTCCCAGTTCCCCGCCCCAAGCGTGCAAACATTGCTCACAACCTCAGTCACCTCATCACTATCAGGAGCCCTATCAGGCTCAACCTTCTCAACCGTACTTTCATACCCCTGAACATGCCTACATCCATCATTCTTCAGGCCATACGCCTCTTCCTTCACAACCATCATCTCCCCCGGGTGGGCAAGGATATCCACAAGTC
Organism: Isoetes taiwanensis; assembly: GCA_021234155.1. Taxonomy (NCBI): domain Eukaryota; kingdom Viridiplantae; phylum Streptophyta; class Lycopodiopsida; order Isoetales; family Isoetaceae; genus Isoetes; species Isoetes taiwanensis. Next base: position 43,067 of record JAJEKV010000401.1, read on the forward strand.
TCTTTTGCGCCTACCCAGGATTATCCTTTCCCTACATTTCCCTTTGCCCTTCTGTTTTACAACCTTACGGATCTCAAAACCAATGCTCCGGCAACTTCAATTCCTCAACCATGATCCTCCTTCATCCGGGGTCCTTCAGGCACCATGCCACATCCAACTCAACCTCAATATCCTCACTATACTGTTCCTGTCCAGCCAAGCACTTTCACATCTACCTTTCAGACTTTGAAACTGACTTATCCCACCTTTGGCAACACGAAAGGCAAACCCTTAGACCAAAGTGCTCAGGCCCACATGGAAGAATTTGAGGCTCTAGCTGTCCTAAATGGTCATGCGCAACCTCAACTGAAATTCCACATCTTTTCCACCACCCTGCGTGGCTCTCCTCATCAATGGCTCATGTCCAACAAAAGCCATTGGAAACAAGACTGGTCAGAAATGCGAACTGCTTTTCTGTCTCATTATGGGACCACGGATGATGATCAACTTCATCTCAAGCAACTCAATGAACTTCAACAAGAGCCCACGGAGTCTGCCCGGGATTTTGCGGATCGCCTTCACATTCGCTAAAGTAAGCTCAAGGAGTACCCCACACAGAGCCAGATTTTGGTCTGGTTTCTCCAAGGACTTCCTCCAGCTATTCGACTCATGACTGAATACCTGCGTCCCAAGACTTTGGAGCAGGCTATCGACCTTGTCAATCACTCAGTCAATGTTTCCTCCCGAGGCGTGGCTCTTCAAGAGCTCCCGTTCATTCCACCTGTCATGGTTCCCTGAGGCCAGTACATTCGGCCTCAACACGCTAATCCTGGCCTAGCCGATCACGGTGCCATATTTGCAAATACCAAGGCCATTTGGCAAATGAGTGCAACTCCACCAATGGCCGCCTCATTGCAAGCGATGCAACATGTGCAATCATGCCCCGGAAGAGTGCACTTCGCACTCATCCCTGCCCGATTCCGCAACAAAATGGTTTATCAAAGTGCAAACCACACCTCGGCAACAATCGCACTATCACCACCACTTCGGGTGCAACCCACTCAACTCTATCGAACAGGGGCAAACCCACGGGGACCCAACCCACGTGCTCCTTTTGATCCTTCTAAAGCTTCGGTGTTATCACTTTGTCAAGAATGGGGTCATACCACCACGGCGTGTCCTCAACTTCCACAAGTTCGTGCGGCTTCCACGGCACAAATCGGACCACATCGGTCCGCCTCACGGCTTACCAACTCTGGATTGCTAATGGCAAAGCGGGCCCGAGACCAGTTCTTAAGAAGCCACCAAGAGCGCCTCGGCAATCACGCTATCAACCGGCTCCAAGCAAATCAACCTCGGTGGATCAACAAGCGCGAGGAGGAAATTTTTTCAGGCACTTAATCCTCGATCCAGCCCGTCAAATTGGGTTGGTTTAGTTTCACGCCAGACCAAGGCATCACGTCCCTTGACCATTATTCCGGGAATGGCGCGCGAACCCCGCCTTTGCGATTGACACCATTCCTCATGAGGACGAAAAAAGGTTCACTTTGCACGACTTGGAGAAGCTCATGCCACATGTCATGCCAAAAGTTCGCCAAAGCATTTTTGAACCTCATGCAAAGTCGAAGGCGCACATTGGCAAATGTTCATGCCACCACCGCGAGCTCAACAAAGACAAGATACACCTTCCACATCTCAACCTCCACGCCTCGAGGGCGTATCCCAATATTGCTGCAGAGGTTGACTTACTCAAAGAAGTTGTCGCTTCACTACCACGCACTCCGGCACTGTGGAACCCCAGATCCTTTTTCTCATGTGCCTTTAGAACTCCAAGAGGAGCTAGCCAAGATCAAAATTCCTTTAAGCTTGGCAACCATTTTGAAACTCGGCCCCTCGCTCTCAAGGACCGGTTACCACTCCCAACCGTTTTAGTTAGGTAATGGTTACCTCTACACCCACCGGTCCATGCCACGGTGGGGTAATCGCCAAGTCAATCATGTTCAAATAGATGGAGGTAGCGCGATTCAATCTCATCACGGATAAACTCGCAAAACAAATGGGCATCACACAACTCTTTCGTGCCCCATATGACATCAAGTTGGCTAATGGCCATATCAGCGACCTCAAAAAGCGCCACACCTCTTCTTCACATCAACGCCGGTGATTTCCGGCTTCCCCATGGAATTTGGAGTTTGGAAAGGCGAAGATCCGGTGACTATGAAATGTTGGTCGGCCGGACCTTTTCTCGCCAGGGGCCAAGAGTATCCATTCTTGGGCCCACGGACTAGTTAGTCATCAGCGATGGTCACCTCAATGCCACCATGGACTTGCAAAACGCAGGATCATTTACGTTGAACATGCGGGCCCCTCTCTCGACACCGCAGTTCGAAGAAGCTCGAATATTTATCGTTGGGCTCCACCGCGAATGCGCCTCGTCATCCTACCCGAATATCTTCGATCCTTGGGGAGAAATGACTCTTGATCCGGGACCGGTGGTCGCTTTGCTTGACCCTTACGGCTCCTTGCAATCGAATCAACGTGTTGATCACTTTTCGAATCTTGAACCTCCCGCGAACTCTCGTTGATGTACCGTTGTCATGAAGCAACCCTGGCTGGATGAAGCAGACAACCCCTCTTTTCACCACACAAAGTGCCACGCATCCGGTTATGCTCCAACCTCACGCACATTGTCGAGGATCTTCGAAGTAATACCCCATATTCAGACTCCTGAAGTCGAGATTGTGGGCGTGGGCAACAATCAACACATCCGCATTCTTTGCAAATCTTAGGCCCCTTATCGTTAGCAGGCCGTCAAAGGCCATTCAAAAATTCAAACACATTGGCACTTTTGGAGTTCTGAGATCTTCTGGGAATCAATAAAAGCTTGGGGGAACTCACCATTCCTACCAAATCGATGCCGCGACCGGTTTGCAGCGGCGATCTGGCTCAACCCTAATTACAGCGGATTGCCGGCGGAAATTGACAAACTCCTTCTTTGCGCGGGTTTGATCTATGAGGTCAAACATTGCGAATGGGTGAGCCCCATCGTCATTGCCCTCAAACACAATGGTAAGATCCGCGTGCCCGTGTGGACTACCGGAACTCAATCAGGCCACGGGCGTGATCATTTTCCACTTCCCTTCACGGACCAGGTTTCGAAGAAGTGGATGGACATGAGATGTACTCCTTCATGGATGGTTTTTTCCGGCTACAATCAGATCTCAATCAAAGAATCGATCAACTCAAGACTACTTTCACCACCCCGTAAGCACTTTTGCCTACAAGGTGGTTCCTTTTGGATTATCAAACTCTCCATCAACGCTTTCAACGATCATGCTCTTTTTCATGATTTCATGAAGGAAAATCCCTTCTTGCAAATTTTTCAAGATGACTTCTCCGCCTCACCGGTTCCATGGTGACCATTTGGATAAATTGGAACTTCGTCTTCCGTAAATGTGATGAGTCAGGCATTAGTCTCAATCGAAATGCACCTTTTGTGTCACCTCTGGTGTTACGTTAGGCCATGTTGTCGCCAAAGCGGTATCACCACGATCCCCGCCAAAATCGATTTGTGTGCTCAAGGCTCAAGCACCGACCAATATCAAGGAGACACGCTCTTTCACGGGTAAGGTCAATTATTCTCCACCTTCATACCGGACTAGCAGCCATTGCGCATCCCATTCATAAACTCACATCGGTGGCGAATCCACGGGCTTGGAATTCCAGGCGGATGCCGCTTCCAACGGTGAAGCTTTTGCTTACTCGGGCACGGTTCTTGTTCCTCCTCAATGGGACAAGCCCTTTCATGTTCATGTAGATGTTCGGGCGTTTGCTATTGGAGCTATTCTTTCTCAAGAATATGATGCGCCTAATCGACAAATAAATCGCTACGCCAGCGTAAAAACTCAATTCGGCTGGCGCGCAACTATTCCGCCACATAGCGTGAAGCTTTGGGTCTCATTTTTGTGTTCAACGGCTTCCGTCACTACCTTTTGGGCAGTCAAATCAAATTCTTTGGACCACCAAGCACTCCTTTATTTGATCAACAAGTCCACGCCCACGGGCGCATTGCTCGTTGGGTCCTTCTTCTCAAAATTTGCTCCTTTTGAAATCGTTCATAAGGCCCGGCAAAATCTCATGTCGTCCCGGATTATCTTTCGCATCCACCACGGATGATCCCTCAACTGGAGTCTCGTGACGCCTTTTCCCGATGCTTTCGACTCTTTTTAGTCACGGCAACACCACATTGGTTCCATGATTTTCAGCAGTACCTCCTCCGCGGGTGCTCTTCCACCGTAAGGCGAGGCGGCTCTCTCACGCCAAAGCGACAATCCCGTCGCCATCAATTTCTCCGCGAGGTCCGTGGACTACACCATGGTTGCGGGACATCTCTACAAAAGGGTAAGGACACCATCGCCCGACGTGTTCTACCTCATGAAGTTCCGTGATATTGTTAGAAGCTCATCAGGGGCTAGATGGTGGTCATTTTCATGGTGACACCCACGCACGCATAAAATCCTTCTATTTGGGTATTATTGGCCCACGCTCTTCAAAGATGCTCACGCCCACGCCCGCGTGTGACGCTTGCCGGTAATGGGACGCCCCACGGCCCGTGACGCTCTTCCCTTTTGACACCGGTCGCCACGCCACTTCCTTCACAAATGGGGAATGGACTTTGTGGGCCCTATAGATCCTCTGGCGGCACCCGCGTGCGCTTTATTCCCAGTTCTCACCGACTCACGCTACCAAATGGGCGGGAAGCTTGTGCACTTCTAGACAACAACGCGGCAAGCCGCGGCTAGGGTCCTCTATCAACAAATTATCACGCCCTCGCCGCCCCACCGGAGCTGGTCAGTGATCGTGGTGTCCATTTCATAAATCATACTATCAAGGAGCTGACCGGATTATCTCCCCGATACATCATCACAAGAGCACACCTTACTATCCTCAAAGGTAATGGTTTGGCGAAAGCACCAACAAAACTCTGGTCACCATTCTCAAGAAAATTTGTGACGCTTCCCACACCTGGTGGCGGACAAAACTTCCCTCTTGTTCTTTGGGCCTACAATACTTGTTTCAAGATTGCTACCGGTCACACTCCTTTTAAATTGGTTTATGGTCAGAAGCTCTCATGCCGTTTGAATACATCCTTCCAACACTCGCGTTTTCAACTGGCTCGCGCTCATAATCCCCGGGCCGCACTCAAAGAAAGGGTCTATCAATTAGAACAGTTGGATGAACGAAGGGATGCTTATATTCGTGTTCTTCATGGACAATGATTGCAAAAAAATCTTTACATGACAAACGCCCAAGACAAAAACATTCACGTATAGCGACATTTGGTTCTTCTTTATGATTCCGTGTACAAAAATTTTCGGGGTAAACTCAAGTTTCGTTGGTTTGGCCCTTATCAAATTGTTCAAGTGGTTAGACCCGGGCGTTTTCCAACCGGGCGAGTTAGATGGCACTCCATTACCTACATTGGTTAATGGTTTTCGCCTCAAAACATTTCATCACCACGAAAACGACAATCAACAAACGACACAGTTCAAGAAGCAAACACCACGTAAAAGTGACTAGAAAGGTGCATATTATATTATAGTGGATATTTTTTTACAAAATGTAATTTGCCCAGCTATTTCCGCTTTTATGGGTAATTTGCCCTATATACAAAAACGGGCTCAGAGCCCTATCTACTAAAAAAAACCTAAGAGGGGAAAAACCCTCTACTCGGGTTCGGAGCAGAGGTGATGCGGAGGGAGATGGTAGAGGTTCTGCTCGGGATCAAATGAAGGTGCAGAACCACCTCCATCCGTTGGTCTTGGTCGGGATGTTCAGCCATCCCGGCACACCACCGTCCATTCTCACGCCACGATTGTGGCGGCGCGAAGGTCCGCATAATTCATCTTTGCGGGTAATCCACTCACGGCGGTTAATTGGGCATAGTGCGCCCTCGTTCAAACCAGCAAAGAAGCCATGCTTTGGCGCCATCGGATGCGCCGTTCACTCCCGGTTCGTCTTATATAGCCAACTGAGGAACTCCTTGTCGACGTGGACCAATCAGAAATTCGCCAACGTGTTTGCAATGCAAGGCTCTTTCTAAACTGAGAATCTTTTCTCCCGCCGCAAATCTAGCCAGGGTACTCTCTGACACATTCGTTTTCATGATATCCCACTTCGAGTTGCCTGCATTAAATGCCTTTGTTTCTTTTCATACCCGTCAACAATTAATATGTGTCCTTTGGCCACCTGTCACATCCGATCCTTCTCTCACGTCTCATCCTCACCGTTCATTGCTTCTCCCTTACGTTTTTCGGGGACTTAGCCAAATTTTTGCCTCTCAATACACTCCTTGGCATCTTTCGACACCTGGCACCATCAACGGCTCCAGTTTCGCTCTCTTCATACCTCTTCGCCTCCAGTTGTGCGCCCTAAAACCTTTTCGTTCCTCTGCGCCTTTGTCCTCCGTGCTTGGCTTTCGTCCTCCGCCTTTGAATCACTCTTCGTTTCTGCAAATCGTTACCATGGCTGCACCAAGATTTTCTACACTTCAAGCTACTGCTCCCAAGGATCCGGCTCTTTTTGAGTCTGTATCCTTCTTGACGCCCACTTTCCGTGAAGCCCTTGTTGGCCCAAATAAAGAAGTCGCTGAACGACAAAAGCTTTACGAATTCTCTCAAATGGAACTTCCGGCTCCAAATCCTGACCAACTGAAGCAGTTCATCGCCAATATCGTTAACAGCCCGCATGGCTACACCACTGTGGTCGATGGCACCACCATTTCGCTGACTCAACATTTGATTTCTGAGGTATTTCATATTCCCTTGCACACCCCTTGTTTATCATGGTCTGCCATACAGGATCTAGATGTCACAGAGTTTGGTGCACCTCCTTATCATGCCAATGTCCATCGTCTGACCAATATCGACAAGCCTTACGAAATCTTTGTTAAATTTCTATGGCGCAAGTTCCTTGGGTATTCTATCAAGAACACTCATATCAATAAGCCTTTCTATAACATGGTCATCACTGCTACACACTCCAACCACCACATAGATTGGCCCCAAATGATGTTCTATCGTCTTCTCCAAGAAGTGGACCGCCTTCGGGGTGCCACTTCCATTTCTGAAGTTTCTGTGGGAGGCCACCTTCAAGCCCTCATCCGTCATTACTTCCCTCCCACACCACAAAATTCTCATAATTCCACTCAGCGGTCCCTTCCAATCGACTAACCGAAGTGGCACTTCACGCCCTTCTTCCTTTGGTCATGTCCAAAGTCCGCACACTCATGTCACTGTCTCCTCCTCCGCTACACCATCCAGTTCACACCATCTTTCCCAAACATCACAAACCAGGCAACAGCCGGCTCCACCACCACAACACCCTCGTCAGTTGTTGTATCGTATGTCGCCGGGATGCTCAAGGCTGCCGCTCTCAAGTTACAAGAATCCCAAAGACGCTCTTATGAGCATGGGGGTTCAGCGGGTACTAGAGGCCTCCGATCGGGTACAAGGGACCTTCAAGCTGCCCTTTGCCCAAGTTGCAACTTTGGAGGCCAAACTTCAAGACAAAGGCGGAGCTCTCTTACAGGGCTCATCATGATCTCAAAAGTGCACAAGATCAAGTCGGCCAACTTGCAGATCAACGGGCTCGGCTCAATCAGAAATTCAGAATTTATTGGAGCACAACAAGTCCACGGTAGCTATCCCCGGGTACCAAGGACGCAGATATTGCCAAGCTCAACGCCTTTTGTACTCGAACTTTGTGAAAATTTCAGCACTCAAGTTCAAAACTTACAGGCGGGACGCCAAATTGCCTCCTTGACGGCTCGGCTTTCTACACGCCGGACCTCTCCCAAACTCACCTCTCTTCAAGATCAGCCACTGAGGTGCGTAAAACGTAAGATTCTTGATGACGGAGATTGCCGTGCTTTCGCCTCAATACTCGGAAATCCTCCTCCAGTGTCAACACTTTCTAAACGGGTCCCATGGGGGATTCACCGCAGTAAGACCCGCGATAAACCTAGTGAGTGCATGGAAGGGGTTTTTTCTCGAGGTTTTCGTGACGCATTATACTAGGGGTTTAAATCCCCTCTTAACCGACATTCTAGTGTATTTTTTCCACGGAAGGGTTTTTCCAACACTTTTTGCGCGTATATAGGGTGTTTCTTCTCACTTTAAGCACGCAGGTGGCATATGCTCATGTGATAAAGGTGAACCCCCCGATCGGGTCCGTGACCAATCACGTCTGCTGCTAGAAAAGGACAACCGGATCGGATCTTGAACAAATGCGCGCAAGCTATTGATCTGTTGATGAGGCTCAAGCAAAACTTGGCGTCCATACCGCCATTATTAACGGAATGCTGTTGACTTCCCGGTTCCTTCCCGCTATCACGATTATGTGGTTGCTCGCCGCCACCTCTTCCTTTTCGGTGGCATGCGCGAGATGGACTGTGGATATTCCCCCGAAAGCACAGCATTTTCTTCTGGATTTGGCGTAACTCTCCATTGAAGACAAAGGGTTATCGTGCCCTTGTGGTCTTTGATCTCATCCATTGTGCGATCAGACTTTATCACCTTGAGAGTTGTTCAGCCCATGGCTTACATATTTCATGATTTCTATCGGGTGATACCGGGAACACTTCCGAGATGGGCCACGCCCACTCTTTCAGGGGTGACCCCACTGCGGTGCAATGGTTGCTTCGGGATAACAATCCATATCTTGCTGATCATGCTTTCGGACCCACACTTTTCATCGAGTACATGCGAGCTTGCCAATCATTTATCTCTACGGCAGGCGGAAGCGCCGCAACAAATTTATATCGACACCTCGGGGTTATAATCAATTCACGGACTCGTTGGATAGCAAGGCGGTCCCCACGGGATGGGATAGCCCTCTCCGCCAACTCTCAACTCTCTCGCTTCTCTTTGGGATCGTTGGTGTCAAGCTCTTGATCCCGGATCTTGTCGATCAATTCGTGGAGCTTCGGCTACAAAACCCACGCCCGGGCATGGTTCCCTCCCCTATGCTTCCATGGGCGTACCTCACGCCCAGGTTCCCTGACTTCGATTGGCGCCTCCCCTTTTGGACCAAGGTCATGGATGGTCATGCCGGATGGACTCCACCTCGGATCTCGGCGGATCTCCGGTGGGATCCACGTTTTGTTCGCCCGCTCACATTGGGAAGATGGTGCCACTCACGGATACCACACGTAATTGGATCTATATTGCTAATGGCGTGGTTGGCGGCGGGCGGATGCGATTCATGGTCTTGACACTTTCTTGCGGGGAATGCCACCACCTCACCTGATCCTTGATCCATCTTCAAAGCGAGGTTTTGTGCTGCTCTCAAATGCATTTTGCTCAGCTCCTTAAATCGGCAGCGTCCCATTTTTCACTGCAATCCGAATGCCAGTGTCGGTGCCTTTGGCCTCCAGACCTGCCTCCTCATGGAATGTCAGTACATTTCTTTCGGGCGCCCATCATGCTGCCCTTGAAGACATGGTGGTGCGATCTCGCTTTCTTATTGATGCAGATCCCGCCCTTGGCCACAACCTCCTCCGCTCTTCAAAACACCCGGGGATCTCATTGGCAGTACCATAATGGTGCCGTCCTCACTCCCGAGGATCACTTTGAGATGAATGGCTTCAGCCCTCGAAACCCTTCCTCCTTTTCTTCACTCTCGAGGTGTCGTTTTGGTGGGGGAGTGTTAGTCATGTGCCTCCCCGGTACAGGACTATTCATGCATCTGACAGACCAGAGTCAAGCTCAAAGGATCCTCGGTCGCCACGGGTCAGCCATCAAAAGGCTCAGTGAAGACCAAGCAGCAGACACGCTTGATCAAAGAAAACCCTATCAAAGGCGCCGCTTCGGACAGTGACGGCTGACCCGTCCGCCCGCGTCAGCGTCGGCATGATTCTAGGCACTTCAAGAGGCACCGCCCACATTCCTGCAAATCAGGCCTCCCTTCCGGGAGTCGGCACCGAGATCGGTCAGTTGTCTATATTGGGCCCAAGGCCATTTGTACTATATATATGACTAGAGCTGACATGAGTTCTAGATGAGTTTTGAGTCTTGTCTCATTTCGGTTCTTCTCTCTATTAGAGCTCATGTATGTTCATCATTGATATCAAGGAAGCTTATCATTTTCCTCTCATTTGTTTTGTTTTTCTTCTTCTTCTTTCTTCTTGCAAATCCGTATTGACATAGTCCCCGGACTCTCTGTTAGATCCACAGGTCCTCACAGAGGGCTGTCTTCCAGGAGTTCCCGAACCCAGACCCCAAACAATGCCAGTATTGGTGGTCTGCTTTCCCCATGCATCATAGTTTGGCAGAGTCATCAATTCCTGCAAAAAGATGATCTCCGCATATATCAAAAGCCCGACTTCCTTCAACATCGTAGCATGAGTAAAAAAAGAAGCTTACCACAGGTGCATTTGCCAATCGGGGGTCCCATTTTTGCAAGCAAAAAAGGCAAGTAAAAATTCCTGTGTGTTTGATGGCATGATAAATAGCACACATAGTCCCAACTAGAGCATTGCCACTTAAATATAGCCCACGTCCTTGCTGTTCTTAAGCCTAGGGCGGTTGTCTGAAGTTCTAGAATTTGTTATTCCAAATTAACATCACCGGATAAACCGAAGTCAATGTGTCGGCAACCTATTTTGGCTTTGCATATTTATCGCAGATTATCTAAAAGTGGCTACATACCATAGATTTATCTGTCATTTTGTGCATGCGATTCGCCGCACCACATATAGATGGTTTCGGCTCCATTCTTAGATCTTTTCCCGACCATATCGCGGTTTTTACGATTGGTGAGCATACGATAATCAATCGGACCTACCTTTAAGTCTTCATCAAGCTTTCATCAATGGCAAAGGGTATCTTAGCTTTACATTTAGTTCTCCTACAATGGTGTTGGCCGCGGTAAAGGATCTTTGCATTTCAAAAGTAATCCTCGGGTAGATCGGCGGCTGCCTCTGCAGTTGATCAACATGGCAAGTGATGCGGTTTATCGGCCGCATGCATCTTGCCCTCACATATCTTCCGCCATATATGAGCAAGTAGACAATCTGGAATGAAGTGTAGTTGGAACCCCCAATAGATCTTAACCTTGTTTATCTCGCTCTGCAATCAAAGTTGAAGCATCTTACAACCAAAGGTTGGGACGGTCGGCTTCGAAAACGTTCAACACATCGATTTCGGTTTGAATCCTACGGGACCGTCTACCATTTGATGTGCATATGCAAACCCTAAACCGATACCTCCACATGCAATCTGTAATCCGCTCCATAGATTATAGACTTTAGGGTTCATAGGCGGATAAAACATATCTTAAAGAATCCATACTGGATGAATAAAAGGAGCTTTCCGGCGTCCATAATTTGGGTAACATTATAGTCCTGTTTCTCGAAAGGCGAAGAAAGAAAGAAGGGCAAAAAAATCTCCCAAATCGCCAAGAGTTGCATATTTGAGATTAAGGGGAGATGAGAATATGCCCTAGAGGGTATAAGGAAGGGATAAACATGTGCTCAACTTCGCGAGAACCACGGCGCCTTGGCGAGAATGGAGGGCGTAATCCAGTGCAGAAGCCATAGCCAAATCCGGGCGGATAGCGTTTGCATAGCTTGTCGATAATGGGGCTGGATGACCACCATTTTTGGCGCACCGGTTTTAGCAGTCATCAGCATATGCTAGGTATATGCCAGCATATACTTGAATATGCCCACATACCCACATAAACGAGGGTTTGCCCCCCTAGGGGCAACCCAAAAATACAATGTAATGATGTCTAATCTTGTGATTTTCCATAGCAAAACTATTGCAAGGAGGAAGAACTCAATTAGTGTAGTTCATGTTAATACCCTAGACATGAACGGGCTACACCCTAGACATGAATGGGCTACACCCTAGACATTAATGTGCCATAGCTCTAGACATGTATACCCTAGACATGAACGGGATACAACCTAGCCCCATAGCTCAACCCTGCAGAAGACTCACCTCTTGTAGGTGGGGCAAGGTTACACAACCTGTTGATATGACTCCACTCGATGAAATGCAACTCTATTAAGTAATGCGACAGATAGCACGTGGATTACCTTTCGACTCATCTCAATAACAGTTGTATTCCAATAATATAAGCAACTCAATTCTAGGAACAATATTGTTGCACTTGTAACAAAAATAAAAAAAAAAGGCAGAAAGCAGAAAATTTTGTTGTACAGCTTTTGGAACAGACGTCCTTGTTTCTGTGTGAAAATAGATAAGACTGCTATTCCAGAAGAAAAAGGAAAACCAAAATATCCGGTACATGTGAAGACACCCAAGTTAACATGTATATCTTCCCATGGCAATGGATTGTCAATAAATACAAGAAAGTGGCCACAAGATGTTGCCAATCACCTTCTAACCTAATCTGCAAGTTCCTGAAAGTTTACCTGTGAGGTTCTGCCAAAGTTGTTTCCTCATACTGAAAGAAAGGTCTCATCTTGGCCATTCCATGCCTATCTACTCCCAAAGTATAAATGGATCAGGTCCAGCGGATGAAGAACTGAACTATCAGAGCAAGCACTGTTATATGCTTCATAGTCTTTATCATATTCTGAAACAAGCCTTGGCCCTGATCTGCATTACTTTGGAGGAGAATAATTTTCTTTTAAGAGGGCAGCAAGAAACAGAGGAGCCTCCCTGCCTTCAGTCACACTCACAACTGGGCCTTGGGCATTCTCATACGGACTAATTGAAAGGCTACACGATCAACAGCTGCCAGCATTTCCGTATCACAATTCCTCCCTCGCCAAACATAGAATTTATTCACACAACTACCATTAATATTAATTAACACAAACCATTGCATTTAACACATTTAAATTAAATCCCCCTGAAACCCCCTTTGGTTTGAGTGCATATTCACAGGGGGGGTGACTCCGGGCATCGAGAGCTGTTGGATAGGCATATTCACCCTTTATGCCTTAATCTACACCGTACATAAAGTTCCTCATTTGTGGGGTATCCATGTACAAAATTTGCTATACTGTATAACAAGATTTGCAAAATACTATAAGATTTGAGGTAATATACCACATGGTGTTGATTTCGTACATGCGGGACATAATTTTAGGGGCTCTCGCTGCCCTACGTCACCCCCCCTGTGAATATGCACTCAAACCAAAGGGGGTTTCAGGGGGATTTAATTTAAATGTGTTAAATGCAATGGTTTGTGTTAATTAATATTAATGGTAGTTGTGTGTTGTTTGTTATATGAAAAAAAAATTTTGGGCCCTTCGGGCCCTACAAAGCAATCGAAAGAGCAATGCACATTCAATGCCTTAGAAAAGGTATTGCATATAAACAGGCCGTTTAAATTATAATGATTTTATAAAAGAAATTTAAGAACTATGAACTATACTAAATGTTAAAAACAATGAGAGAGACTGTTAAATGAGGTAATGTGTATTTTTGGCCCTTCGGGACCCCTAACAAATCGAATATGCAACACAACATGGTTTTCATGGTAGGACATCTTAACACATTTACAAAGCCTCCTCTATCCCTTCTCTTCCAACAAATCTCTCCTTCTCGCCCTTGCAGAAGGAATGCAACGCTACCAATCATGGGCACATTCGCACGTATACTTTCCAACGTCGGATTCCAACCACAATGACTTAAAAATCCCGCAACAACCTCACAATCCAAATGACACATGCAATACTGACATTGTTTTTTATTTATCTAACCACTCTAGGTACCTTTTGTTTGATATTCTCATTTGTTCTTCATTATCTCCTAAGCCCAAAAATGAAGATGGCAATAATGGTCTCACTGCTAAATAACTTGAACTCTGCATTAGAATATCTCTTATTGTCCTTGTTTTTACTAGTTCAAGCTCGTCAAAATTACTTGATAGAACATATTTTTGTCGAACAATATTTTATATCCCTTATTGATCCCTCGCCTAGTTTTCCCCGATTGAGTGAAGAACAAGGCGGACCCAAGTCTCAGAGGGCTTCAAGGCCATGCCAGGAATAAAGTTAATAATCTCATCCTTGATGATTTTTCCTGTTGGTCCTGCATACAGTAATAACTAATTTCATTATTGTTATTGGGCTAACTCCCAATGCAAACAAGAAAAGAAGTTATTTATCAACATATAATATAATACCTGTAACAACCTCGACTTATGTAAAGGAGGCTGCGGAATGGACAAGCAGCATCTCGGATCAACACAACTACAAAAGAGTTGGGCCCCTCGACTTTTGTGGCGTCATTAACGTCAAAGGGCACGGTTGTTGGAGCCCTACGCTTTGTTTTTGCCGGGAAAAGAACATGTAGGTTACGAGTTCTTAAGAGAGCCACCTTTGTTTGAGCGTCACCACCCAATTCCTTATATAATACCAACTTCCCTTTGCATTGTTCTTGCTGCAGCGGTAGACCCTATTTCTCACATATAATAACCATACCACCTTCAGCTGTAGCTTGCCAGAAAGGTTTTCCTCACTGGAATCCTAAAGTAGCCATTTCAAAATTTGGTCTAGGGTGCAAAATTTAATCTAGAGTGCTGTCAAGATGTAGCTTCACGGCTCTCTTGCAGACCGACACGGTGCACGTCTCTCGATCATACCACAATGATGCGAGATCATCCCCACAAGAGCGTCTCTAGACTCGGGTGCAGAATCTATTCAAAGCATCAAAGAAATTAAAGTTCACGCCAATGCCTCCAGGTCGGACCCTTCACCATCACCATCACCATCACCATCACCATCACCATCACCATCACCATCACCATCACCATCACCGACTTCTTGCTCTAAAATTCTCTCGCACCTGCCACATAAAAGGCAAATTTTGTTCATGCTTCACATATTGGTTTGCCTTGTATGGATCGAGGAACTGCGTATCGAGATGAGTGATCATGGTTCTTTAGAGGTGCCGAGGCTTAAACTCTCTTGTCGGATCCCTCTTTACCTTTGTGTTTTTTGCTGTTCTTCCAACTGCTCTCAGAGATCAAAGCGTTGTCTTGGCTGGTTTGGAGCTTGGATTTTTGGGATTATTGCACAATGTACTTGGAACCTATAAGGCAAATGCTGGTGTCTCAAATGAAGTTTCTCTTATATTTGGACTCACGGTAGGCAAATCTCTCAAAGTCTACTGCCATTTTTATAAACAATGAAAACTATAAGGTTCTAAGTCTAACCATGCCCACAACCCAATTTGCAGATTCTGTTTCTACCCATCTTGATGCAATTTTCTGCTGGCAGATCTGTGAGCAGGTTCACATGGATGACATCCATAGTCTCCATATTAGGTAAGTGCTTTACAAAAGTTGTGCAAACATCACTTGATGTGTATTTAGATTGGACGTTGATCTCTTGTTTCTTGATAATCACAGATCTGGGCATATTGGAAGGGGAAGGAGCTGGATGGAGTAGTATTTCTGTTCCCAAACTAGGAGGCTTTTGGTCCATTCTCGATCTTGTAATCTCAGGAATCCAAATGTTGAGATCTGAAGCTCTTTTTGGAAAACTAGATGGCAAAGGATTAAATGCAACAAGCTTGGCAGCAGCTTTAGTTCTCAATACGTTTTGGGAAATCATTAATATAGCCATCAGCCCACATGGAATCAGTGACTTTGTACAAGGAATCTGAGGGGATTTTCATGGTGCCTAGCTGTTTATAGCGGTGCGGTATGTGCGAGGAATTTGTAGCCTACTTGAATCTTTGTGACCTAGGAGACATTTGTGCATCGGCGGCAATATCGTATATATATGACAATCGGTCGGGGGCATTTTTTTGCCTATTACCAAAAAGAAAACAATTTGCCGGATCTTGCTCTTCGCGCTTGCCTTCGTAGGTGGATTTGCAAGCATGTACACTTTCGTATGACCATTTTAAAAGAAACCGATTGTCAAAAACATGAAATACTGGTCTAGAATTGCGAGAAAAAGACATACCGCAAAAGCGAACACCAGGCGAAAAATGCAAATTCTTCGTCGGCTGACAAATCAAGAAGTTGAATTTAATGATCCCCGGAAGAAAATATGAGCTCGGCCTCTTCGGCAGCAGATTGGATTGCACTTTTGTTAAAACATACTCCAGACGATATTCTGCACACGGATCAAAAAGATGATAGAACAGAGCTCTCAATCTCGCCCAAGAACTAATGTTTGAGAGCTTTTGTAAATCAGAACTAATGCTAGAAATGGAATCTGCAACTTGCATCTTGAACTAAAACTCTGGCAAAACTATAACTCTGGCCGATTTGGATGACTGCAAATCGAGGAAGCCTAGATGCCTTCCATGCCTTCCGACCGACCAAGCGAAAATCAACCCTAAAGTTAAGCTATCGAGCCCTGCATGCCTCTAGATTTTGTTTTTTTGTTTTTTTTTTGGGTTTTTTTTTTTTAGCATGGGTCAAACCATTGGCAATTGCCACTAAAAAAACATGAAACTGTATGCGCACTCTAGATGTACGCATTAGTACATCCACGAGATTACACCACCAAATCATATAAAAACCTTAGGGAAAAAAGTATAAAAATACAAAAACAACCCCCTGTTATTGTGCTACATATTCACAAGCTATACAACGAAAGCCCATCATGAATCTAAAGCATCAAAATTATTAGAAATTGTGGCTTTTGGCACAAGCAAAGTTGCATCATGTGCTGATTGAGGTGATAGTCGATAGTCACAAGGCATTTGCTTGATAGATTGTCCAAGAAACCTATTCTGCCATTGCATCAGCTAAAAAGAAAATCCAATATTGGGACGGGTAACACTCCTAAGTTGCTTAACATCCTTATATACATCTTCATATCCACGATGTTCTCTCCATGTTATATAAGCTATGACAAGAGTAGCTGACCTGGATACACCCTCTAAGCAATGGACTAAAAGTCTTCCGCCTGCTTGCTGCTTCTAATAATAACATTATCCCTAGGCCATCCCAGAATGAGCTATAGGCAAGAAAAAAAAGGGATTGTCTCCATACATCCGGTTTTACACGGCCCCAAGCAATAAGGGTGACCGGCCGGTTTATAGCTGACAACAAGTTTGGAGCAGTTTTTGGCATCTTTTAGGCATATGCTGGCATATACTAGGAATATGCTAAAAACCCACATAAGCAAGGGATTGCCCCTCTAGAGGCAACCCAAAAAATTGACTTAATCCCAAAATTAACACTGTATTGGAAGCCCATAACACTCGACGAGAGGCGGGAACCCTGAAATGAATACTTGATGGGAACCCTAAACCTAACACTCGGAGGGAAACCAAATGCCACACTCACACTCTATAGAACTTGTTGGAGAACAAGAGTGGCCTGGAATAGTTTCATTACATTATCATAAACATCATAGTTAAACTATTTCTCTCTCCAAGCATCCCATAATGCTCTTATGTTTTTTTTCGGCCATGCTGCACATTTAATCTCACAACAAATGCAAATGCCTGTCCTTTGCACTTTTCAACATTAACACATGCATACATCACTTCTCCAAAGTTCATGCACAAAAGTAGTTGCCTATTTTTTAGTTTGATGCTCTATTTCCATAGTACTAATAGCATAGCCATTGGTAGAGAATAGTTTTCAGCATTCCAATACATCTCTTATTCGTATCTAAAACATTTGCCTCAAAACGGGAAATAATTTTGCATTCAACAATGGTTCCTACCAAAAGTTTGCATTATTTTTCTCAAAGCGTCACCAATTAAAAAATTTCAAAAATGGTAGCCATTCCTGGTGAATGGCTACATTACATTATTTTCTTCATGTCAAATTTAAATGGCACTTTTCCATATTGCCATTCTTCTACATGGCTATAAAATAAAGAAAAACTCTGAAATACCCTTATGTTTTGCTAAAATTAACAAAATGCCCCTAGTTTTGGGGGTATTTTAATGGAAATGATCATAACTTTTTTGTGATGATCTAAATGAGAATGAGCCTTTCAGAGCTATTGTAAAGGAGGATGAGATCTTTCCATCAAAGGTAAGATCATATAAATCGGAATCTTAAATCACAAGTTATGCTATTTTTAATATACAAGAAAATTATAGAAATTTCAGAGGGATTTACGAGACCATAACTTGAGATTTCGGAATCCGATTCAAGAGATGTTAACTTTCATGGAAAGATCTCAACCTCTTCTACAATATATCTGAAAGACTCATTCTCATTTGGATCATCACAAAAAGTTATAATCATTTCCATAAAAATACCCCCAAAACTAGGGGCGTTTTGTTAATTTTCGCAAAACATAAGGGTATTTCAGAGTTTTTCCTAAATAAAATAATGTGCCATTCTATGCATGGTACCACAACATTCAAATTTAACACTTGGATGAGAACCAGAAAATCAGTGTCATGATTTGGAAGTGAAATGCAAAAGCCCCAATATTGCCACGTATTTTTATTGCCACGTATTTTTAATGGCAAGAATAATATGATGCCCAAAATGAGGGCAAAAATTGAGCCATTCCATAATTGGACCATAACCATGATTTACACACACGCCGCTGCCAAGACTGAGAAACAATCCCTAGCCTCTTAGAACGACGTAACCATGACGTTCAATCCGAGAGCTTAATTGCCTCCAATCCGGCAGGCTATGCAAGAGGCAAATATCAACCAAGCGGAAAATGGGTTCATCCTAGATGACGACCATGGCTTTTACAGCAAATCCTTTATCTCTGTGCATTCCTGAGCCTAGTTTTGAGGCTTGGCTTAAGGAAAATGGGCTTCTTGAGGTTTTGGAAAGTACACCCTGTTCCGGTAATTTGGGTAATCAGCATGCTGTGTTGAATAGTGTTGGGTATAGAGATAGTGTTGCCGGATTCAAGAAGTTAAATCCTTTTGAGGGACTCACTGTTGAGGACGTGTGTAAGCGTCCTGTGTCATGGACAGAGGAGTTTCTGGATTGTGGGCTTGGGCCTACAGAGAGCTATTCGTGGCCTGTCAATTTAACACAGGCCAAGTTCAGAATGCAAGAGAACTTGAAGAGATATACAGGAAACTACATGATATTGGCAATTATAATCTTCTTATGTTTTTTGTAAGTGTTATTTTTGCTAAAATTCTAAATTTTGCTGTTTGAGTTGAAATTTAGGTCATTTATTCATGAATTTAGCTAAATCTTCACGATTGTGTTTCATAGGCAGTTCTGTTTTGCTGTTTAAGTTGACATTTAGGTTATCTTTTCATGAAACTAGCTAAATTCGCTGTTGTGTACTAGGCAGATCCATTACAATTTAATCAGAGATAAAACAGTTTGACATTTCAATCCTTTACTCATCCTTCGTATACGTTTGAGCAGGTATAAAATGCCTTTGGCTTTCCTGGGCATTATTTTCATTTTTGGACTGTGGGACACAATAAGGATTTTTGGGAACAAATGGAGCCTAGAAAAGCAGAACTTGTCATACCGCATTCTAGCTTTCATTGGGAATCTTGGTACAATCTTATGTCATTCATCATTCAATGCAAAACTTGGATACATTGAATAGGCAATGCCATAGTATTACCAGAAATATGATAGATTATTATGCTGTTTTGTTATTACTACATTAGAACTTATGGATGGGGAAATTCTTATGGCAGGCACTGGTTTGATATTGGTATATTGTAAAGTAGCAGTGGCGCTTTTGTGGGCAGGAGTTGTGAGCTTAGTCAGTAAGTCTCATTTTTGGTATGCGTTGTCCAGTAAATGGGTCCCTTCTAATAATTGTTGTAATTATTTGCAGTTGTTCTTATACATAGTTTTTTCCGAAAGGTTACATTGTCATCTAAGAAGTGTTTTCCGAAATGGAGGCGAAAGCGATAGCACAGTACCAGTTCAGTACCAGTTTTATATGAAAGTAATTGAAATACTTCAACTGTAAAATATTTTTGAGTATTGAAGGAATTTATTGATACATCTATGGTGCTTTTAAAGTGAAAGTGCTTTGGTTATAGTGATATTTTGTCATTTGACTCATTTCCATTAAGTCATACTGGGTTATTTTGTGTTGAATATAATACTTAATATTGCAGGTAGGATAACTAGACTACTTGGAGGACATGATGCAGTTTATGGATCAAGATTATGTTCTTGTCCAAAATCAAACATAAATGATATAGTTTTGATTCCAAAGGCTCATGGATTACCCGGCTTGCTTTGTGCTCATACCTGTTTATTGCTGCAGATATAGTGGCGATTTTGCAAACATACAATTTATTGTGTAGATTTGTTATAGAGATCAGTTATAGCTTATGAGGAGGATTCGAAGCACCCACTCAACCTATAATATTCCGCCTTGTCTGCATTTGTGTTTTGGCTTTGCAGAACCATAATATTGTACTGTGTTCCAAATCATGCATTTAGAATGCTAACATGATTCAGGACTGATGTGTTTAAAAGAGAGAATTCAGAATCCAAAGAATTCCCACCCAGCAAGAGAAGGGTTGTTTGAAGGCTTCAGAATGCAATTTGTTCTGTATTACAATATAGAGCTTTTGTGCCATAATACTATGTCTATGAATATTTAAGAGTAGATAATATACGCAATGTAGTGGTGGTGTTTGTATATTCTCTGGGATGCGTAGCCTTATTTGTAATAATATGTGTGTTGTAAGAGATGTCCTGTCAATGTATTATAATTCAGCAAAACTTCTTTCATGAGTGGTTGCTTGAGTTTATTTCCTGTTAATTGAGGTCCAGGACTTGGAAATCCGCCAGGCCTGACATGCCAGTCATGTAAAAGGAGCATGGTTCTATCGATTAAGTTGGTGTTATGAAAACTTTGGTATCGTATGGTGTGATCTTGTTGCAGCATTGATTCGTGCAGAAGATTTAACTGTCAAACATGGACATCTGATGTGGGAGATTTTATGATCTGAAGGTCCAAAAATAACAATATGAATGAGAACGATAAAGAAAGTGATGCACAAAAGTGGGGGCCGATTTTTAGCATCATGGAAACCATCAAATATTAACATTAAGAGTTTGTTTACTAGGATAGCTTGCCATAAAACTGCCATGAAATTCTGCAGCACCGGCGGCACAGGCCGCCAATTGTTGAAAATTGATGAAAATTGGATGCTTCCCAATTGTGATACTGTAAGGGTAAGGTTCCCAACAACCTTACCCTTATACATTAATAGTTTTTTGTTTGTCTTGGCCGCCATTGAAACAAATATGATCGACATGGAAATCATCAGCTGAAAACAGTCTGGCCGAATTTTATGTTATTACCCTTTCGGCCATTTTCTGGCCCACTAGAGGCTCATCCATTTCCCTGCATGAACATGAACATGAACATTAATAGTTTGCTGACTATAATAGCTGTTATTGATAAGACTGCAGATTGCTATATGATCGGAGCACAAGAACCCTTTCTGAATGTTGAATGAAACATTACAGCATGGAACTTTTTATCAGGATTTCTTGGCTGATAATGCTCGCCATGCCTGTGTTGGGTTACACAGAATTGCAATATTACAAAGCAGGAAATGTTTCTGTGGTGAATCAGGGTCAGCTGTATAGTTTAGGCAACGGATTTACAGCCAGATTTACAGGGTTGTACAGAAACATGACTTCTTCGGATGTCTCATATGGTTTATGGTTTGCCAATGCATCAAACGAGGAGTACTATTTGTGCTTGGTTGCCTGTAGAAATAATACAATCCCTTTTGATCCAATTCCAGCTCAGATTATGTGGTTTTTCAACACAAACGGAGTCAAACACAACCCTGTGGCCACTGGTGCCACTTTACAATTTCAAAGGGATGGAAATCTGGTACTCAGAAATGCGGATACCACCAAAGTTTTTGAAACAGGAACTGCAGGAAGAGGGGCGCACTTGTTTGCGATAGGTTTTAAGCCAAATATTGTGCTCATGAAGGATGATGGCACTAATGTTTGGAAAAGCTTTCAGTACCCCACTGATACCATCATGTCTTTGCAGGCTTTTCTGCCTGGTATGAAGCTTGCGAGTTGGGCTAGTTCTACTAATATTTCCAGAGGTCCATACAGCATGGTGATGGAAAATGGTGGAATTGTGCTCTATGTTGGTCACACTCCTTACTGTGTGTTTTCTAACAAGGATCAGAAACTTGAATCTGCAAAAGATTCTACCACACAACTGGAATGAGGTAGATTGTGATTTTGAGAATGAGCAGGCAAAAAAGTTTATATTTTGGTCCAACTATACTGCAGCACTATACAGTAACAAGCTTTCTCAGAATTGAAGTTGATGGTAACTTGGCGGCATACTATTGGAAAGACGATGTGTCACAATGGTCCAGATTTTATTCTGTATTTTCTAACCTTTGTGATCTTCCAGATAGTTGTGGTCCTTATGGTCTTTGCTCTGATAGCCAACAATGCACATGCCCCTCATCTTTTGTTCCAAAAGACCCTGCCAATCTAACACTTGGATGTAAACCTAGTGGCAATAACATCGTTGAATTCGAAGAACTGAAGGCTGTAAGTTACTTTTCTAACAGATATTCAACACCAAACTATGCCTCCACAAATGCTTCACAGTGCAAGAACTTTTGCAATAAAAATGCTTCCTGTGCAGCAGCTTTCTTCAATAGCACTGACTTCACGTGCTACCTTGTTCAAGAGGTCAGAACTCTGCAATCCGTAGGAGATCAGTATGTTTTTGCTTTCTTGAAGATTAATAGCTCACAGACTTCTCCAATCTCTTCTATTAGGAAAAAGAATTCAAGCATTATAGTTGGATCTATTATAGGATCCTGGGTGCTTTTTGTGTTTGCCATTATTTCTCTTGTTTATCTTCAAAAGGATGTACAAAAAATCAAACTCAACAAGGGAGGGAGAGGCAGAAGAGTGTCACGACTTTGATGTAGGGCCAAGAGTGTATTCTTTTGCAGAGCTTACAAAGATCACAACAGGCTTCAGCCAAGTTATTGGTGTAGGGGGATTTGCCACTGTCTATAAAGGAACTCTTTCTAATGGAGATGAAGTTGCAGTGAAACTCTTAAAACCATCCAGCCATAAAACAGAAGAATTTGCTGCTGAGATATCTATACTAGGGAAACTACATCACTTAAACTTGGTTGAACTTCTTGGTTATTGTTTTGAAGAGTCGCACAGAATTCTTGTCTATCCATACATGGTAAATGGTTCATTATCTGACTGGATATTTGGTAATGTTTCATCTCCATTAAGTTGGGATGTCAGATTTGACATTATTAATGGCGTGACACAGGCCATGGCATATTTGCATGAAGGATGCAAACACAAAATTTTACACTTGGACTTGAAGCCTCAGAACATTCTTCTTGATGCAAAATTTTGTCCAAGAGTAGCAGACTTTGGCTTTTCTAAATTCATGGACAGGGATCAAAGCAATGCTATGACAAACACCATGAGAGGCACCCCAGGCTATCTTGCTCCTGATTGGCTTGCAGGTATGGTTACAGAGAAAACTGATGTTTACAGTTATGGGATGGTATTATTTGAGATCCTGAGCGGACAAAAAAATAAAGATCTGTCTGCATCATTGATGAGTGATGCAATTGATGATCAAAGTGAAGAACTCATCTCTTCTGCTCTCATCAACATGGCCATTCAGACATCAGCACATGCAAAGCAAGCTAAAAGGGTATTAAAGATTGCACTTTTATGCGTGCAGCAAGACCAAATGGCACGACCTTCTATGACCCAGATATTGCAAATGCTCCAAGGTGTAATTCCAATCCCAGACGTATCAAGCGATGAAAGAAGAATGCTCAAGCATACGTTTAAGATTAGAGCTTCTGATAGAAGCAGTGGCAGCTATTACAGCAGCAGCAGCAGCAGCGGTAAGATGCAAGGTCGTTAATCAAGTCTTCAATGTATTTTGGGGAAGATGAAAACAGCATTTGCTGTAAATAAACAACCCTGTTCTGCATTGAGATTTTTTTATCTTTTCCGTTTCCTGTATTGCCATCTAACAAAAGAAGCTTCGCAATGGTAAAGACCTTCTACTGGCAAAGACCTGATCAGGAAATAAAGCCGAAACGATACCAGGGAGAAGCCGATTTTGATTAAGCACAGAGAATCCTTATACAGCATTGTAGTTCTAAAATAGAAGTCACTAAAATAGAGGCAACCCCCTTTAGGGTCAGGTCACATGATGCCGTCATTTCGGATTTTTCCCTCTTGACATTAGCGTTAATGTTTTGTTAGGGTCCCATGTTACCATCTAACACCAAGGCACATTCGCAAAAAGAAATTGGCGCCAGCAATGCATTGTCATGGAGTAAGCTCCTTTTCAATCGTAGTAATCTGCGGGATTCCCATTGCTTGGTGACTCGCACAAAGTACAATCCAATGCGCCCACACAATTGGGGAAGCCATGGCACTGTAGTGTGGTTAATCTGTTCATATTTTGACACTTTGCTCTAAATTGTCATATTTGATGTATGTTTGATGATTACTCTACTTTTTTTCTTGGCGCGGGGCCGTTAAGTAGGGTATGGCGGAAGGCGCACGGAAGGGTCGAGGGGATTTAGGGTATTGCGAGAAAGGCAAAACAAAGTTATGGCGAGAATGATTTATGGCCCGGGCTTAATCAACCGCTCTCCTCCCCGTATTTTTGTTTTTTCAGGTTCCATCTTTAACACAAAGGCGGTCTTGGCAAAAAGAATGGCGAATTATGGCTGATGATTAGGGCTTCGGATTGCTTAGGCGTTGTCTTCTTGGACTATGGCTTTGTATATATCATCTAATCGAGCGGAAAAGACCGATTTTTTTCTTTGCGTGTATTGTAAACACATATCATAGGCGGGGCTTGGTTTTAATTGAGATAGGCAAGTTCCGATAGCAAAGGAACACGGTGTTTTTTAAGGAAGGAAGGAAGGAAGGAAGGAAGGAAGGAAGTATATTTTAACGTCCATGAGGCCAAACTTGACCTATGAGACGGTACATGCAAGCATTACACAAAGTGATAAAACCACACCAAAAAGACAAATGCTACTATACAATGTGTCCCTACCTTTGGGATGAAAAACCCCACATGGGAGGAAAAACCCACGGTAGTAGGCTCTCGATCCCTTGTCCTGTAAGGGATTCTCTAATGGTAGAGACTTGCAAAATGTAGGATGCGAGGCGTGCAACCATTGGCGATGCCAAAGAATTGATGCACCGGTGCCTCGAGCATCTAAGATCGGCATGTTGCTCGGATATGCGTATATGTCGGACACTCTTTTTGAGCATGGTGCTCATCCTCTACATGTCGCATGTGGCAACACGGCATATTCTCTCATGTCGGGATTCTCCGCCTCCATCCGGAGTCCAACGACACCATTTCACCCCGAGATGATGGGACCCGTCCTCACGGAGGCAATAGCTCTCCGTTTCTTCATATATATCGCTTTCGCACTGGTGTGGGCCATGTTCCGGTGTTGGATTAACCGTGTGGTAGTGCTCTGTTTTAGGCTTTGCACAGTGGTTGCATCCCACGAGTGGTGGCAAAGCGCTCATTCAGGTGTGCGGCACTCCCCGGGCATCGAGGCATAGCCACAATCTGGCCGGTAGTCTATAGACCACGTTGCGAACCACCCCGGCGGTGCTCTCGCCCATACCCTCTTCGGTCGTTGTGGCTCTTGTGCCAATAACAAAGCCCTCGGGAAGAGGCGTTGTGCATCCATCTTTGGTGACCTTGTGGAAATATGCAAGATGTCCACAAGATAGCGGGAATGTTGCGGGGCGAACCCGGTCTCATATAGCAAAATCCGATAAGGCACCGTGTCCTTGATACCTAGATCGTATGTTAAGAAGGCCTTTTGCACCCTCTCTAGCTTATCCTGTGTGTTCTTGCTAATTGCGGGACCCGGACCTCTACCCCATACAACAATCTTGGTTCAACGAGTGCTCTCGAGCGGTGTGCTCTACGTGCCCGGTCACATAGGTCTATTCTCAGCGGCTATTTATTCTCAGATAGCATCTGGGGCTACTTGAAGGTCCTTACAACATCCACCGCGTCCCCTCGTAATAGAGATCGGGATATCATCTTTGCGAGAGGGAGGACCGCCAGAGCTTAGTTTTCTGCGGGTTCACCGGTCATTCTGTTGTGTCACGTAACCCACTAAGAGCGGCCCAAATGCTGCTTTGATACCGGCTGTATGGGATAGCAAGTCTACATCATCCGCTTAGAGCAATTGCCTTATCTTGTGATGCCTCGGTAGGCTGTGGGCCCCGCCCCCATGTTCTTGCATCCAAGTCTCCAACTTGTCAATGTAGAGACTAAAGCGTTGGAGATAACGGACATCCCCTGTTTAACCCCTATGGTACTAGCAACTCAATCTGATCCGGGGCAATGCGGCAAAGATATATCCCATCATAGAGTCTATAGATGACATTTTGTAAGTCCTGTGGGGCATGTACACGCAGAATCTTTGCCACAACAGTCCCCAGAGGGACCCGTATCATATGCCGTCTTGAAATCTACTGAAACAGAGTACAGGTCACGGCGCATTGCAAGTAGCTTCCATAAGGATTCTGAGAGTGAATATATGGTCGATTGGGAGTGGGCGTGGCGAAACCCGCCTGGCCAGCTGCGCCTCCGACTTCCCTCACCGAGGTTAACTTCTTCTCCACCACACCGCTAAAGCTTTTTGCGGTAATGGGCTCACCATGATCATGCGCGGTAGTTCGCGAATCATCCTCGTTACTGTCTTATGAATTGGGGTGACCTTGCTAACCATCCACTCTCGGGAGGCCCTCCCTTATGGCTGGTTAATAATCATTTGTCGAGGCCCTAGCAAAGGCGGGCCCACCCCATTTCAATAACTTCGGCTTGAAGTCCCCGCAGAAGTCCTTCGCTTTTGCCATTAGCGGTGTCTAAGGCCTGTTGGATGTCTTCCTCAGGAGCCGCGGCATTTCTCCTACGATTCGGAACCCCAAAGAAATGCTCTGGGGGATCATACGGCTCCTCCAAGCGATGCATCCATCGATCTACGGTATTATTGCGGGTGGTTGATGCCTCTTGTATAACACCCTCACGCGAGGAAGGCTTTCGGCTTAGTCATCAACAAATCAAACATGCCGCGGTGATGGTGCGCAATGTCGCATGCTTTTGGATTTCAAGAATGCTCTATAGTCTGAATGGCCTGCTGCCGCAATTGTGGATCTGATTCGAGGCGCACTTGGGTCTTTAGAGCCTTGCACTTTCGGCGTCAAACTAGGGATTCCGGGGAATTGGCGAAGTGTCCATTCGCGGCGATCCCTCACGCAAAGCATGCACTAGGGCCGTGAGTAAAGGCATTTACAAGCCATTCCCACCTATCATGTAACGTGCAAAAGGGCATCAATCCCCTGCAGTTCACGCGTTCCAACACGGACTCATATTACGCTTGCTTTTCGATAGTCGGGGTTGTATCTCAACCCCCGATGGTTTCTACTGCGGATTGGCGCTCGAAAGTGCTCCCAATCCAAAGTGACATAAAGTGGATAGTGGTCCCACAAAAGCCTCCTCATCTCCCTCGTTCATGTGCCAATTGAGAGCTCGTGATCATGTCAAGTCCTACCACTTTGGAGCAAGGAGATAGTCTACCCACGCTAGCTCCACCATCATGTCTATCACTCTTGCAAGTAAAACCCCCGATTGCGGCCATCCGATCATACCATTGCACACTACCATGTCAAAGACCTGACAGAGTTGAACCAACTCCCTTCCAAAGGTGTTGGTGAATGTATCTTGAGACCTGCCCGCATGTTGGGGTGCAACTGTTTTCAAGCAGTGGGGTCGGCCTCTCCTCCGGAAGGTAACCGACTGGGGTGTGCGGTGCGGGCATTGAAATCTCTAACAAGAGCACATGCCCTTGCTTTGGCGATATTGCTCTATGTCATCATACGTATCTCTCGTAAGGCATTTGTACATCCGTAATGCGCCTCCACGGACTGGTAGAACTTAGAGGCTGCATGGGGTATATAACAAACATGCAATAAATAATGGACGATCTTTGAGGCTCCGGTA
The DNA here is from genome assembly GCA_021234155.1 of Isoetes taiwanensis. Taxonomy (NCBI): domain Eukaryota; kingdom Viridiplantae; phylum Streptophyta; class Lycopodiopsida; order Isoetales; family Isoetaceae; genus Isoetes; species Isoetes taiwanensis. Next base: position 71,016 of record JAJEKV010000401.1, read on the forward strand.
TTCTCACCCACGGTGTAGATTAAGTTAAGTCGACCTTTGGGCGTGACCGTGGCTGCTATAGCATCTTTGAAGTAGCATGCCACCCTCCATATCCTCGCTTGCCATGGCGGCGCATTAGCGGCGAAGCACCGTATCCGGGATGTCCGCGGTGATGCCCACGATATTCCCATGTCTCTTGCAAGAAGATGATGTCCATACCCGTAGCGATCCCAACAAGGCCAATCGCCCTTCTTCGGGGAATTCCCTCTGATTCCATGATACAAGTCGAAGACACTTGTCCCTATGCCGCCTTTGTGGCGGTTGTCCCGCACCGCCTCAGGAGGTTCGGGGGCCGTGGTGCCCGAAAGCACCGGGTCCTGGTTGTTGCATCCGGTTTGCCGCCTCGAGGTGAAAGGTCTAGATGTCCTCGCCCCATCGCCGTCTCATCCATGTTGGCGTGGAGGTACAAACACCTTCATCTTGCCATTAACCAAGCCCCGCCGATCCCCCCTTTTGTCGACTTGCCTCGATTTTTGTGAACTCCTCGTCTCTCCTTTTGTTGCACGGAGTAAGATCGTGTCCAAGTATATTGATGTCCCCTTCAACCGGCTAGCGTTGCGGCAATAGAGTCTTGGATGCCCGGTCCAACATCTTGTGAATTTGACCGGTCGGGGTCTCATGTTTGGCCCCCGACTCGGGTCGGGTTTCTCACCCCAAATACTGCAGGTTGTAGTCGTCCGGCACCAGGGCATTAAGCTTAGCCGCAGATCTTCCCCGTGATCTTCGGGCAAGCCCGGACAATGAGGTTCACCGACGGGATTAGCGATCCTGCTCCTCGCGAAGGACCGCTTTCGATTCCACGGGCCACCTCGCCTCCGGCATTGGGCACACCGTTGATGCCGCCTCGGCAGTATTCGTTCGTTCATCTCCGAGGGAGATCATACATCTCTCGGTGAAACTTCGGCCATCCTCTTCTAGGGCCGAGCACGGTGTCTTTCCTTCGTCCTTCCGTTGTCTCTTTTCTAGGGTGTCCAACCTTGCTTGCATCGATATTCTAGCTTCATGGTCCGCGAAGGCCAGTAAACTGCGGTAGCCAAGCTCGCGGTAACTGCTCCACCGCTTGCACGAGCTCTCTCTGCGGTTGTGATATCTCATCTGTCACTGCCGATGGATCCTATCAATCGGCGGGTAACCTCATTCGGTGTTTGAGATGTTGCCATGAATTCACTTCTTAAGGGGCGACAATACCCCGTGCTTGATCAAGCTTCGAAGTCGGGCCAGCCCAAAGCGGTCATTCAATGGCCGCACTTCGCTTCTTCTAATGTGGAGATCCGTTTCTCTCCTTCACCAATCAAGCTGTTTCTTGAGGATGGCTGTTGGTTTGGGTGTCTCTTTGTGCCTCCATACTTGTCAACCTATCCCCAGACTGTCAACTTTGCCTCCAAGGCTCGATATTCTGGTTGCGTGACATGCTCGAGGGAGAGGAGCCCTCTGGATTTCCGTGCTTTTCGCTTCTTTAGTGCATGCGACTTTTCTTCCATTGTCTGGCTGCTTTGAGAGTCACGTCTGGGTCATTTAGAGTCTCACTCACGCAAGTCCGAACACGAGACCAAGTCTATTGTGAAGTCCCCGATTCTGAACCCAAAGCTCCCAAGCTCCAGATATGATCGAACGTGTGGCCCGACCACCAGCGCTCGGGGGTTTTTGGGCGTTTTATTGGCAGCCCGGAAATCTACAATTTTGCTTTGGAAATATGACTCAATCACATGTAAATCACATACCTACTGAAAGGTCTCTGAGAGGGCTTTCCAACGCAACAAATTTCAGCTGAAACGAGCTCGATCTCTAGATATGATCAAAAACGTGCACTGGGACCATGAGCGCTTTAGGGTTTCTGGGGGCCGGATTGTGCAGTCCGGAAATCTGTGATTTTGACAAAGATATAAGCCACAATCAATGGCAAATCATATACCTACTCGAAGATCGCTGAGAGGGCTCTCCATCGCAACAAATTTCAGCTGAAACAGGCTTCTGGATCTCCAGATATAAGCAGGAACGCGTGACCGGAAAGGGGCACCACCTTCTATCAAAGGGTGGAGATGCTTCCGCAGATGTTGACACAAAGAGATTTCCCATTTCAGCTTTTGCTAAGGCATTTCTGGTCAAATTATCTGGTAGACAGCAACCTTGATATAACAAAATTTAACCCCAAATTGCAATGGCAGATGGTAAATTGCAATATTCTAATGGTTCCTTTTTAGATAAATAGCACCGAAGCAGGAATCAAAGCATTTGGCATTCCATTCAATCATGCTGGCCAGGCATAGAAGATTTAGAAGCCTTTTCATCCAAAATTATTTTGCAAGTACATTCAAAAACCAGATCCATACCTCGGAAATTAATCCTTGTTCTGCACAGATGAGATCTGCATCTCTATGTGACACTTTGTTTGAAGATATCATGCTGATAGAATGCTGCTATTCTCGGAATGCCCCCCAATTATGTAATCCAACATAATGAACCAAACCCCAAGCTGAGCAGAATGCAAAATATATGCATCAAGCTGCGCCACACTCTACCAGCAAATAGATTAAACACAAATTGCAGATGAAGAAGGAGAGAGATAAAATAAGTCTGGAGGTTCATCCTCATCATTTTTATTTATTTCTTCCATGGAAGATGCACTCTACAACAAAATAATCTCTTCAAGAGCAAGAGTGAGAGAGAGAATGAGGAGACGTGCCTCCTCTTAAACTTACACAACAAATCTCAGCCCTTCATCTTTGAACAATCTCCACCATAGGATCCCCAATAACTTACATGTCTCCTAGGATTGCGCCACCTCATCAATTATTCAACCATTAAAAGGGACTTTTATACACCTTCAAGTTCAATTACAAGTGCCCACACTAAAATATCCAATAAATACAGTATCTTCTCCAACTTCAGCAGAGTAATCATCAAACATACATCAAATATGACAATTTAGAGCAAAGTGTCAAAATATGAACAGATTAACCACACTACATTGTAGACAATTTCCTTCAAAGAGCAAGAGTGTGTGAGAGAGAATGAGGAGACGTGCCTCCTCTTAAACTTACACAACAAATCTCAGCCCTTCATCTTTGAACAATCTCCACCATAGGATCCCCAATAACTTACGTCTCCTAGGATTGCGCCACCTCACCAATTATTCAACCATTAAAAGGGACTTTTATACACCTTCAAGTCCAATTACAAGTGCCCACACCAAAATATCCAATAAATACAGTATCTTCTCCAACTTCAGCAGAGTAATCATCAAACATACATCAAATATGACAATTTAGAGCAAAGTGTCAAAATATGAACAAATTAACCACACTACAGGCACCTTCCTCTAAATCATTCCCTTCAGGCCATGATATAGAACTGTGAGCCTTATTAATAAGAGTGCTAATGAATAAATCAAATATTTTTATACATGTAGGCTTGGCTATTCCACCCCAAGAATCGCCACTAGCCAATTTGCGAATAGCCAATGCTACCTATTTCTCAACTGATATATACCTGGAGGTGGATACTTCTGCATATCATCTTCAACCAAGTTGCAAACATACTCGAAAGTTGGAACTGACAACCTAATAAACTCTTTCCACCTTCAATGGATCATTGTGCATAACATCACGGCTAAACATATTCCACCAATATAATGATCTAGGCTTGATGTAATAAGGGCCAGTCTCTCTCCCTTTCGGTTCTTGATCCATGTCTTTGAAAAGCAAAATTGCAATACTTACATTTGTCAACTCCAACAAGGATGCCAAGAATGCGTTCTCGAGCGAATTCTCCAAAGATGACATAATTTCTTCACTGTCTGTTAATTGCATTGAAGCTAATTGTAAAACACTATTTACAATAGTACCAAAAATTTGTAGCAGGATTGTTCCAATCACCAGCAAGCAATGTTGCGGATTCATAGTTTCTGATAGCAGCAATGGCCTCTGCCGAATACGTCTGCCAGATCACCTCTGCCGGATCACACAGGGAAAAAAAGTGCGCCCAGTGGACATGAAATCTAGGTTTCTGGACATTTTTATTGGGTTTCCAGGGTGTGTCAGTGTGACGCTCCCTACAAAATATACGGCCCCCGGCCGTACACTCCATTGGAAATCCCCCATCTGGTCCTTCGATCGCACGGGCCCTCTGTCTATCCCGCACTCCAGGGTAACCCTTGTGCGGGAAGGGGACACGAAGGTCTCTTGCGCGCCCTTCCCCTATGGGCTCCTATAATAGCGGAAGCATAAACAGCGTCAGAACTAGCAACAAAAATATATCGAACTACCTCGAAGGGTAGCACATCCATATTTCCAAAGATACAATAGAGATAAACATATGCCGTAAAACATGAGAGCTCCTACCCAAGGCTCGGACTCATGGGGAGGTAGACTGACGGCTAGGCCACAAGATAGAGTAGACCTAGTCATAACAATGGCAGGGCTAGCTCGAGACAATGGCTAGGGTTGACCACTCCATCGCCCCTCTTGTGCATACTTTGCAAATGGGCTAGATCGGGCTGCGGTATGACTCTAGCCCATGATATGCAATCTCATGGTATCACCCATTGGGATTTGCCTCCCGTGTTGCATCTCCCCGTGCAGCGAGAGGCAGGAAGGGTTTCCGTTTCCCCTTCCCGGGGTCTAGAGGTTCCATGGGCTGCTAGAGAATCGTGGCAATACACGATTCTTACCTGACTTAACCCCCCAAAACAAGAGCCAGGCCGTCACCTGCAGCCCTTGAGAGGCAGGGCAACACCATTGCCCTAGGGGGTGTCGGACCCATGCCCGACTCACTCGAAGTGACCGGCCATAAGCCTAGCCCGCTATGGGGACCCCAAGAGGGGCCAGTGGGGACTCTCCCTCCGTATCGCCTCTAGCTCCGTTGTCTGGTGCTGAGTCATATCATAGCCCCCGTAGCCTAGTAGGTTCCTATGCACAGGCCGCATAATAATAGGAACTAAAGGGTCTAAACTAGAAGCATTACTAAGTAATGGCTACTAGGTCTCTACCCCCCTTCCCAATACAAGAGGAGCAAGGGCAGTTTGTAGTTCTTCTATCACGAATTTTCATTGGAGGCTGCTTGTGGCGGCATTATGGTGATGTGCACATTTTCATGGCATATATTACATAGTTCTCTCCTGATATGGGGCATGCTAGGGGGAGTGGTCCAGAGAAGAAATGAACTAAGGCAATGGGGTATTTGGAAAAACCAAGGGGCATGATATTTTAATTGACCATTAAAGCTAAAGATAAGGGAATGATATTTGCAAAGAAAGGCACATCCAACTAATTCTACTAAAAAGAGAAGGATTTGGCGGAGATAACCTGGGACGTCAAAAATAGGTCACACAAGTCTCGAACAGATATTCTTGAAAAAGGGCGGATTTCTGGAGATCGAAATAGCAGGGGCGTGAATGCCTTTATCGGAAGAAAAAAGGGTTCGGGAGGCTATAAAAATGGCTGTCGGCACAGATCAGGGAGGAAGACATCCGCTTTTGGAATCCGGCTCCTGCTCCTGCAACAATCCGGCACTCTGAAACATCTGCCTTCAATTCCGGGCTTCTGACTCCCAGCTTCTGGTCGCTGTTCCTAGATCTGACCGGCGAACAGCTATTTGAGCAGAAGCAGTTGCAAGTGGCGATTTCTGATTCAATACTTCTCGGCGAAGTCTAAGATTGCTTCTCATTCTATTCCTTGGTGGTTGGATTGAGCCCATACTGTTGTAAGATTGGGTTGTTCACAAGCTGAAGGGATAATAGGCTCTGACCAATTCCTTTCATTCCTTTCCCTTGGAAATTGCCTTAATTCTATCTGGATCCGGTTGGGTGGAAACTGGATGCCCAAATCCATTGGTTGTGGAAACCAAGCTATTTGATCTTATATAAAGATTGTTATCTTCTTAATCTTGTCTATAAAATTGTGGTTCAAAGTAGTTACGTCTTTAAGCTTTTCCCTTAAAGCGTATCATCTCCATCGTTGTTTTTCCAAATTTCTTAGTTGTTTCGATTATCTATCTTGTGTTATGGCATTAGAGTTGCTCTGGGCGTTGTTTGCAAGTTATGGATCTCACTGAGCTATTCATTTATAGGGTCTCCTATAAAATTTTCAGTTGTTTATCATATTGTTCCTTGTTCTCCATTCTTCGCTTAAGTCATCCTATTTGCTGTTACATTCGTTCCTTTGTCCCCTTTTGTTGCTCCGTTGTTCCTGCCTTCGTGCAACTCTTGCTCACTTTATTATTTTTCGTCCTCCCAAAATTAAGCTCAGATTTTTTGGAGATATAGTTTGCATATGGAGCATGGCTAAACTTGCAAACTTGGGACAGTTAGATTTCAGTGCATATATCAGGGATTTTGCTCAAAAATAAAAAAAAATGCATGAAACAACTTGAATAGTCATAACAATGCCAAGGGTAGTATTATATCAGAATCTCAAAGGAAATATGAAAATACATCAAGAATTTGGATTTTTTTGCTCAAGGCATGTCAAAAAACTGAAATATGGAAGCTATTCTTCAAGTAAGAGCCCTCAATCCTTCTTTCAGAGCCACGTCGACATGTTCTTCATGCTCCAAGCTTCCCCCCCTTCTCTGATAGCCAAAGCCCCTTTTTCTAATCCCCTGTTTTGGTTGATTCTTGGCAAAATCCATGGCTTTTGTTTGTTTTTAGTGCATGGGTCTATTTCTTGGCTTGGATCCAGGCATTTCGAGACCCATAGACCATGATTAGGCCGTTGAATCAGCAGAAAAAATGGTTCTTGGCATGATCAAGTTTTTAGGGTTCTTCAAGAATTCATAGGAAATATCCCACAGGCATTTTTACGAAAAAAAGTTCGGAGGATATAAGGCACAAAATTCTGAACTTTATAATTTATTCATATGCTATTTCCATGTGGTTGCCACCTCACATACTCGAGATGGGGAAATGAGTGACTAGGCTAAAGGGAGTAAATAGGATTTTTTTTTTTGTTTTTTCAAATTTGGCACGATTCCCAAGAAATGGAATATGAGGGTCATAACAAGGTCTTTTTCAAAAATTCTTTTTTCCACTTGGAATCTTTTTTGATGCTCTACGTGATGAGAGAATCTTTTAGCAAAAAAAAGCATCTTAATTTTTGGCTTAAAATGAGGCTAATTTTGGTGAGATGGCAAGGTTATGGAGTGATGTGGCAAATGGATGATGACATGGCACAATGAGGTGATGATGTTGCAAGCAAGGTGGTAAAATAACTTTTTTCTAGTCAAAACTTTTTGTGATGTGGTGATGAGGTGGATGATATGTGTAATTTGAAGATGATGTGGATGATTTGGCATAATATTTGGCACTTGTGTGCACAAATGGTCTTAGACCTTAGGAATAACCAATTTGGTGGAGTTTTTTGCATTTTCTCAAGAAAGTGGATGAATAATAGGTATGTGATGTGCTTTGACAAGAAAAAAGAAACTTTGCCAACCTTTGGCTAGGGGAAATGGTAATGCAGTATGGAGATAGGAACTCATGAATGGGATCAAGATGATAGGAACATGAAAGAAGCCTCGGAAAATGGAATTCATGCCAAAATGACTTAGATCTAGCCACATACCAATGAACCTTGAGGGATCTTCCAAACTCGAACAAGGGGTCTTCAATTTAGGCTCAAATCTTCTTGCTTGAATCTCAACTTTCTTGCCATACTTGTATGATGCTCAATCAATGTTCTCCCTTGGTTCTTCATCACAAATGTCTTCTAAGAGTCTTCAAAGGTAGATGTCTTCAATTCTGTTGCTTGATTAGCTCATGCATACATGTGTCAAACCAAATGTTAGCGAAAGGTGTAGTTCATGCAAATGGCTCTTCTATGCTGCCAAAATGTGGCAGCACTCCCCATGAGTCCGAGCCTTGGGTAGGAGCTCTCATGTTTTACGGCATATGTTTATCTCTATTGTATCTTTGGAAATATGGATGTGCTACCCTTCGAGGTAGTTCGATGTATTGTTGTTGCTAGTTCTGACGCTGTTTATGCTTCCGCTATTATAGGAGCCCATAGGGGAAGGGCGCGCAAGAGACCTTCGTGTCCCCTTCCCGCACAAGGGTTACCCTGGAGTGTGTGATAGACAGAGGGCCCGTACGGCCGAAGGACCGGATGGGGGATTTCCTACGGAGTGTACGGCTAGGGGCCGTATATTTTGTAGGGAGCGTCACACTGACACACCCTGGAAACCCAATAAAAATGTCCAGAAACCTAGATTTCATGTCCACTATTGCTTACATTGTCATGGAGTAAGCTCCTTTTCAATCGTAGTAATCTGCGGGACTCCCATTGCTTGGTAACTCGCACAGAGTACAATCCGATGCGCCCACACAATTGGGGAAGCCATGGCACCTTCTAAATCCAGCTTTAACTTCCTCTAAATCATTTCCTTCTTTCCATAAATCTAGAACAATCCAAAAGTTCTGGAATAAACCAGTCCTGATTGGTCTGAATTTGCAGTCTTATTTTGTGGCGGGAGAAATCCCCCGGAAGGAAATGCGACTCCAGAATAGTACGAAAGAGGTTTATACCATGTCCCAAAACTTGTCATAGGAAAACTGTTCTATCTTAATTACTGAGGTGGACCAACCAAGACTCTGTGGCCGTGGAAAAAGGGCCTAAGGTTGGCATATCATTATAGGACAGGCTAATTGGGACATGATTCCTAGTTTAGAAGATGCCCGTTAATTCCTCGTTTAGTAGTGACTGGCATTAGGAATTACGGACCATTTAGCTTACCGTAACAATGTCATAATTGAGGAAAGATTTTACCTGAGTCTATTGCACATCATAGGATTCCATAGCTGCAAATGACTGCTTCAACCTGTAATCCAGAATTGTTCCACCCGATTGCGATTCTCTGATATTGGAGCATCAGTCGTGACACAAGAATGCACCACCAGAAAAAGTCTTGACTCGATGGCTTGACCCGGCTAGTCTAGAGATATTGTATAAGGGTAAGGTTGTCGAAAAGGGATTCCCTGTTAGTCTGGTGGATGCTGCAGCCGAGAGCAGCTCACTGGCAACCAGGGAATCCTGATCAACAACATTACCCTTCCAGTATCACAATTGGGAAGCATCAAATATTCATCAATTCTTGTTTAATTTTGATCAATTCCTGAACTATGTCGTCGATGCTATAAAATTGGAGGACCAGAATCACATTTTTTCTTAACAGGATAGACAACTTGGAATTCAGAATTAAACTACAATATTCGAGGTGCTTTATCAGTTATCAGCAGGATGGTTGAATCTATCATCTTCCATTAGCTGAGTTTACCTATAGTAACTCAGTATATACTTCCACTAATCTATTCTTTCTGAACTTTGACCAGCAATAACATTTGTCCCTTCGTGTCGTAGAGGTGACTCTGTCAATCCTAATGTCGATTCTCGACTTAAGAAACTCCAAGCTCTTCAATCAGATCTTTAGCATCATCTTCTCCGAGCATAAGAATGCTATCGGCATTATGTTGATTTACATCGGCAGGAAGCTCCTACATTTCACGTTGGTGACCTTGTCTGACTTCTATGTAGGGATCTTTCTACCTCATATCCCTGCAACAAGCTTGACTATCGGCACCCTAGTTCTTACTGGATCATGGCTCAGATAAGCGATGTGGCATTCTAGCTCGAGCTACCCCCATTGCTCCACAAGGCCCCCAAAAATGAACTTGTATAAAAAATTAGCATAAAAACCAGTATGTATATGGTTTTTTTATACAACAATCCTTAATGAAAAAAAAACTATGTGTCATTCATGGTTATGCAAAATCAATAGTGGTCCATATCATATTTTTTGTACAAATTTAAGATTTCACACTAGTTTCTAGAAATTATAATTAGTTTATAAGATTGTTTTTAAGTGTACATTGATTTAGCGAAAACATTGTTAGTTCATATTTTAGTGATTTCTATTTTAGAACTACAACATATTCTAGTGACTTCTATTTTAGAACCACAATGCTGTATAAGGATTCTCTGTGCTTAATCAAAATTGGCTTCTCCCTGGTATCGTTTCGGCTTTATTTCCTAACCAGGTCTTTGCCAGTAGAAGGTCTTTACCATTGCGAAGCTTTTTTGTTAGATGGCAATACAGGAAACGGAAAAGATAAAAAAAATCTCAATGCAAATGCAAGCGTGGTTGTTTATTTTACGTGAAATCTTTGTTTTCATCTTCTCCAAAATACATTGATGAGTTGATTAACGACCTTGCATACCGCCACTGCTGCTGCTGCCGGGCCGCTTCAGAATACCGCCATCGCTTCTATCGAAGCTCTAATCTTAAACGCATGCTTGAGCATTCTTCTTTCATCGCTTGATACGTCTGGGATTGAAATTAAACCTTGGAGCATTTGCAATATCTGGGTCATAGAAGGTCGTGCCATTTGGTCTTGCTGCACGCATAAAAGTGCAATCTTTAATACCCTTTTTAGCTTGCTTTGCATGTCTTTGATGGATGAATGGCCATGTTGATGAGAGCGTAAGAGATGAGTTCTTCACTTTGATCAATTGCATCACTCATCAATGATACGAGGACAGATCTTTATTTTTTTGTCCGCCAGGATCTCAAATAATACCATCCCATAATCAGTAAACATCCTTTTTCTCCTTAAACATACACCGCAAGCCAATCAGAGCAAGCTAGCCTCGGGGTGCCTCTCATGGTGTTTGTCATAGCATTGCTTTGATCCTCGGCCCATGAATTTAGAAAAGCCAAAGTCTGCTACTCTTGGACAAAATTTTGCATCAAGAAGAATGTTTTGAGGCTTCAAGTCCAAGTGTAAAATTTTGTGTTTGCATCCTTCATGCAGATATGCCATGGCACATGTCACGCCATTAATAATGTCAAATCGACATCCCAACTTAATGGAGATGAAACATTACCAAATATCCGGTCGGACAATGAACCATTTACCATGTATGGATAGACAAGAATTGCCATGCGACTCTTCAAAACAATAACCAAGAAGTTCAACCAAGTTTAAGTGATGTAGTTTCCTAGTATAGATATCTCAAAGACAAATTCTTTCGTTTTTTATGGCTGGATGGTTTTAAGAGTTTCACCGCAACTTCATCTCCATTAGAAAGAGTTCCTTTATAGACAAAGTGGCAAATCCCCTACACCAATAACTTGGTGAAGCCTGTTAGATCTTTGTAAGCTCGCAAAAAGAATACACTCTTGGCCCTACATCAAAGTCGGACCCTCTTCTTCCTCTCCCTCCCTTTGTTGAGTTTGATTTTTTGTATATCTTTTTGAAGATAAACAAGAGAATAATGGCAAGCACAAAAGCACCTGTGGATCCTATAATAGATCCAACTATAATGCTTGAATTCTTTTTTCCTAATAGAAGAGATTGGAGAAGTTCAGTGAGCTATTAATCTTCAAGAAAGCAAAAACATACCGATCTCCCTAATGGATTGCAGAAGTTCGACCTCTTGAACAAGGTAGCATGTGAAGTCGGTGCTATTGAAGAAAGTCGGGCCAAGACAGAAGCATTTTTATTGCAAAAAGTTCTTGCACCGTGGAAGCATTTGTGGAGGCATAGTTTGGTGTTGAATATCCGCTAGAAAAGTAACTTATGACCTTGGTTCTTGAATTCAACGATGTTATTGCCACTAGGTTTACATTGGAACAAAAGACGAGGGGCATGTGCATTGTTGGCTATCGTGAGCAAAGACCATAAGGACCACAACTATCCGGAAGATCACAAAGGTTAGAAAAATACGAATAAAAACGGACCATTGTGACATATCTTTTTCCAAAAGAGTATGCCGCCAAGTTACCATCAACTTCAATTCGGAGAAAGCTTGTCACCAGATAGTCTTTCTGCAAAGATAGTTGGACCAAAATATAACTTTTTTTTGCCTGCTCATTCTCAAAATCACAATCTACCTCATTCCAGCTTATCGCCAATTTTAGAGAAGTTTGAACTAGATATAATATTGTTCGTTTCCTCAGCACGCTACGATGATTGACAAAAATCAGGTGTTAGAATCTTTGCGTATTCAAGTTTCGGGATCCTTGTTAGAAAACACCCAAGAAGGAGTGTGACCAACATAGAGCACAATTCCACCATTTTCCATCACCATGTTGTATGGATATTGGAAATATTAGTAGAACTATCCCAACTCCCAAGCTTCATACCAGTGAAAAGCCCGCAAAGACATGATGGAATCGATTGGGGCATCGGAAGCTTTTCCAAACAATAGTGCCATCATCCTTCATGAGCACAATATTTGGCTTATAACCTATCAGAAACCATTGAGCCCCTCTTCCGCAGCCTCGCTTCAAAAACTTTGGTGGTATCCGCGATTTCGAAAGTACCGTGATTTCCATCCATTTGAAATTGTAAAGTGGCACCATGCTAAGGTGAAAAAAGGTGCTCACATCCCTTGGAGAATCCCCCATTGAGGAACTGGGGGACTCGAGAGCAATGGGTTATTTTCTTTGCAATGGAGAATTCTTGAACAAAAGGGTATATCGTATGGGGGATTAGTAGAAAGGGGGATTCTTGAATAAAAAGAGTATATTCTAATGGGGAATTGGTAGAAATAGGGGATTGCAAATGCACATCGGGTATTTTTTCAAGAAAGGGGATTGGGGGAGGGGAATTTGCAAATAGATTGGGGTAATTTCAAGGAAAGGGGACTAGTTCAAAAAGGAATTTGCTAATTTTCAAGAAAGGAGACTAGTTCGTAAGGAATTTGCAAATAGATTGGAGTATTTTCAAATAAAAGGGATTGAATGAAAGGAAATTACCAAAAATAGAGGATTGCAATAAATACCGTGGTATTTTCTAGCAAAAGGGTAGTTTCAAGGAAAAGGGTATTTTCAATTAAAAGTGAATTTATGGTCAGATTTGGCTAAATATTTACTCAAGTCGGCTTTGCATTTCCAAAATACTATCTACTTTCAATATATTAAATGGTCATATGTAGGTGGTCGGATTAGCTCATAAGCCGGGAACTGCACCTTCAACGATGTGAAATAAGAATGATTTTTGGACTAAACAACCGATAAACTACGCCTTCAAAGAGGTCTCATCCAAAGAAAGAACCCATGTTGTTCCTACTGGATGGAACCCAAATAATTCCTTTTTCCGTTGTCTCTACAACCAACTGCTAACCAAAGATGCTCATGTATCTGCTTGAGTGCGTACTCACTAGGATTACCTTTCTCAGCCTCAAGGAAAGTTGTAGTAAAAAGCACTCGTGTATGGTATCTTGGCGCTTGATCTTGGCTCTCACCTTAAAAAAAACATATTTCTCCATGATGACATGGCATGTCACACGATGACTAAACATCTTATGCACTCCATCGGGACATGGCGTTTCTTTGGATAATGTGGCATGTCACATGATAACTAAGCATTTTATGCAAACCCAGTTGATTAGAAGAGCATCAAACTTTGCAACAAATTTTGGTCCAAGCGTAACTTTTGGTCCAAATCCAAAGCCATAACATTGACCCCTCATATCAAATAACTTGTCATGATCTATGTTTGGGTGCATTTAATTTTAGAAGACATTGATGTAAACAGAGTTGTTAGTAGAACCAATGTGTTTATTTGATTCTACATAGCCTTAAGTGGTGCATTGCTAGCTAAATTTGCAGAGACAACAATAGTTATAAGTTAGTAAAATTTTCAGATGGGAAAGAATGTTGTTATATAAACAACAATAACAAAAAGGAGATCGCATTATGAAGAACCCATTGTGATGGGACCAATTGTGAAGAAGAATATCACAAGGCAATGGGCAATGATTTTATTGAGTAATTTCTAACAAAATGGCATAGCTGTGCTTGACAAGTGCCATGCATATGTAAACAAAGTTTAAAATGAAACGCACTTATTTGCTGGAAACGCACTTCAAAAGGAATCTTTGAAAGATTCCCTAAAATTCCCTTAAAAAAGTCCATTTTTAAGATTTTTTTGTGACAGATGTGACAATTTAGTTAATTTAGGTACCTTTTTTGAGGGGTTGATTGAACATAACTTCCGTGCAAAAATTTCAAATAGCAATTTTTATCCTCCTATTTTAGAACAAAAAATAGTTACTTATGTAAAGTGTAGCAAAAAAGGGCAATAAAAAAAAATAGCAAGGGTAGTAGAGTGACAAAGAAGTGATATATTCAAGGTTGTGAAAATTGTACAAAATTATGAACAAAATTGTCAAAAAATATAGGACATTTTGATAGACAATCATCACCGCGACTTTCTTTTTTTACATGTTCGAAGTTATCCGGACAAACTTACATTTTGCAGCAAAGATCGGGATGCATCTCATCCTCCCACTCATTTATTCCCCCGATCACTTGAGCCTTCATCCTCGCTTCACTCTCAAAACTAGATGTACTCGAATCCATCTTCTTTCCTCACCGCCTACAAGTGAGTCTTCATCATCATCTTTTTGGCCACCTTTTGGCTTGTTTGTCTAATCCACATGCCTAACCTTTATTAAAGTTTGAGGACCATATGTAACTTATTAGCAGCAATTTAACAAAGTCATATGCAAGAACCTTTACTTCAGTTAGATCTATGATGCTAAAGGCTTGCTTTGGACTTAGATCTCTTTCCCACTCTGTTTTTTACCATCTCCAAAGTATAACTCCCATGAAAGCATTGGCAAAGCAATCGTTTCATCCAAATAAGACTTTTAATTGAGTGGGAATTCCATCCTCTTGTTACCTCCAGTACTTTAGCTAGCCAAAATGGCCTCCCGATTCATCATTATCACTGGGACAGCTATGAGCATTCCTTTCTCGAATCTCTCAGACCGGAACCGTGATACGAGCAACTTGTTGTGTCAGGCGTCCGGGGCCGGTGTACATGACTCTGTCATCTTCATCCGAAGCTAGCCAATATCTCTACATGTTCTCTTGATTCTCAACTTGCACTGGGAGAGTTTGCCTAGATGGCCATTGAATGTAACCGGTCTTCGACCTTGTAATGAAGCTTGCAACATGTCACGCAGGTGAAAAATTGAGGCCACCATAAAGCATCCGGCCCCCAAAGTGGTTAGAGCAGACTGAATACTTGTCTCAATATAATCCAATGATTTGTTTGAGTCAAATGCTCTTCCCTCCTTTTTACTTTTTGTGATTTCTTTTCAAGCTTTTAGAGGCATTTGATCGGGCAGAGAGCATGGAACTAGTATTGGGGATGGTGCTAATGAATTGAATATTACTGCTGGGTCGCCACGCAAGGATGTGGCATATTTCTTTCTTGTAAGATGGCCTTGCCATCTACAAGTGAAATTTTGATCCGATGCTGAAATGTAATGTTTCTCAAGGGCTCAATAGCACGCTGACCTAGTTGATCTCTCCTAAAAATCCATTCTTTGAAATCATAAGTTTCTTCCAATAACTCATGTCCGGACGAGGATTGTAGGAATCTTGGATAACCTCATCATTGCTGGTAGGTCGAGAGCTTTTTTCGAAGCAAGACGCTTAGAGAACCCATGAACATCTGATCAATTTGATCGTGTGTATGACCAACAAGCAGGAAACCAATCTTCACCTTCTTGAAGATTTGTTTCTACTAGCATAGCATGTTAAGCAAACAACGCCTCGATTCTTATTTTCCCTTGTCGTGGTTGTCTAGTCAAGATACGTAACCCGGGTGGTATATGTTCTAGATTGGAAAGAAGCTTATTCAATATTGTGATAGTGAGATTTGGATCAGCATGAATGTTTGGATAATTCAAAAATGCCTTGCAAGATAGTTTTCCATTAAATACCATAGCACCAACAACATGCGGATGTATGAAATCTTCTTCAAAGAAAGATCCTTAGGCACATTGACAAAATGTGGTAGGGTGTGGTCTTTCCGTCCATTCCATCAATAACAACCGATATGTAGTTGAGTGGTTGTTCCAGTGCTTTCTTCCTATGTTTTGTCAATTTTCTCCTTTCCAAAGATTGTTGTTCTCTGTGCTTGTTCAGTTTCAACAAAGTTTAAATTGAAACGCACTTATTTAAGAAGTGCGTTTGAAAGATTCCTCTAAAAAATCTAAAAAATCTTAAGATTTAGCTAAAAAAAGAGGCCTTGATTGGTTTTAGCCAAAATTTATGCAAAAAACTTTTCCGAAAATAGTGATTTTGCATGCAAGTTTAATGAAGAGAAGTTCCAAAAAAAATAAAATCCTATTTTGGGGGTTAACAAACCATTATGCAAGCCAAGAAATAATAAGTAGCAAAATGATGAAGATTAGAATGAGACGTTTTAACTTTGTTCATGAGCATTTAAGGAATTGCATGTTGTAGAAGCCATCCAATGTGATGCCACACAACAAATATAGGTTACGTTCTAAAAACTCAAAAATGCAATTATATGCAGCGATAAGCATAGGATACCATAACACCACATTTCGCTTTGGCAACCCTTCAGGATTATTTAAAACAAATCACATGGATATCCAATCACATACGTGAGTTTAAATATAATAACATGTGCTAGCGTGGAAGGAACAATCACAGGGGACATCATGTGTAATGGATGTCATATGTATGCTATCTTACATGTTATGGTTATCGAACATGGAACTTCCGTAAAATGATGGTTGTACCTTCATTTGCTTGATGCATGCCATTAGTGCATACATCTCAACTTCCAAGCTCATCATTACTTTATATTTTGCATAAACAAAATTTTCTAAGTGAGAAATCTAGACGCCTAAGGCTGCATCATTTGGTTTATATTTAACATGATTATCAAAGTGAGAAATTTAGATTTAAAGTAACAATATGATGTGACAACTCTTGAAGAAGCCACTTTGCTAGTCCAAAATCTGAAATCGAGCATCGCAAATTGGAATCACAGAGTGCATAATTGCAAAGTACACCGCAGTACTTCATCCGAAGCTCATGGTCTACACCAAGTGAGATATTACATGATTTGATATCAACATTTATGATGTGTCTTTGACAGACTTGTGGAAATAGTGAAGACCACAGCAAAGCATCAACTGTTATGTGGTGCCTTGCGTGCCGACCCAATGCTTGTCTCAGAGGACCCGATGCACATAGTAATTTAAGTTGCAACTAGAGGTGGAACCAAATACATTCAGAACCATGAAGGAACAAACCATGAAGAAGCGCAACGAGGCTTCCACAAGGACAAAGTGAGGCTTCCATATTGTTACCAGTGTGATATCCTGATCTAATATTTGGCGCTTGATATCCGTGACTTGTGAGACATTTGCAAAGAAAAAAATCATGTTTGGAATGGAGTAATCTTCATGACCAACCCCATAAACAGTCTTTACAGTTTTAGCTCCATGAAGTAGTACAAGGAAAAAAAATATTTGAGGCCTTCTACCTGTATTGCAGTTCAGGAGAGTGTATCGGTCTCCTAGAACAGGAGTTCAGGAGTGCAGCCGAACTTCTAAATCTGCCATTCAAAACCATTCAAAACCGCTATCCCCGCGGTGCCGACCCATTCAAAATGTAAGAACCTCGGCTACCCCCCTGTGCCGAATTGTGTGAAAAACCTTGAAAACCGACACTGTGTGAAAACCTTGAAAACTAGACTGTGAAAGCATTCGACCCGTCGACACCAGTATGGAAACCTATTCGACATGTGTGGATGAAGAAGCTGGGCCGCATTAAGAGTGTAGAACCTAAAAATTTTTTTTTCTTCAAAGCTTCTTCGGACTAAGAAACAAGCCCTTCAGATCACTAAGAAACTCATGCCGCACCAACAAACACCTTAAATCGTTAGATTATCACAACCCTAAAGTTTTCCTCGCACAAGTTTTCCTAGCCAGAGATAAATTTATACCGTCAAAAGCATCCGCCATGTTTTAACCAGGGCAAAATCATGTTATATCCATGGAGTGTCAAGTTATAACCATAAATAAAGTTTCATTTACCAAAAATTTCTTGTTATAATGCATTGAATTTTTAACTAAATCTTTTTCAAGAGAGCTCGTGGTATAAATTTATACCGTGACTATAAATTTATACTGCTCCCGATATTTTCACATGTGGGGAGATGGTATAAACTTATACCGCTTGAGCTCACCGGCGGTATAAATTTATACCACTTGAGTTCTTTCCTTGCATACCGCTTGAGCTCACGTGGTAAAATTTGTATCGCTTGAGCTCATGCGTATAAATTTATACCGCTCACTAAATTCAATGTATCACTTGAGCTCACGTTGTAAACATTTATACCGCTGGGTGCAATGCCTCATGAGCTCCCATTTGGTATAAATTTATATCGCCCAATAACATTAATGCTTACTTAACTAAAACTAAAAAAATATTAATGCTTACTTAACTAAAACTAAAAGACACCTTTTAATGAAACAATCATGATGTACGATTACCTGGCCATCATCTGGTAACCGAAAGCGCATTTTGGATCAACTATACGGGAAGCTCACAAGTTGCCTGTTGTGACTCAAACAATACTGAGGTTAGCATGCGGGTTGTGGTTTCATTGATTGACAATGCTGAGGAACGTATACTTTTCATAGTGAGGCAGAGGACAAGAATAGCTCTGGTGATCATGGTCTCAACGTGTCAGACCATGACATGCATCCTGAATTAGCCGCAGTCTAACTTTATTCAAAATGCCAAATCTACCACATTTTTTACAATTTTGTTCAAAAATTTGTAGTGATTTCAAAAACTTTGAATGCAGTATCTTTTTGTCGCTCTAATGCACTTGAAGCTTTTTTCAATGTCTACTTTTTTTTAGTCTCTGAAATTGCTACTATTTTTCATACTAAACTAGGGGGCTAAAAGGGGGTATCAAACAATTTTGCATGGAAGCTAAGTTGAATTGCCCCCTCCAAAATAGTACCTAAAATATCCAAATTGTCACACTTGTCACAAATTTGCCTCGAAAAGGGGTCTTTTTGAGGGGATTTTAGGGAATCTTTTAAAGATTCCTTTTAAAGTGCATTTGGAGCAAATAAGTGCGTTTCATTTTAAACATTGTTTTTCTCCTTCAATGCATCTGAAATGAAAATATGTTTAGGAAAGAACCTACTTTTAGTTAGAACTAGGCAAGAACACGTCCTGGAAGCTTACTTTTAGTGTGAAGTGTCCTTGCATTTTGTCTCGAGCTTTTAATTCGTGAGCATGTAGCACAAACAGACATCCGGTGCTTTTCTAGGAATGGACACTGGTGAGAAAACTCTTTTTTTCCAGAGAGCACAAGAAAGTAAAGAGTAGTGCATAAAGCGTTCTCTCACCTCAACACACATCTCCTTATAATTATCGAGACTTCTTTGTTTCGCGGAAATTGTTGTCACTCAAGTGGTACATGGGGCTGTTAGGAGTTTCTCGCAAGACTCCTTAAAGAAACCTTCCATCCAAGAAATACATTGAAGGGCATGAATTCGGATATACCTCCCGAATGGCGTGAGTCATTAATGCCGGATTCTTGTCAAGCCTTTTCTTCAGCGGTCAAGTCGTCACGCCTAAAGCATGAATCAATTTGAAGGCCGTTTGACGACGGCGTGGCCACCAAGTTGTGTAAGTAAACTTCTCACCACAATCAGGCCTAATATTGAAGGCTAAGTAGCCCCTTTGGTCTAGCAGAGTCATTGAATCGTAACTATCACTTAATCAACCTCAATTCCTTTAGTCCAATCTTAAGCAAACAACGTTGAGAACAACAATGCTTTGTATGTGTTGCCGCAAGTGAGCCTCGTCCATGAGTTTCTTTCTTCTAACGGTTGTACATGCTTTCTTGTGTAAATTACGCTTAAGATTCTTACTTGCAGGGGCTTTGAATTCGAACATGGAGTCTTGTGGCTTCGGTAGGTCCTCGTCTGAGACATCAACATGAGGTGTTTCTTCGTCTGAGAGATCAACATGAGGTGTACTTGTAGATGCTGAGAGGTTTGATGTGGGCAAGTCCTGGGGGGAGGTGCTTTCCCTCTCTCTGGGAAAAAGTAATCGAGGTTGGTGACGTAGTTGACCAGCTCCTGAAGTGTCGTAGAACACAGGAGTTGCGTGTCGCTGACTGCTCCCACTTGTTGTAGTACCATTTAGCGAAATGGATGGAGTTGGCGTAATTTGCCTCCGGGGAGGGAGCCTACGGTGGACTATGGGCGACGCACTAAAATTAACTGGAGGAGGTAGTCTGAGCTCTCTAGCCTGTGGTGGAGTAAAACGCATTGGTGGGGGCAAACGACGTTCAGGAGCAGGGTGTGGTGGAGTAAATTGAACTGGTGGTGGAAGCCGAGGTGGTCGTGCTGGAGTAAGCTCAACAGAGCTGGGTGTTGGAATGTCGGAGCTAGAATATTCATGACTACTTCCTGGTGTCTGTTGAGGAGGTGTGAAACTCATTGCAGGTGGGAGCCTGCGAACAGGAGTTGGAGGCTCGCAGGTTTTTTTCTCGAGCCATACCGTAAAGTTAGGCCACATCAGTATAAATTTATACGACAGAAGAACAGACGGTATAAATTTATACAGAGATGGTATAAATTTATACAGGAAAGGGAAACTCTTGGCGGCAGACAGTATAAATTTATACGGAGATGGTATAAATTTATACAGAGGAGGGCAACATAGAACAGAAACGGTATAAATTTATACCTAAAACTCATGCACACTTGTATTGGAAACTTTATGGAGAAACGCTTATACCGAAACGGCACTTAGCGAGGGGGGTACTTAGCCCTGGGCTACCGCCACCCTATTTTCCATATACATTATTTGAAGTATAAGGCCATGGACCCCTTTATATATCCCTTCTTATTTGCTCTCCTAACGCTCTATACGCTTAGTCCATACGGCCATGGCCACGTAAGTCTACTTCTCCGCATCGCTTTTAGTTTCTCTTTTTGTTTTAATCATTTAGAGTGGTAGCTCGAAGCGGTATAAATTTATACCGAGATGGCTCGGTCGGTATAAATTTATCAGTAGCTAAATTTATACCGCCTCCGCTTTCAGAACACACCTTATAAATTTATACCGACAGAACACGGAGCGGTATAAATTTATACGATTGTGTTCGAGCTTATATAATTTATACCGCCGAGCACGGGCTTATAAATTTATACCCACCCGTATTATCTCGGTATAAATTTATACCGCCGAGTTTCGGCGTATAAATTTATATTGTTTCAAAATTGTTTCTAATCTTGGTGTCTAGTGCTTAAAGAATGGACCCGAACCTTAATATTTTAGTAATATTGTTGTGTTTTAAGCTTAAATAAGACAAAAAAAGTGTTAATTAATTGTGGATTTTATGCCCTTTTAGCCTCTGCTTTTCTTTGTTTTTGTGTGTCAAAAAGTAAAAATGTGTTATTTTTCTTAAAAAATGGTTTTTAACTCACGCCCGCCCAAGGATAAAGTTTGTGCAAAAGGCCAATCTTCGTGTCAATCTTCACAGTCGCACCTCACCGTGCCATGACGCATTTAACCAAAAAGACCGACGTGGGGGCAAGAGAGAGCAAACCAACTGAGGCGTACCTGTACTTGTGCCATCATTCAGGGAAGGGCAAGTACAAGGCCGATGATTATTATCTTGCCGGCGAAATAATAAACCTGGTTGCTACAGAAAACGAAAATGAACTTTTAATGAAGTGCATGCATGACAATGGGGAAGTCTTCTACGTTTATACCGCTCGAGCACGAGCCGTATAAATTTATACCGTTCAAGAACACTTGCGGTATAAATTTATACCGATTGTGTTCTGGAGCGGTATAAATTTATACCGCTCGAGCACGGGCGTATAAATTTATACCGACCCAGAGCCATCTCGGTATAAATTTATACCGCTCGAGCTCGGGGCGTATAAATTTATATTGTTTCAAAATTGTTTCGGAATCTTGGTGTCTAGTGCTTAAAGAATGGACCCGAACCTTAATATTTTAGTAATATTGTTGTGTTTTAAGCTTAAATAAGACAAAAAAAGCGTTAATTAATTGTGGATTTTATGCCCTTTTAGCCTCTCGTTTTTTACCGCTTTTTGTGTGTCAAAAGTCAAAAATGTTCTCGCTTTCTTACTAAAAAAAATGGTTTTAACTCACGCCCGCCCAAGGATAAAGTTTGTGCAAAAAGGCCAATCTTCAGGTCAATCTTCACAGGCGCGCACCTCCCGTTACCACGACGCATTTTAACCAAAAGACCGGGACGGGGGGCAAGAGAGAGCAAAACCAATCGAGGCGCACTGCATTTGTGCCATCATTCGTGGAAGGGCAAGTACAAGGTCGATGATTATTATCCCCGCCGGCTAAATAATAAACCCGTTGCTACGTAAAACGAAAATGAACTTTTAATGAAGTGCATGCATGACAATGGGGAAGTCTTCTACGTTCTCAGTAGTAACATGCTTAGATTAAGCATGTGCAAGCCCAAAGACGGAATGAGTACATATCCGGAAAATTACAAGGGCGCTATGTAAGTTATTCTTAGTGGCTTTACGATAAATTTATACCGCTCATCCTCCTAACTAAACCCCGCACACAGGGATATAGTGGACATTTTGATGTCGCTGGTGCTTTGGAAAAAAATGAAAAGGTGTTGGTCAAAGGTCCGTGGGTACCCCCACTACTATCGAAGAGGAAGAAAATGTTGATTAAGTAGAAGAAGAAGAGGAGGAAATAGTAATACCAAAGGGAAAGGGTAGGAAGCATTCCCCGGTAGTAGAGATACATAACCTCCCACCAAAAAAAAAAGACTAGAACCACAAAGGCATTGACTATAGAGGAGTCGCCAGGCTCTTCGGAAGGCCCTCAGGGTGCAGATATTGTTGTGAAGCCCGTGGACAAGTCAAGTGCTATTCTAAAAAAGGTTAATGACACTAAACTGCTTAAGCAAACAATTTCCTTGACATTGAGCACTATTAAGAGGCCGCCTAAAAATGAAGATGGGGTCGAGAGTTCTTCAGTATTTAAAGTCAGACGCAAGACACATGTGGCTATACTCAAGCAAAGAATGAGAAGGAATCCTCATGCCCATGTGTCGCCACTTGTTGTAATGGTTGACAGGAGTCAGTGCAACCAACTAAAAGATTATAAAAAGGCTAACTTTGAGGATTACACATATTTTGTACTTGGAGGCACACATAGTTACAAAGCAAGGAAGGAACTTTCAAAAGAAGAATCCCGTGAATTAAGTTTGGAAGAGCGAGAAGCACATATCTCACGCTTGGAGTCACGTGCATTTAGGAAGCAAAGGTCATTGCCGTGAGTCATAATCTCGACAATGACTTCAGACTAAAAATGAGTCTTATAGACAAGATCCGCTTCATGCACCGGGAATACGTAGAGTTCAAGCAAGTGCATGGGGAGGACTTCAAAAAACAAAAGAACAAGCTCCAAGAACTTCGAGAAGCTTGTGTCACAGAGTGCTGCCTCAGCTACGATTCAGATAAGAAGCCCATAATGGCTGTGAAGCAGTACGACAATTACTTCCAGCTTGCTTTCAGAGATGGTCAAGTAAGTAAAAGCTTTAATTTAGTTGTCTGTAGTATTCTTAGCATAGCTGAGTTTGTATATTAACATCGAACTTTGTAAATGCGTACCAAGGAAGACCAGCCACGGTATAAATTTATACCGTGCCTGGTTACAGTATAAATTTATACCGTGACCAGACACAAGATGCGGATAAATTTATACCATCACCGTGCACTGCAGATAAATTTATACCGATCACCGGGGTGACGGGATCACCAGCACGGTATAAATTTATACCGCGGTGCACGGTGATCGTGATAAATTTATACTGCGTCGGCAGCAGATACTTCCAGATAAAGTCATACCGTTGCCAGGCACGGTATAAATTTATACCGTCACCAGGCACGGTATAAATTTATACCGTGCCTGGTATTCCGTGTGCAATAATATAGTAGACAGAGTAACCAACGCTTGTTCGCCATTCAAAACTAAAATACTTGTGTTCGATCACAACAGTGTGGGATCTTCAAGAAAGAATATTTTGTATGTTCAAGATGGTGAGCCGAAAAGAACAATCTAGCTCACTTGGGAAAAAAACCAAAAAAAAAGGTGGTGAGGCAAAACAAAAAAAACATGAGCATTGTACCGGATGCGCCATGTGGTTTGAAAAGCAAAGAAATTTTTGTAAGACTTCTAGAAAAAGTTGTGGCCAAAGAATTTACTCGGAATTTAAATGGCCAAAGAAGCTAAGACGTAAGCCACACTTTTATGTCGTGTTCTTTGATTCTTAATTTTGTCTGATCACATTTTTCCCTCCGCAAATGAAAAGACATTGTCACCGCCAAAGTGTAATTAATGAAGCAACTTAACCTGGAGGACTGGGAGGAGTGCAAGGCTTTATATCCAACCTCTACTACAGATACTATTATCAGAGAGCACGCTGTTAACTTCAGTGGCTGGGTAAGTTGTACAGAAAATACTTTTTGTTTTCGTGCCTTTGTCTCACAGTTTTCTTGCAGAATAAGAAGAAAGGCCTACCAACAGGATTTTTAAACCTGGTTCGTAGGGCCAAGGAGGAGAGGCAGAGACTGAAAGTAATTGAGCAAGGAAAGCAAGTCAACACTAGCAGCTTTGACACTACTTACGAGAGATTCACTACATTTGGTCGACGCCCAAGACATGTGGTTGTTCGTGGTGACCGCGACGAGGTCGGGACTCTTTTTTAGACAAACAAAATTTTTACGTTATGCATTGTAGATATTCCTTATGGCTTCAAAATCAAGGATAGCACTTTTGACGAGGAGGCTTTTACTCACGCAAGTCCGTTCTTTCTTGGATGGCCTAAAAGAAGTCACGACATCTGAAAACCGAGGGTCATCATTTTTCATTCCGACCGCAGACGCGATGTCGATTGCTAAAGCCATTGGGAGTCGCTCAGAACGCTTAATTGCGTATGGTAAGCTTTGAATTTCTTGCTTTTCTATTTACTTTAACACCACGGTATAAATTTATACCTCAATTAAGCCGTGGTATAAATTTATACAAAGAAGGCAATGGTGGTATAAATTTATACCGCCACACCACTTAACTAACTTATTTTGTTCGTTTTCTTTTCTCGCCAATGTTTAATTGCTTTTTGTTTGGCAGGCTAAAACAAATGTCAAAGGACATGGTGGTGGTCCGCGCTTAGTAAGTCGCTTTGAACATTTCCATATTGGTTTTTACAGCGCGGACGCCAAAAAAACCATGGTTCATTTCAACACGCAGAATGAAAAGACTCCACCCTGCAACGCCTTTCAGTTTCCGGCTGTTCTACAAAAATTGAGAGACCCACAACGACAAGGAGCTGTGGTATCTCATTATCAGAAGCCACAATGGCTAATTAATAATTTAATTCAGTGGTTTTCGCCCAGGAGACTGGATTCTAGATGCATTTTCGTGCTCGGAGTTTGCGCCTAAGCAAGGGCGCAATGTTGTCTCCGTCGACATAGACCAGGACAAAATATGTTTCATCGGACCGTGATAAGCTCTTGTGAATCCTTTCCTGATGAAAACGAGGAACTGGGAGCAAAAAACGGTGCTGGCGATGTGAAAGGCACATATACAGAAATCCAGCCTCCACTTACGGGAAGAAGAGATGAGGAGGTGGAGTTTGTCGATCTGGAACCTGTGGTGCCCTCGAGCGAAAAATCAGCCTGCACTGCACTACCATTGGAATCGGGAGGGGGCGTCTCGCTATTAAAACCGCAAGTAAGAGATGCATCCTAAGGGGAACGAGAGTCCAGTGGACTGGGAAGAGCCACCTCCCGTATAAATTTATACAGACAGTATTTTAAATTAACTTTCATTGTAATCTATGTGCTAAGAATTTTAATATATTTTGATGAAGATTTTTCAACTGAAAACTTTGTCTCTTTAACAATGCTTAATTAGAACAATTCTTTTTTTGATTTATGATTTCACACTCTTTCTCTTTTCTATGTTTGATTTTCTTAGTACTTATATTAAGCTTGCAAAAAGACAAACTATATTTCCTTCTATTTTCAACAACAAATACTTAATGAGTTTTTAAATTTAATGTCTCTCTCCTCAAAACAAGCTTCTTTTTTTTTTGCCCTTTTTTAAAAATGAAAAGGCTTCAAAAATGTTGCTTTTTTTGGGGTATTTTGAATGCTATTTGCTCAACAATCTATTTTGCTCCCTATTTTGTCCATTTTTTTCAAGTTTCCAATTTTTATAAAGGAATCTTTCAAACGCACTTCTTAAATAAGTGCGTTTCATTTTAAACCTTGTTTGTAGAGGTATGTGTTTAAATGGGCTCTTAATGTAAGACTTGCCTACATGGGCTTTAGATGTAAGATAGATTACCTCATATACTTATTCTGCATATGTAGGGATGTGTGTCGAAATGGCCTGAAGATGTAAGACAGAGGTAATGGTGACACCCAATAGCAATGGGCTATTATCAGCAATAGGCCATGAGGATGCTCCAAGTTTGATAGTTTAGTTTTATTTTCATTTTCCCTATAGGTTGGGCACCCAGCTTTATAAGCATCAACATTATATACAACATTATATACACCGACATTATATACGACAAATATTCTAATCCACCAATTTTGAGGGAAAAGCCCTCTACCATTTCTCCTAAGAACGAAGCTTCAACAAGATTATATGTTATGCGATTAGGAACGATCCGTGCTAGATGTTTCCTACCATAGTCTCCGGCTTTGAGCAAGGTATTACGTAATCTCTATCCAGCGCATTCTTTTGAGGTGGTGTGGAGTCGAAGGTAAGCCTTTATAGAACTCTATTCGAAGTTTTTTGAATCTTTTAATCTATAGGTTAAAAATTACCGCCTCTGCTCACGCTAATTTACCATTCAAAAGACGATTTATGTTTTTTTTCGAAGCTTAGATCTTGCCTTGAAGAAAATTCTTATCAAGATTCTTGACGCGGCAACTATGCACCATTGGCAACAAATGATATTATTTTTGCCAACGCCGGATTGTTAAATCAGCCACGGATAAGCGTTTTGATGAATTAAATGGCCACAACAGTGGAGCAGATGAGGAACCACATGAAGATTAATGACCGGGTAAGTCTACATGAGAGCTTTGATAAAATAAACAAGCAGCCTTGAGAAGGTCATTAGGGTCACAGAAAACCGATAAGGTTCCTCGCCTATACATCAAAGCTCTTGTCACATTAGAAGATTTTCCGCCTTTACTTTTAGCTAACAAAGATGCAAAGAAGAAAATGAGCAAAGAGCAATGCAAAAGCTTTGAATTACATGAAACAAGAAAGCAGAGAGTGATGACGAAGAAGCATCAGGTGTTCCGGAACCCAATACGCTGATGAGGAGCCCGAGGATATTATTGCACGTAATGACTCATGAAGATGTGTACTGACTTAAGAACCTCAAGGAGGTGGGAAAAGAGCAAAAGTAGGAAGGATAGGTTAATGGACAATCAATTTAAGAAAGATCCAAGTGAGATTACATGGGACATGGTCGACAAGAAGAATAAAGAAATAATTGCCGCAAGAGGTAGGAAAGGCAATGATAGGGTAGAGCAAGTTGAGCAGCTTGACTTATTTGACACGAAGTTGCAAAAACTCCTACCAAAAATCTGGAAATTTTTGCTCCGTTGTTGTCTCGCGCATTTGATGTGACATCTGGTCTAAATACGTGATTTGCGGGTCGCCCGGGAAAAGTCCATGGCAAAATATTTTGGTTATCTTGGATGTGCTTGCCCGTTTCCAAATATAATAATGAATGAAAATGTCGAACAAGACATGGACGCAGAGATCCGTAAAGGAGCGATTATGAAGGAGAAATTCACATCCGGGGAACATTGTTTCATATCCGGAGAAAATTGATGATGAACTATTTAAGAGCTTGCAATTCATTGACCCACATACTAAGGAGTACTAAGGAGTATGTGGAACGGATGCGTGATGAACCAATCGCTCATGGTTCTCGGGGCCAAAATATTCGTGGATTATGTGCATCGGATTGGGGAGATGAGATCTGTTGCAAGAGTAGCATTGAGAAGGTTAAAGCATGTGTACTATAAGCCCCAAGAAGTGTAACGGTTATGAGGAAGCTTGCGTAAATGCAAGCACGCAAGTGATATTTTAGCAAATGAACCTGAACTTAAACTTACGATGATGACGGTAATCTTGTATCGGCAGATCCACGCCTTTAAAGCCAGAGATAAGGGGGCACCCTCATTTGTAACAACCCGAGTTGGTTCCGGTTGCAAGTGGAATGACTTGCTTTTATTTGTTCATTTCAGAGGAAGAGGAGGAGAATACTGTGTCTTCTCAAGAGAAGCATGTAATCCTCGTGAACACCTTGGAGTTAAGGTAAAAAACATCTTTCAATGTTATTAATATTTAGTTAGTCTTAAAATCTAAAATTTCAGTAAGCATGCTTGCATTCTTTTTAATATGTTGCTTTTTACAATGAAGGAAAAAGAGGCTGTATGTATGTTGTATGTATGTTCCTCCTGAAAATCTCAAACGTGGATCAAATGTATTCTCAACTAAACAAGTTCATGGCAGAGAAGAACAAAGCAAGACAGTGAACGTTCATAGGTACTAGGAGAACTACACAAAGTTGGACTTAGTGGTAGAGTACTTATTGAGCAAGAATTCTCAGTTAACTGCTAGGAAACAACCTGGTCAAGCAGAATTTTGTATATCAGATTTGTTTCTTGAAATCTGATCAGTTTATTACACTTTGTCAATTTGTTACTGATTAACTCTGCTCAAGTTGTTGCTTATCAACTTATTTTTGAAATATATTAACTTACAAATGATAATAGGGCATTTTCTTATGGTGTCATAGAGTATTATCCTACGAATGATAACAGGGTATGTTATTTGGAATGGGGTATTATTTGAAACAGGGAATTATTTGGAATGGAGTACTATTTAAAACAAGGAATTATCTGGAATGGGGTATTATTTAAAATAGGGAATTATTTGGAATGGGGTATTATTTGAAACGGGTATTATTTTGCAAAATGATATTAGGGTATGATTTGAAATAAGGTATTACTCAATAGGGTATTATCATAACGGATTATAACAGTAGTATGAATTCACATTCTTTGACTGGGGATTGCGACACCAAAGATAACGGGTATTATCATACAAATGAGGAAAAGGGGATTAGGCCAACATACCGACATTCGAAAAAATACATTTTATCCCCTGTTCTCGATTAAAAAGGGGATTTTATAGGCATTTTTATGGGTATTTTATAGGGTATTGGAGCACCTTTTCGTTGTGGTGGTCCCGGGGTTGTGTTTGACTCCGTTTGTGTTGAAAAACCACATAATTTGAGTTGGAATTGGATCAAAAGGGATTGTATTATTCCTACAGGCAACCAAGCACAAATAGTACTCCTCGTTTGATGCATTGGCAAACCATAAACCATATGAGACATCCAAGAAGTCATGTTTTCAGACAACCGTAAACCGTCAGAACTGCTGCCTAAACTATACAAATTGACCCTCGATTCACCACGTAAACATTTCCGAGCGCCGTATTCCTTCAGGAGTAAACCCGACACATGTCCGGTTAACCACCGCCGCCTCAGTTTCAAGCTCAAAAGACAACGGTTTCTCGTGATTTTTTTTCACCGATCTTGCTTGATCCATGCTCAAATCTCTTGCTCTTTTGATAGAATAGGGTTTTTAGGGGCTGTCAAGGTGATTCCAATGGTGTTTGAACCGGATTGAACCGTTCAATAAGTTGATTGCAAGCTCTATTCAAAGATTAGCATGCCAAAACACAGTCCCACGCTCAGTTCACCGCGTGGTTATCCCAGCCAAAAAAAAGTGGTTAACCCGGACAAAAGTGTGGTTAACTCGGACATGACAGTGGTTAACCCGGACATGTGTCCGGGTTTACCACTTCCCGGAGTAGGAATACGGCGCTCCAACATTTCCTGCTTTGTAATATTGCAATTCTATGTAACCCAACACAGGCATGGCGAGCATTATCGGCCAAGAAATCCTGATAAAAAGTTCCATGCTGAAATGTTTCATTCAACATTCAGAAAGGGTTCTTGTGCTCCGATCATATAGCAATCTGCAATCTTATCAATAACAGCTATTATAGTCAGCAAACTATTAATGTTTATGTTCATGCAGGGAAATGAATGAGCCTCTAGTGGGCCAGAAAATGGCCCAGAGGGTAATAACATAAAATTCGGCCAGACTGTTTTGAGCTGATGATTTCCATGTCGATCATATTTGTTTCAATGGCGGCAGAATGCAGGCCAGAAAGCCAAGACAAACAAAAAACTATTAAGATTTTTTTCATGGCAGTTTTATGGCAAGCTATACTAGTAAACAAACTAGTTAATATTTGTTGGTTTCCATGATGCTAAAAATTGCAACGGCCTCCACTTTTGTGCATCTAATTCGCATCACTTTCTTTATCGTTCTCATTCATATTGTTATTTTTGGACCTTCAGAGCATAGAATCTCCTACATCAAATGTCCATGTTTGACAGTTAAATCTCCTGCACGAATCAATGCTGCAACAAGATCACACCATACGATACCAAAGTTTTCATAACACCAAATTAATCGATAGAACCATGCTCCTTTTACATGACTGGCATGTCAGGCCTGGCGGATTTCCAAGTCCTGGACCTCAATCAACAGGAAATAAACTCAAGCAACCACTCATGAAAGAAGTTTTGCTGAATTATAATACATTGACAGCTTCGACATCTCTTACAACACACATATTATTACAAACAAGGATACGCATCACAGAGAATATACAAACACCACCACTACATTGCATATATTATCTAATCTTAGATATTCATAGACATATAGACATAGTATTATGGCACAAAAGCTCTATATTGTCATACAGAATAGCAAATTGCATTCTGAAACCTTCAAACAGCCCTTCTCTTGCTGGAGTGGGAATTCTTTGGATTCTGAATTCTCTCTTTGCAACACATCAGTCCTGAATCATGTTGCGCAATGCATGATTTGGAATGAGTTCTCATCCTTCATTTCATGCCTGAATCATATTGAATCCCATCACTAAGAACGAGCAAGCGATCATTGGGGATTTATTTATGAGGAGGTGTTGCAGTCAAAAAATGGAATTGTAAGACTGCATGAATGACAAGTCTAGTGTAAGACGCCTGATGACAAGCCTAGATGACCTCACCAGAGCCTCAAAGATCTCGAGAACCCCTCACAAAACCATCCGCAAATCCTAATCGGCATGGCAACCGGGCCTAGAAGGTCGCGTTCAGACCCTGCTGCTTTCTACTTCTAGCCCATTAAAAGAAAGACTAGTTCAAAATACTGATGAAATTAAGCTCCTCTAAATTGAGCAAAAAGCTCCTTTCTTTCAGTATTCATATGACTACAAGTACCATACTGCATCAAAACCTTATTCCCCATCTTGCATGAGTACCCTCCCACAATACAAGAAGGATTGTGCAAACTTTATTGCATTTTTATTGTGAAGTTGATCTAAATTCAGTTGCTCTCTACTTACAATATGTCCCTTCTGGACAGATTGCTAATAGCTCTTAATCAAGATGTGATATACTTAACCAACTTGCCCAATGCTGGAGAGAGAAAATTGGATGCAGAAGCCATCTGTATGAGTATGCGAATGAGGCCTAATTTGTTGTGGCCATGGAATTTTCCGAATTGTTGTTGTTTACGTTGAGGTCACGCATGGAGTATCAGTATACAAAGGAATGATTCCAGATCTTAAAATTTGTAGATTTGGCTACAACACAATGAAAGTGTTAAAAGTCAGGATGAGTATAAAGGGAAAGCTTGAATTGATAAGAAGGATATGCAGGCATACATGCGCTGCTACAGAGAACAAGGATCAATGGGATCACACACTGGTGTCTTATGTCCTAACGATCGTGCTATAAATAGTACTGCTGCTAAACTGAAAACATAAAGACTTAACTAGAGTCTTAACTAACTGATTTGTTGACAACAGAATCTTGTAACCATGTAACAAATTCTGCCCGGGATTTTCTGTTATCTCTGACAACAGACAACACCTCCACTTCAGAGATAAAAAATCTAGGTGTGGCTCTGTTGTCAACCATAGCCCCCACTCAGAGACATACCAATCGGATGAAATCCACAAATTTAGAGAACTTGATGCGAGCTAAGGGTTTAGTCATCATATCTCTGGGCATGTGTTCAAAGAGGATGATTGAAGAAGGATAGTCCCATTTTCAAGCGGATCACCGAATGAAATGATATTGCGGATCAATGTGTTTCATACGGCTTATGCAAAGATTGGATTCTTGGCAACCGCCATGGTGCCTTGATTATCAAGATGAATGAGAAGTCCGGGAGAGGAAACAATGCCAAGCTCAAGACTAAGACGTTGCAGCCGGATAGCTTTTGTCGGCATGGGTACGAGCAACATACTCGCCCGTTGTTGATAATGCCATACATTTTGCTTGTCTCCTCCAATCGATAGCAAGTGGCTCCATAAGTGAAGATGAAGCCGAGATGGATTTACTGATCATGCTGGTCGCTTTCCCAATCTGCATCGGAATATCCTTGAAGAGAGGGATCCTCCTGGGAGTGATAACATAAGCCATGTGCAACTGTTCCAGCAAGGTAACAGAGAAGGCATTTCAAGGCAGAGCAATGAGTCTGTTTAGGATCAAGGCAGGATTGACCGAGTTTGCACAGTGGTAAAGAGAGATCTGGACGGGTATAGGTAGCTGCAAAATTCAAGAGGCCAAGTATAGTGCGATAAGAAAGACAGATATGATCAAAGGACGGTGAACAAGGAGGGTCGTCAGTGCAGTGTTTTTGGTTAAAAAAGTTAACTAAATTCTTAACTATATTTCTTAACTATATGCTAACTTAACTAGTGGTGCGAATGTAAATTTAGTTAAAAACCATATTTTAACTTAACTTAACCACGGGTGCGAATGTACCCTTAGTATGGTAGATGTTTGCTAAAAAGTTGAAGTTACATATATGTTTTGTACAAATTCAAAACTTTTTCTTTAGAGCGAGAAGTTTGTTCAGGATCTCAGCGGCTAGTTATGGCGAGCACAATGGCAAGGCGCTTGCTTGCTGGCTCTCGACCCGCCTTCGCCCAGTCTCTGCGTGATCCAGTCCATGGTCTAGAGGGGTAGAAACAAAATTAGAGTGGAACATTTGAAAACGGTGGAATGTCGGTAAGGTACTTGCGTTGGCTTAGATGAAGTGTTCCTTTGGATTGATCATAACGAATTTCCATGACAAGGAAGTAAGTAGCTTGACCCAAATCTTTCATATGAAATTGAGTTTGGAGCTGAATTTTGAGTTCATTGAAAGCAGTGAGAGAATCAGCAATGATGAGAAGGTCGTCCACATAGACTAGAATAATCAAGAGATGAGGAGATAAGGAAAAATAGAGACTGGGATCAGCTTAGCATTTGGAGAATTTGAGATGGATAAGGCTTTGGTCCAGCTTGTCATACCAAGAACGTGAAGCTTGTTTTGAGCCATAAAGAGCTTTGGAAAGTTTGTAGACTTTGGTAGCCTGAATAAAACCTTCGGGTTGCTCAATATAGACCTCTTCCTTGAGATCACCATGTAAGAAGGCATTGCTGACATCCATTTGATGGATATAGTAATGATTTTGAGTGGCATAAGCAAGAAGAAGGCGAATGGATGGAATTTTCACAACCGGGGCAAAAGTTTCAGCATAGTCAAGGCCTTCTACTTGATTGAAACCACGGGCAATAAGACGTGCTTTGAAGTGATCAACAAGGCCAAGGTGATTATATTTAACTTTGAAAACCCAGCGGCTGCTAATGATAGTGCGATCAGAGGGACGGGGAACAAGAGTCCAGGTATTATTATCGTGAATGGACTGCAGTTCGGCAGCAAGACATTGTGCATGATGAGGAGATGCCATGGCCTGGGAGTAAGAGTGAGGTTCGATGATAGGTTCTTCAGTTAGCATGTTGTAATCACGGGTCCAAGCAGGAGGTTGACGATTGCGGCATGGGCGGGAGCTTGGAGGAGGCTCTAATGGAGAAGTATCTGGATGGGACTCAGATGGTGGTAACACTGGATCTGCAGCAATGGGTACTGGAGAATGATCATCAGACAGTGATATAGTTGGAGCAGGCCCTGCCAGAGTGGTTGGCTCAAGGGATGACATAGGATGAGAAGCTGATGGTGACACGCAATCCATAGGAACTTCAACGGTAGAGGAGGTAATTGGAAGTGCAAAAACATCTCTCATATTCATTGAACGTGGCATGGCAGGTAACAAGAAGTTTGTGAGTGGCAAGATTAAGAAATCGATAGGCTTTGCTGGTGGTGGAATACTCTAGAAACATACAAGGAATGGCTTGGGGATCAAGCTTGGATCTTTTGGCAGCAGGGATGTGAGCAAATGCTTTACAGCCAAAAACACGAAAATGTTTAAGAGAAAGAGATGTACCAAAACAAATCTCATGTGGAATTTGATGATCAAGGCTAGAGTGAGGAGTACGGTTGATGATATGAGAGGCAGTATGAATAGCCTCTCCCCAAAACTTTGCTGGAACCTGCATAGCTATAAGCAGACTGCGAGTCATCTTAATCAAAGTGCGATTTACCCTTTCTGCTCGCTCGTTTTGCTCAGGAGTGTCAGGAGATTAAACCTCATGTCGAATTCCATGTTGATTGCAGAACTGAGCAAATTCATTTGATGTGAATTCACCACCTCCATCACTACGCAGGATAGCCAAGGAATTCCCTGTAAAAGTCTGAGCTTTTATCATAAAAGATACAAAGTTTGTAAACACCTCAGGGATAGGTTCAATACTGTATATGTTTTATACTCAATACATATTATTCGAATGATACGGCACACATTTGAAGTATAATACGTCAAAATTACAGCAAAAAAAAATTCCGACGTCGGGAAATTTTCGCGTAAGCGAAACCTTCGTTTACACAAAACGTTTTTCGCGTAAGCAAAACTACCTTTTTTTATTTATTTATTTATTTATTTATTAGGTAATGATAGAATGCAGTATTATGTGTTGCTCCTGCACTTGGGAAACAATGAGATATAAGGCAGTAAGATAAGTGGACTTGTGCGACTTGTCAAGTCCTTGAAAATGTTCGGCATGCTTTCTATACCTAATTTACTTCTTAAAGCTTGTAAGACTTCAAAAAATGCATGGTCGCTTGGTCATTAGACATGAATTACAGCCTCATCAATGAGTGGATACGTGGCTTAGGTTTTTTCCACAGTCGATTTAGCCTTACTTAGCCTTACGGCTTGGGATATGTATTAATAAGCAAGGTATGAAGCTCTATTTATTAAAAAAAATTTTGAAGGACGTCAGACTTTATTCAATCAAAGAGTCAAATACAAGTATAAATGCAGAGACAGGAATAAAATCTCAGCGGATAAGCGGAGACCCACCGAGTGAAGCAACCTGCCTAAGCATAAGAGTGCACATCCAAAAACTCCTCAAAAATCAATCGCCTCTTGCGAGGGGCAAGTGAAGAACAATGATACGACTTTACAATGTAACCTTGAGCTTCTTGGAGAACACGATTATCTGCCACATCCGGACCTTTGAAGATTACCAATCTTCGCTTTTCCGTGATAGTCCAAAGCAACCATCCCGCCGCTAGATGAAAAGCCCGCCTTGTAACTCGTCTGTACTTGGGTAAATTGCCAAAAGCGCTTGTTGACTTGTTAGTGAAACCGAAAAGGGAAAACAACCAGTCCCATAATTGCCTAAGGTGTTCACACATGAAAAAGCAACGGCCAATGGTCTCGGATCCACGCTTGCATACCGGACAATCGATTTGATATTATAGGGTTAAACTTATGGACAAGCACATTAACCCCGCCAGACACCTATGAAGAATGCGCCACCAAAAGAACCGCCACTTTAGGATGAAGCTCTATTTATTAAGAACAGGTTGGCTCACCTTCTTTAGAGTATTTCTATCGAGGATTATGCATCTTCGCTCGGATTTGAGAAAAGTTTAGGCATCCCAGTGGGAGATGGATCTACCATAATAACGCCTCGAAATAGAACGTGGTGCAGATCCTCACCGCAATCAATTCCATGAAGAAAGATGCTGCTCAGCCTGATGCAAATGTGAAGAATACTGGGTGCAATACCAGTGATGAACCTGGGGAGAAAGTACCCGAACTTCAAAATCCTCCACAGGTTTGAGGCTCTATTTTTTCAATTGTCCTACTATTTTACTACAGATCTATAATTATTATGAGATTATGCATTGTACTGCACCGATTTACTTAAACATTGCATGATGCTGATGCACTAAAAAAGGGAAAGGTGATAATTAAACTGAATGCATAGGTTGCTAATAATCTCTAGTAGTATCATCCAAAATGTATGGGTATATGAACATGGATATAATAATGGCTAGCAGGCTGCATTAAGTAGATCTTGAAGATATAATCACTTTAGAAATATGCAGTTAGAAATAGGCTATTGGAAGCTTTGCATGTTGCATGGATCTCCCAGGGATCGAGATTATTGCATGAAGATAAGGAGATGTCCCTTTTAATTCTAAGGCACAGATCTACAAGTTTGATTGATGTATGATTTTTAATAACATTGTCTTTTTGTTCTTTTGTAGGATATTTTATTGTTGTAATGAAATTTTGATAACATTGGTTGTTGCACAGGTTTTGGATGAGTTTGTAGCAAAGATGTGTTCCTGCCAGGGATAGGTTCTGTATGTACGAAATCTAAATTCCTGACATATAAAGTTAAAAAAAAATGTATTTTTTTTTGAAAAAAACGTATTTTACGTATTTCTTCGTCGCCAGCCAGAAAAAAAATAATTTCGCGTACGCGAAACAGTAAAAACCGCGGATGGAAACAATTTATACGTATTTCATATAAAATGTACAGCATATGGAAACTATCCATGGTTCCTGCATGTGCTATTCCAAATATAATGTTCGAGTTGTAATATGCCAAAGATTACCCTCTTTTTTTTTTCAAATATCATAAGAATTGTTTATGCAGAAAGCTATAGTTGGAAGAATAAGTTCGTATGCGCTTGCAATGGAAATCTTGAAGTTGTAATGTTACAAAATATTCATCATTTTTGTTTAAACTACCAAAGTCTGTTGTAAATTATGATCGAACTATTGTACAAAGCCTCAGATTTGGAGGAAAAAAATTGCGGTCTAGAAGTAGATCAGACTGAGAGAAGCCCCGATGGTAGAGGAATGTATAGTCTTCTCTCTCTTCGAATTCCAGAAATTTCATTTAACGTCCAAATTTATCCACGTGGCACCTAATTTCGATGTAGTGGAATCGCAACTTTGGCTATGGTTGTTAAATTTTGGGGCAATTGATGCCACGCAGATAACTGCAGGTTCCAGCAGTGGAATCTGGATGTAAAGTAGGTTCTCTTCCGAGAATGCTTTCAATTCGTGGATTCAAATTGAATCAAGGCAAGAAAAGAAAGACGACCAAAAAGCAAATGCCTCTAAAGTACGGAGTCTTCCAAGGAAACAAAATAGCATAGTAAGACATACATGTTGTATGATTTGAACCACTGCACTACCGTTTAGCTGCTGAGTCCGAGCTCAAGATCGGCCACTAATTCAAATACGGCCTAGACATACTTCCTAGGAAAACACGGCTTGAATAACCAGGTCTTTGCCAGTAACTTAGGTCTTTACCATTGCGAAGCCTCTTTTGTTACGTGGAAATACATAAAATGGAAAAGATCAAAAAATCTCTAACCATTTAAAGAGGGGACTATACAACAAGGTGGTTTATTTATAGCAAATGTTGTTTTCATCTTCTCCAAAATACATTGATGAGTTAATTAACGACCTTGCATCTTACCGCTACTGCTGCTGCTGTAATAGCTGCCACTGCTTCTATAGAGATAACCCTTGTTTGTCACGGTTTTTGTCACGCAAAATATACTATCCTTCCTATATTCCTTCCTATATTCCTTCCTATATATAAAATTATTAGAAAAAAAGCCGGTTACAAAAAAGGGCCATTTCGAATTATCTATATCTATTTTTGGCGCCGGAATAGGCATTTCCGGGTGTTCGCGTGGGGTGAGAGGGATTTTTTTCCCCTGGGAGAGTCTTTTGGCGGAGGCGATAGGAGGGCGGACGAAATAGCGGCTGAGGAGAGGTCGGCCGGGGTTGGAACTGCGGGTCTTTCCAAGCTCCATGTTTAAATAAGATAAGTGTTTTGCTTGCTTTAATTTCATGCTTCGATTTAGAGTTTAAGGCTCACCAGCTTCTGTGAGCAAAAGCCCAGCGTAGCTTGAAGCGTGTTGCTCCAAGATGGCGGTGTTTGCCAAATTCGCGGTAAACAGGATAAAACAAAATTCTATGGGTGGTGCCGATTAAAGCCTGCAATTATCCTTGCAGTCTCACTTCCCTGACCTAGATGGCTGAGGCATGAGGACCCAAAGTTTTCCCTAAGCTTATTAAGATGCCATAGTGCAAGTCGGTAGTGCCCAAATCTGTATAGATTCTTGCCACATACAAGTTTCGTACAGAGATTTCATGGGCTTCCATTATGCTTCTTCACCACGCGAAAGAACTTGACAAGACTATCTGCAAAATTTGGGATGGGCATGTCCTTAACTTCTTTGTGAGGCTATCTTTGATTCTGCAAAATTAATGCACTTTGCAAATAGAGACTGCTCTATTGCCGAAAACTCCATTGTACAATTCAAAGATATTGAGTAAAAAATGGCTGCACAGTATTGCTCAACTAGGATTTTGCATTCAAAAAATCGTCTTAATCTGGTATCAATTCTGTTTCTACTGATTAAGGTGTTTGCTTAGCATATTGCCACAAAATCGAACTTTGGCATGGGCAGGCATGATGGATTTTCAGGCGGCTCTTGCTTGCCCAATTTGCCTGGTTATAATTGTAGGTTCTGGCAATGATTTCAAGCTTTTAAGCAGGATTATGGGCAAATTCTCAGGCAAAGCTGCATCTAATGTTGGGTTTTGTTGTTTGTGCAGAGAAAGCAAAGATGGGCAGCAAAGAATGGTATTTCCAGACGCTTCGATGTTGGAAATATCCGATTAGAATGTGGAGTCAACGGGCTCAAGCATTTTAACTTTGTTTCTAAGCTTACTGTATATTTTCTCAGATTTCCTAAGCTTTCCAGTTCCAATTGCACATGTAGTTTCTGATTGCTACATATTTATGGATTATTGATTCATATAGCTGTTTTTGCCTGTAGTGTAGATGATATTCCCTGCCACAACACTTCAGGCTATCTGATTTGCTCCTTTAAAGGTCTAGCTATGCGGCCTGCTAGGCCAACATCTGCCTTCTTGAATTTCATAGAAGGGGGATTCCTGTGCATAAAATTGCATGGCATATTATGCTTTTTTTAAGGCTTGAAATTTGGAATGGTATCCGCTTCAAGAAAGATGAATGCCATGCAAAAAGGCCAGAGTTGCCAGATTTTTTCCTTTTACGTTGGCTAGATTTTGGATGAACAAAGATTTGGTGGAATTTATGGAAGAAAAACGTGGATGATCTGCGAGATAATGAGGGCGAGATTTTTGTGCCCATTTATTTTTTGTACCTCGCCTCCATGGTTGGACGACTACGGATGGTGATAAGGTGCGGTCGCCAAATCGGCAATGCACATCCGATTCGTGAACCGCGGGAGGAGACATTTTGGCATTTGTTGAGACAGGAGCCGTGCTTTCCCTTCCGAAGCCACCTGGAGTTTTGCAAACGAATGCCTTTGGCAGATAAATTACTTGCCAAAGGAGAACAAGATGCTCAAGGCAAGCTTTCTGCGCGTTTAATGGTAAACCAATTTGTTTACTAGTCGCTAACCAATTCATTCATTCAATAAATATTGTTGAATACTATGAATACGGCATTTGGGAGATAGGAGAGTTTAAAATACAAATTGCCCTGTAATATGAATGAGAAATATGAATGCAAGATCAAATTGTTGCAGTGCTCGAATCAAATGCCTGCAGTGTATTTATCATGATGTTAACTTTCGTTCCCTTTTAAGGATGTCAATACCTCCCTTTAAACAATATATGAGGCCCAAAAAGGATTCAGATTTATCACAGCTTCTACATAAACTCTCTGTAACAGTGAACATAATCAATTTCATTTCATAAGTCTGCCAAATTTTAGCAGTCAATGATGCAGATCAACCAACCCCATGTATTTAACAAATAAAGAAAAATAAGCACCTTCAGCGGAAATAGAGGAATTAAAGGCATGGCAAAAGAAAAAAGCAAGCAAGCTGTATTTTAGGTCAAAGTTTTCATCTCGTATATATCTTGATAGAGAACATTGCTCCCTCTACGCGATGCATAAGGCGCCGGCTCCGCCGGCGCCAAATTCTTGTATTATTATAGCCGGCGCCAAATTCTTGTATTATTATATTATTAGTATCGTGACATAACTTTTCTCACTCGTGACAAACATGAAACTTGTCACGAATGATATTTAAATAACTTTGTCACTTGTGACAAATATAGGTTTGTCACGCGTGATAAATAATTATATTTGTCACGCGTGACAAATGTTAATTTGTCACGTGTCACGCGTGACAAAACCTTTACTTTTGTCACGCCTGCCAATTTTACTTTTGTCACCCAGGACAAACTGAAATTTAATAATATTTATTTATTTGATTTTTTTCTTCTTCAATTATGTTCTTACTAAGACTAAGGAGATAAAGTTTAAAAAAACATTTAAACGCCTCGTTCAAAGTACGTACATGTTTCCATATATCTACCCTGGGTTATAAGTCTAGGCCACATCAGGTACTCCTACTCCCATTTTAATTATAATATGAAAAGAATTATGCTTATGCCTCATTACATTTTAATTCCAATATTAAATAATGAAAGCAATCCATGGTACCTTGACTTTAAAAAGATTCTAACAATCATAAACTGAATTATCAATTTATCATGCAACACCAAATGCTATACAAAAAATGGGACTCATAAATCTTTTCTTAAGGTTAAAATTTGAGATATATTACCAGAGATATGTATCCAGGCCAACAACAATATCTAGTTTCAAATTTATTCATGTTTTCAAATTAATTCAGTATAAGTGACCAAGCTGGATGTAAACTAATCCATTCCAGCGGACAATAATTCCCTATATCCATTTATTGTGACCATAAAGCCACCTAAGTGTTTTGTTTAACAGCATAAACGCATAAACTACTGTTCAAATGTTACAAACCATAATCAAAAGACTCATTTGGTTCCAACTCTTTCTCAAAGGATGGATCTCACCAAATAAATTCAGATGCACCACACTGGGCCATGTATTTCCAATGGTCTCATGAATGTAGCGCATACACAAGCCGAAAATAAACAGGAGAGAGAATTCCAGTTACCTGCACCCAAACAATGCATAAGTTAGCATGAGAATGGTAACCACACACGGGGCATCAGGTAAGCAATGGAAAACTCTGGCTTATCGCCCTTCACCTACAATTTTCAGTTGTATGACTTAATATTAAACCCATAAATGCCACACAAATTTAATGGGTCAGAAGCTACTAGCATAGTGCATTTATCTAGAGCAAGCCAAAATCTGAAAGATCCTACAACAAAGCATGATTAGAGCATCATGCTATATGAGGCAGTATAAAAACTACATGAAAATACCATCTTTAAACTTCATTTATGGTATTACAGGTTGAGTTCCACCATGCTGCTCATAGTCTCACCATAAGCACCAGTATTCAAAACAATAATAAGACACGGTACAGCAATCAACTAAAAAAAATTTCACCTTTACAAGGCAACCTATAATACAAGAAATTTCTGATAAAAAATGCCTATTATGTGCCTAAGCTCAGGTTTCACCCATCTGGAATTAACAGCACCTGGATTGTAACCCAATATGCAGCTACAACCTATTGGGTGGCCCCAGCATTTCTCCAGAAGACTTATTCTCTAAGACCACCACTACAGTAAAACAAAGTGGATATTATAGCAAAAGCAACACATTCGGACTTGGAACACAGAAATAAGCATATAACAGCCTGCCACAAATGGATACTTGTGTATCATACCAGGTTATAAATATCAGGCGCTCATCACCATGCATTATCCATATGTACTAGCAGTCAGAATGTTTGAGCAAATCATGAGCAATAAGGCATTCCGCGTGCCCATATGTCACATGATTATGGTATCCAAATCGAAAGAACCTAGCTTCACCGGATCATTCCAAGCACCAAGACTTTATAATAAACAAAGGCAGCTCATCAAAACCGAGATGAAGGAGGCCCACTTCTTCCGTTGATCCGCGGCTAGCCCACCGTTGTTAGGCCTTTTGCCAAAGCTGCTCTTATCCAATTTTTGGAAGGGAATCCACCGCTACTAGCTCCCTTAGATTTCTTCCAGGAATCCTTTCATAACCTAGAAGGCAAAGCTTTGTTACCGATTCGGGATTCAGGCCGGTTTGATCAAACTTTTCTATGTAATACGCCGTTTAGTTAATAACTCATATCCAAACATCCTTTATGTGGTAAATACTAACATGAGTCAAGCCTTGAATCAAAATCACCGAGGACATTTTGTAGAATTGCAACCTCATTTGATTTGGATCCAGCATGATAACATCACTCCAAGCATGATTCTTAAAGTAACACCTCGGTTTTTTGTAAGAATAGTGTGTGCATGAAGGCAGCCAGCTATGTAGGATACTGACAACATAAATAATCAACTAAGATACGACATATTCCTTCCACCATCACATTTCTAGATCTCTTTGAGGAATTACTCTCGATAGGTGGATGCACATGGCTAGCACAATAAGAAATATCTTCTTTGTCTATAAAGTAATAAAAAGAATAACAACTGCATCTAAAATAACGAATGAATGTGCATGCTATATCTACCTTTATGGCTTACTCCACAAAACCTTTGAAAGGACGTGTCCTGCTTGTTGTGGAGGCTGGGTGGGAAAGTTTTGGGTCAAGTTTAAAATAAAGTATCAGATACATAATGTATATGACTGGAAAGCAAGAACGATTGTGTTCACAAACAGAAACAGATATTGAAACGCAATTTTAAGAACCCATGACAGGATGTAATTGAAGTTTGAAATCTTACCTGGTGTCACCAACCTGTAGCTATGGGGCCGTTCTAGCTGGTACCCAACATACAGTTTGCCGCCTGATGTGAATGATGTGAACACCTTGTGCTTGCTGCACACAGGATCGTCAGAGACCCAGTAAAGATGTCCAAAAAATCAATATGAAATGTATAAGGCAAGGGTTTCAACTGAGGCACTGGTACATCCAAATATAAGGCACAAATAATGGAGAGCTTCTGCAACTTCCCTGGAAAAGTGACAAAATCGCAATGATAATAAGATTTTAACATGTATCTTCTAGCACTTTTGTTTCTGTTTCTATACATGCTAAAAGATATGATCAAGGATGGTTGTCCTGCACAAGGGGGGCCAATCTGGATAAGCAGTTCACTCTAAGCCGGAAAGGCTGGCACTTACTTTGTACACTTTGCTTTCTAACTTCATATAAAGACCACTGGAGTTCTTCAAACATGTCAAATAAACCAGAATGTTTCTAAATCCAAGGCCTGCTTGTTGCATTAAGAAATCTACGTGGGCTTACCCTTCAAAACGGCCCATATGGGCATTGGAGGCCTTCACCACCAAATTAAGAATCTGCGCGTGGCAAAAAGAATGAATGGATCTGCACATGTGGTAGAAAGAATGAAATTGCATGACATGTTTTAACAAAAACAATAAATTGTAAAGATGGTAGCAATTAAGTTCATTCAGGCCTATAACTTAAACATGAAAACAATAGAAGGTCCTAGCCCTCTAAGAAGGTAATCCCA
Source organism: Isoetes taiwanensis (assembly GCA_021234155.1). Taxonomy (NCBI): domain Eukaryota; kingdom Viridiplantae; phylum Streptophyta; class Lycopodiopsida; order Isoetales; family Isoetaceae; genus Isoetes; species Isoetes taiwanensis. The sequence goes on from JAJEKV010000401.1 coordinate 114,804, forward strand.
AGAAAGCGGATCTCCGAAGAAGCTGCACATGCAATCTACGAGCTTCTACCTTATTCAAAGAGTTTAAAAAGTTGCATGTTTACAACATGAGTGGAGATAAAGGAGCTCAAGCTCTTGCATAGCTAATAACTACTGAATCTTCTTTGCAAGATTCTAAATTTTCATCAAGCAGAGTAGCACACAGGAGCAACAGCATTGCCAAATGCATTGAGAAATGTGTGAATTCGAGATGAGGCTCTAGACTGGAAGCTCTGAGGTTACAAAATCCACATACCATTGCAATTTACATCAAGAATTTTCTAAAATGATCACAAATACACGGATGGCTCTAAGAATAGCCTAAAGTAGCATAATTTATGCATATGGTAAGGCCAAGCTTTGTTACCAGATTCAGAATTCAGGCCAGTTTGATCAAACTTTCTCTATGTACATCGTTTAGTTAATAACTCGTATCCAAACATCCTTTATGCGGTAAATACTAACATGAGTCAAGCCTTGAATCAAAATCACCGAAGACATTTTGTAGAATTGCAACCTCATTTAATTTGGATCCAGCATGATAACGTCACTCCATGCATGATTCTTAAAGTAATACCTCGGTTTTGCTGTAATAGTGTGCATGAAGGCAGCCAGCTATGTAGGATCCTGACAACATAAATAATCAACTAAGATACGATGTATACCTTCCACCATCACATTTCTAGATCTCTTTGAGAAATTACTCTCGATAGGTGGATGCAGATGGCTAGCACAATAAGAAAGATCTTCTTTGTCTATAAAGTAATAAAAAGAATAACAACTGCATCTAAAATAACAGATGAATGTGCATGCTATATCTACCTTTGTGGCTTACTCTGCAAAACCTTTGAAAGGCCGTGTCCTGCTTGTTGTGGAGGCTGGGTGGGAAAGTTTTGGGTCAAGCTTAAAATAAAGTATCAGATACATAATGTATATGAAGGATTGTCACAAATAGAAACAGGTATTGAAACGTAATTTTAAGAACCCATGACAGGATGTAATTGAAATTTGAAATCTTTCGGCGCCACCAACCTCGCAGCTATGGGGCCGTTCTATTTGGTACCCAACATCTGATTTGTCGCCTGATGTGAATGATGTAAACACCTTGTGCTTGCTGCATTACAAGGATCGTTAGAGACCAATAAAGATGTCCAAAAATCAATATGAAATGTATAAGGCAAGGGTTTCAACCGAGGTAATCGTACATCCGGATATAAGGCACAAATAATGAAGCTTCATGCAAACTTCGATTCAAAATCAAATCCTCAAAACCTCTTAATCCGGACACAAAAACCAGTTTTCTATTCGTTTAATTTTTCGCTTGTGATTTGGCCCAGGAGAATGCAAGAACAGCAAGAAAGCTTTTCCCCGCTTCCATCGAATTTTGCTCAAATTTTGTCACTAAAGTAAACATTTTGTCCCGTTTGACAAAAACTAGTTTGTCACGAATGCACCATTTTCCACGCGTGAGATAAAATTATTAAAAATTATTATTTGTTATTTCAATGGTCCATAACTAGGTAGGCTACAATAGAAATAGGGTTTTTCTTTGACAACCAATAGTTTACTGCCACGTGGCAAGTCCCTACAATGCAAAACGAAAGTCGGCTAACCCCATTCCATATGACTAACCCTTGGAGCCGTTTTCAGGGTTTCTTTAGGGATGTCATCGCCGTATTGCTCTTCCTGCAAAGTTTTCGCACTATTTTTCGAACCGTCGCCACCACATCGTTCTTTGAGTCCTTGATAGAGTTTTTGCAGGGCAGGCCTAAGCTTTTTCTTTACCATTTTTTTTTCCACGATCAGGAAGTCCATGGCTCAATAGCAGTTTTTCTGTAGCTGCATTGCCTACATAGATTCACAACGCTAAGATGCAACTTTGCAGGGCAGAGTTTCGCAGGACAATGCAAAATTTTTGCGAAGCAGTTAAATTTCCACTGGATTTGCTGAAAATCTATTCAAGAGCTCTATAGAAACTATGAGAGGAAGATAAAACATATGTTGCCCTATTTCTATTTCGTGAGGGAATGGCATTTCATATGCCGTTCCCTGTATATCCACCGAATAAACATGGAATGGCAGACCAAATGCCATTTTCATGTGAGTAGGATCGATCAATTATATAAGTATGCTCTAATTCAATGTGGTAATAGTTTTTGCCTTGTTTGCCCTTCCTTTTCTAGTAAATGCGTGTTAATTTGGAAAATACTAGAGGTGCTTGGAGATCATAAGTTTGAGTGGATAAGAATACTATGTTTAAATGTGCTAGTAAGTAGCATATTTGCCCTATGTTTCAACTTCACAACATTTGCCCTATCTTTTAATTACTACATCCCCCTCTGATACCAACTGTGATGGGCCTGGCCAGTTAACCTCTCGGTAACTGGAGATCCCATCGATCTCTACCGTTGGATCTATTTAACCGTTGCAACTCAAGAAATTAATACATGCATACTTAGGTAAAGAATTTAATCTTTATACGTGCTCTAGGGTCCCCAAAAAAAATTCTATACTTGCCATCGCACGTCAAAACCTCACACAACAACCAAGTTCAAAAGTAATTATAGTTTTAAGCCAATCCATAATAATGATAATAAGAATATTAAGCAAATATATGGTCTAACAATCCACACACTCCTACTCGCCTTTTCGCAGCCTTGGCTACTTTTCCGAGCATCTCAAGACTTCGCTACACCATTTAACCACGGGGTTAGTCACACGGACTAAGTGGGGATCGGGAATTTAGAATATATCAAGCATCAATTACCACAAGCATTAACTTAGAACAATAACTTAGCCTTACCGTAACCTCGCCCCTGCAATCCAAGTTACTAGTCCAACCAACATAATTACAATGCATAATTATGCTAAGCACAACCATTGCAACTTGATTCCAGCATTAAAAACCACCTATACACTAGCCAAGCAACCATAGCATCAACATTGCAACCAATATTCCTGCTGGTGCGAGCAAGGTCAACTTCTACCGGGCCGGTGATATAGAGGCGGGTAACCACGTGTGTACACACCCATCCACGCTGCGTCCAGCATTGGAGGACCACTTACTGTGCATGACGTTGCACCATACGGTACCAACGCCCGATGTTCAGATAATACCATTTACATAGCACTGTGCAAACCGTGAGTCTAGACCATCGCACCTAGACTCCGGCCCCAGAGGTCTATATCAAAGAATTTCACCAATGACAATTACATACAATTCACCATCATGCCCATGCCTTAACATACTCAACATCAAATTAATTCCATAATTAACACTTCACGCAATGCAGAGAATCCAATTATGAGCTCATATAAACATTACCATGACTATAAATGCAACATGCTCTATAAGTACTAGACTTAAAGTCGGATACAAGCAACCATAGTTAATTTCAGTAATATTTCCCTAAGTTAAATCCCTTATCATAAATTATCATCTATGGCTGGATGACGTTTTTCTTCCGCGACCCAACATATGATAACTTCTGTAATTTATAGCTCCTATCATTAATTTCCCTTCCTAATTCCTAACTTCTAGTCTCGCTAATCCTTAAAATCTCGAGAGCAATTCCTTGCTCCCACTAACCTTTATATTTTAGTTAATTTTAACCTTAGCTTTTTAACCTTTAACTTTCTTCTATTGCTATTTTACAAACAATTAACCAATTGTTAACATCTTTACCTTTTTGATTAAACCTAAACCTAACGTGACAGGAACGAATTCGGCCTACAGCTGCCGGATATGGCCTCCAGGCCACCGAACTCATACCAAGACCTCTCAAACCCAGCCGATTCTGGCTTTTACTAAGATTTCCAGGCTAAATTTATCATGCAGGATCAAGAAAAGGATTCCAACTGCTTTTCTTCCTGGCAGAAATCCGACCAGCAACTGCCGGACTTGGCATCAATCTGATCATAAACTACCAAATCGTCCCTCAAAACTCAATGAGCAAATACTTGATATCTCAATATAATCAAATAACATTAACATCCAAAGAATCCATATTCTCAATGGTTACAGCATCCATGTTAGCAACTCAATCCTAGAAGCTTCTTGCCCATCCATGAGCCAACAAATACGGGTGCCATCGCCTTGCTCTTTCACCGCACATGCACTCACCGGGGTTAGTCCCAAAGTGACTAAGTGGGGATCCCCTCGCTGCCTGCATGCATGGAAATACTCTGGGAATCTTGGATAGCAAACATAACAATTCAAAGACACAAGAACCTATGGTGCAACGCTAGACTATGACAATAAAGAAAACATCATGAACATCAAGAGCAAAGAACATAACCGGAGTATCAAACCATCATAAACAAACTCAGGGACAATGGGTAGCTCACCAGCCTACATACAGGCCTGTTAGCGACATGTTGCCACCGCCTTTTACATTCCAAGCCCCAGAGCGGTGGTGGGGTGAACCTCAGATCGCGATACCCCTCTGACCCACGCCCGCACGGAGGACCTCTTACCATGGGGTTTCACAAGAGTTGACCGTGTAGCAATCCCCGGGGAGAACCAACGCCCGGTGTCACAGAGCACAAGAACCACGAGAATCACGGATGAACATGAGCATGCGGAGCAACCTAGGCCACCGAACCTAGAAGCCCGGACCCAGGAGGTTCCAATAGACATAATCAAATACCAAGACAAAAGAGAGCAATGCAAAGACCATGACATGTGAAGTTCATTACAATATTTATTAAACATGTGCCTAGATCATACTCTTAGCCCTTGTCGAGGTTGCCCATACAACCTAACCATGCCAAGTAGCTAACTCATTGGTGAAGATCATGATCACAATACAAACATGTGGAGGAAGTTACGAGGCGACCGTCATTGATGTAGCTTCAATACCTATATATCGTACTGATCAAGGAAAGATACTAACATCTTCTATAATGCAAAACTTACCTCGAAACCATCTTCCCATGAGGAATACAACGTTCCATAACGTTTATACTTTGAATCCATTAGCTATGATGCTCTTGATAAAATACAATGCAACAACTTGAAAACTTACGATTCACTTTCGGACTAGATGTACTTCATGCTATAGTCACATTCAGAAACCCCCAAGCTTCACATGGCTCTCCTTGTACCAATGTGGACCCGTCTCAATCTCAATAATCCTTGATGTCGATGACCGCTTATTCCTATTTCAAGATCCACATGCTAACTTGATCTTTGAAATCCTTGATGCCGAGGGGTCGTTGACGCTCTACATCTGTGCTAGACTACTTCTCAGCATTAGCCCCATCTCCATGAGCTAAGAAAGATACTTTATCCCAAACCTTAGAATTTTACCATAGTTAGACAATTATCCTCAGCTCTTCATGCTCCGATCTCCTCTGCTGCTAAGCTCGAATGCAACCCAATTCCATCTATGAGGACTTAGCTTCATACTAGGACATGCAAATAAATTGAGAAAGGCAGCAAATACAAGACCAACAAAATAAAGCACAAAACCAAAATGACAAAAACATAACGTGAACACAAAATGGCATTGGAGAGCTCGGTGCCGACCAGATCCAATCTAATTCTGCCTTTTTTTAAAGTTTCCATGCTGAATCGGTGCTCTTCATGTAATATTCAGCCATTCTTGACTTAAAATCAGCCTTACAGGGATGTTTCCAATCATTGATTTTCTTCTCTAGCCTTATGAGTCTCCAACAAATTCATAATCTATCATATTTGCATGCAAAATCATGTGCGTACTAATCATGGCAGCTCATAGCACACCTCAATTGATCAAAAGCAAAACCCCACCTGATAATTTCTTTCCACATAGACCTCTGGACCCCTTGTAATTGATTGCGCCTCCAAAGATCGTCTTCTAGCTCCAAGAAGCAAACTGCAGAAGAATAGGCATAGTGCAGTCAATTCTGACTCAGCATCACTATTTCTGTCATAACTTTTTCATACGGATGAGGTTTGGCTTGATCAGACCCATTCCGGAAAGTTTACTTAAAGACCTTTCCAACAAAAGAAAAATCACCTGAAAAGGATCTCGGGTCGCCGAGATATGATGCTTCAAATTTTGGGCTCCAAAACTGCCCAGAATTGCTCCCTACCTTCATGCTCTGCAACAATCCTTTCTCCAAAGAGATAAAACCCTAATCTCATGCTGCATATATGCCATGAATATGTATATACATACATAAATAGGTATATTGACCCATTAGGTGGCCAGGACCGTTACAGTCTCCCCTTCTAAAAATTAACCCATGTCCTCATGGGTCGTGATAGATTTACTGAAGCATTTCTTGATTCAAATCTCAGATCAAGCATAGCTCAACTCAACTCAAAACTTCAGCTCCTGTAGCAACTTACTCTACCACGATCATATTCCAATCTTACCAGCACCATCTTACAATTGCTATCATCTTCCGAACATGCCACAAGAAAGACCTTACCTTCAACATCGTCAAAATTTGCTTGCCTTGGCATCTTCAACCACCTCTAGATATTGCTTATCCCTCTAAGGATACCATCTCTTGATGTCTCTGAAAGAAAGATCATTAGCATCACAATGCCACAACCAAACAAGCCAACTCCCAAAGATCTAGTTCTCTCTTCTACATTTTGCCATATCTTCCTTTTTCTCGGGCGGGCGCTTTAGCGCGCCGCTTCGAGGCGCGTGCTCGAGGCCTGCCCGGCGCGATGCAAAGTGACGGATGGCGTTGAGCAGCGGCGGTGAAGGATGGCGACCTTGTGTGTGCTGCCTGGTGGATGTCCGCCACAAGATACCTGGGGTGCGGGCGCCTTTGGCGCAGTGGCCGAGGATAGGTGAGGAGGCACCGATGGGCTTACTTCCCCGGCGGTTTTCTGAAGCCGCCTTCCCCGCGTGCACGGGCGATTGGCGTTAGGCGCGTTTTCCAGCACCAGCCAGAAGAGGTTACGGTTCGAGCTGCTTGGTGAAGCCTTGTCTGCTGGAGGTATGAAGGTATGCTTGTTGCTTGTGCAACAGCATGGATTTTTGGATCGGTGAGCAGCCATAGTCATCCTGGCAACGGTTTTTTCCCAGGTGGTTTTTAATCCGGGTCAGGATGGTTGTGTTCTAGCTCATGTTGTGCTTTGGTTTAAGGGCTTCGGGCCATGTTCTTGTTTGGACTTCGGTCCAGGACTTCGGTCCCTTATGTACTTGGTCCCATAACCCGATTGGGTTCCGTGGACGTTAAAAATTTTTCCTTCCTTCCTTCCTCACTAAGTTGAAAACTAAATAAATACAAAGATGCTAGGCATATGCCCTATGTTTCAACCTCAATATCATTTGCCCCACCTTTTAACTTCTACATCACCTTCATAATTTGAGAAAAAAAAAATGCCCAAGGGTGGTACTAGTTCTAGAAATTCATTCGTTGGCACGAATGTGTCTCGGGGCATATTAAGGAAAAGGTGATTGAACATTATCCCTTTGATAGTAACGGTAGTCAACACTATACTACATGTTCGATTCTTGTAAGCCTTGACCTAACATAACATACACATACACCTATGTGAGCCATCATCCTGATCAAGTATGGCTAACATGGGTAAATGGAAGTTAATATCACAAAAATATATCTGAAGACCCAGAGTGTATTTTTGAGTTAAAAAACACTGCTAAACAGTACCTGTTATATCATACACTTGTATCACAGGATACTAATGGGGGCATGGGCCAGGGAACATCATAAATACAATGACCACATGGGATCCATCCGTGCATGTGGATGGCCGTTTCTTCTTTTCGGGGGCATTTCGAGGGTCATAAGCTCCTATTTGAATGGTATCAGATGCCTGTATCAGGTTGGTCATGTAAGTTTTTCCCTAGGGTAACTTGGATGCTTTCAACTCGTGCGTGAAGATAGAGCCATATTCCGCGCTTGCTGGAGCTGCTGAACCGGCCGAATGCACCATCTCCCCATCGTGGCACTATGCCAGGAAGGGAAAAATTTGTGGATTGGCACATCGATGCGGTAGATCTCTATTTCTTCTTTTCGTGGACGTTTAATGGGATACAAGCTACCATTCGAATGGTGGAAGTAGCAAATGGAGCAGTTTTGGTGCCTTGATACTTAGACCCTTCGAATGGTGGAAGTAGCAGCTGCTTGATTCCTCGATCCCTGAACCCTACTAAATCTGTAGGGTTTAGGTTTTGCTAGCCTTCCTTGCCTCTAAAATAGTCAAGAGCTTGCCTGCAGGGTTTCTTGTAGGGTCCAAATAAAGATCCTCAAGAGAGAAAACAAAAGAACACCCCCTAGACACGATTTCCAAATTTGCATCGTCGTGATGGGTCATGACAGGCTTGACATTGTGTGTTCGAGCATGCCTGAAGGCACGACATGACAATTCAACTGTGCAATTGCATCCAGAAGGGGAAATTTGGGAATTGGAAAATCCGTACGGTAGGTGTTTACTTTTTCTTTTGATAGATGTTTCATGGGACATGAGTTACCATTTGAATGGTGGGATTAGCAGATGAAGCTGTTTTGGTGCCCCGATGCTTAAACCCTACTAAATCTGTAGGGTTTAGGTTTTTGCAGCCTTCACTGCCTCTGAAGTGGTCGAGAGCTTGCAAACATAGTCCCTAAAGTAGATTTGATGTTTTCGACTCATGCACAAAGTCAAAAACACATTCTGAGCTTGCCAGAGTGGTCGAACTAGAGGAACACCCCATTTCTTGGTCGTACCCCTACGTGGGAAAGGGGGAAATTTGGGGGTTGGCACATCCATGCGGTAGGTGTTCATTTTTTCTGTTCAGAGATGTCTCATGGGATATGAGATACCATTTGAACGGTGGGATTACTGTTTTGGTGCCCCGATACTTCAACCCTACTAAATCTGTAGGGTTTAGGATTGGCAGCCTTCCCTGCCTCTGAAGTGATTGAGAGCTTGCAAGCATAGTTTCTAAAGTAAATTTGATGTTTTTGACTCATGCACAAAGTCAAAACCACATTCTGAGCTTGCTAGAGTGGTCGAACTGGAGGAACACCCCATTTCTTGGTCGTGCCCCTACGTGGGAAAGGGGGAAATTTGGGGGTCGGCACATCCGTGCGGTAGGTGTTCATTTTTTCTTTTGGAAGACATTTCATGGGATATGACCTACCATTTGAATGGTGGGATTAGTAGATGAAGCTGTTTTGGTGCCCCGATACTTAAACCCTACACAATTTGTAGGGTTTAGGTTTTGGAAGCCTTTCCTGCCTCTGAAGTGGTCGAGAGCTTGCATGCATAATTCCTAAAGTAAATTGGATGTTTTTGACTCATGCACAAAGTTAAAAGCACATTCTTGGCTTGCTAGAGTGGTCAAACTGGAGGAACACCCAATTTCTTGGTTGTGCCCCTATGTGGGAAAGGGGAAAATTTTGGGGTTCGGAGATGTCCAAGGCTCCGTCCTTGCATCTAGACAGCCAGAGTCACCCTTGATCACATGTTTGAGGAGTAGACAATCGATCAAGCGCCTGACTTGCCTAGTACATCTTATGCCTAGATTAGCGCACTAGGCAAGAAGCGCATTGAATGAGAGGTCCACAAGTTGCTCATATCGAGCAGAGATTAGCTCTATTGGTCATGGAAGTTGGTCCCTATAGTAAATTCAATGCTTTGAACTCATGTGCGAACTAAAAAATAGATTCCAAGCTCGATAGAGTGGCTGAATTGGGGGACCACGTCATTTTCTCATCGTGCCCCTACATCGAGAAGCGGAAAATTTGGGAGTTGGCACATCCATGTGGTAGGTGTTCATTTTTTCTTTTGAGAGATGTTTCACGGAACATGAGCTACCATTTGAATGGTGGGATTAGCAGATGAAGCTGTTTTGGTGCCTGATACTTAAACCCTACTAAAGCTGTAGGGTTTAGGTTTTGACAGCCTTCCTTGCCTCTGAAGTGGTCGAGAGCTTGGTTCGGGAAATACCGAGGTTTAAGCCCATGTGTCCGATTACTTTCTAAAATTAACATGTAGGCAAAATATTAGCAGGAAATTTTCGTGCTACAACTAGGAGTTTTTCTTGGTTTTTCCGGCAATTTTGAAGAATAGCCTTGTAGCTTGCCGGACATGTTCAAAACTGTAGGAAACTTGATGCTTTAGGCTAAAAAGTTTCCCGAACCAAGGTCGAGAGCTTGCAAGCATAGTCCCCAAAGTAGATTCAATGTTTTTGACTCATGCACAGAGTCAAAACCACATTCTAAGGCCTAGTACATCCTATGATTAGATTAGCGCACTAGGTAAGAAGTGCATTGAATGAGCGGTCCACTAGTTGCGCATATCGAGTAGAGATTAGCTCTATTGGTCATGGAAGTTGGTTCCTAGAGTAACTTCAATGCTTTGAACTCATGTGCAAACTAAAAATTAGATTCCGAGCTCGATAGAGTGGCTGAATTGGACAACGTCATTTTCTCGTCATGCCCCTACGTCGAGGAGGGGAAATTTTGGGAATTGGCACATCCATGTGGTAGGTGTTCATTTTTTCTTTTGAGAGATATTTCACGGGACGTAAGCTACCATTTGAATGGTGGGATTAGCAGATGAAGCTGTTTTGGTGCCCCGATACTATTAAATCTGTGGGGTTTAGGTTTTGGCAGCCTTCCTTTCCTCTGAAGCGGTCGAGAGATTGCAAGCATAGTCTCTAAAGTAGATTCAATGTTTTTGACTCATGCACAAAGTCAAAACCACATTCTGAGCTTGTTAGAGTGGTCAAACTAGAGGAACACCCCATTTCTTGCTCGTGCCCCTACGTGGGAAATGGGAAAATTTGGGGGTCGGCACATCCATGCTGTAGGTGTTCATTTTTTCTATTGAAAGACATTTCATGGGACATGACCTACCATTTGAACGGTGGGATTAGCAGATGAAGCTGTTTTGGTGCCCCGGTACTTAACTAAATTTGTAGGGTTTAGGTTCTGATGCCTTCCCTGCCTCTGAAGTGGTCGAGAGCTTGCATGCATAGTTCCTAAAGTAAGTTGGATGTTTTTGACTCACAAAGTTAAAAGCACATTCTGAGCTTGCTAGAGTGGTCGAACTGGAGGAACACCCCATTTCTTGGTCGTACCCCTACGTGGGAAAGGGAAAAATTTGGAGATTGGCACACCCGTGCATTGGATTTCCAACTTTTATTTTTGGAGATGTTTCTTGGGACATGAACTCTTATTTGAACGATGGGATTAGCAAACGACGCGATTTTGGTGCCTTGATAAAGTGGTAAAGTGGTCGAACTGCGCCATTTCTTCGTCGTGCCCCTATGTGGGAAAGGGGGAAATTTGGAGGTTGGCGCACTCGTGCAGTGGATATCCATCTTTAATCCTCGGAGATGTTTTTGGGACATGAACTTCCACTTCATCGATGGGATTAGCAAATTGTGCAGTTTTGGTATTGTGATACTTAAACCCTACTAAATCTATAGGGTCTAGGATTTAGGGTTTTAGGGTAGATGTTCATTTTTTCTTTTGGGAGATGTTTCATGGGACATGAGCTCAGTAATTTCATGCAATGCATCTACAACAATTCAGATCCATACCTAATATTAAATGACCTTATTATATCTCCTATCTAGTCTATCAATTTGCCTCTTTGTCGAGCATGTCTTTATATTGTACATTTAGCCATCATCTTCTACATTATCATTTTCATGTAATAGTTCTTGACACTCCTCCATGTTTACATACAAGTCGTGATCAATATAGGTCTCTTGTTGTACTGGAGTATCATTCTCATCAATGTCGAGGAAAACAAATATCCCATCGTCTTTTTCCTCTTCAATAGGTTCACCATCATCTATTGTTGGTGGAATCTCAATGTCATCAATGCCTCCTCCCTCAACGTCCATAGCCATGTCCCCTCCCTCAAAAACATCTAGACCTTCTCCTTCTCCTCCAACCTCATCCATGCCTTCTCCCTCAACATCCATAGCCATGCCCCCTCCCTCAGCATTGACGCCTTCTCTTCCTTCATCTTCTACATCCTCTGCAAGAGAAGGCACTGCCTTATACTTTTTTACCTGTCGTGGGTTGACCTGCATGAAAGTGCCCAGATCAATAACCTATGAAAAAAAACTAGCATTGCTTTTACTGATGATGGAGATTCAACCTGCATCACGTATAGCCAATCTCAATCATTAGGTGCATGGTGCAGATATACTTGTCGACACTTCTCTGGAAAAATGTAAGGGTTTTCTAGAATCAAATCTGTAGACTTGACTTGAATTAAACCACTAGAACTGTGATGAAATGTGGCATTTCTGCCTTGTAACTAACTCGAAACACGACTTTGGTGAATTGTCGAAAATCAAGTTCCAAAATTTGTTGTATTTTTCCAACATATTCAATCTCATGAATCGCTCAAGAAAAAACAATCTGTTGGAAGGTATACTTCTGATCTATTGTTATAAGCCAGGAGCAGAGCATTGTCATCCCCATCTAAGATAGCCTTGTTGATGCTCATTTTGTAGAGCTCTGCTGCAGCCTCAAGTTTTCCTTGTTTAAAGAATGTTTCCATGCTCTCTGAGTTTAACAGAATCCATTAAAACTAGCTTTGCCATCTTTTCTTCTGAGAAACTGGAAATAATATCAATAGAAGCAGGGTTTTCAACTTCTAAAAACACGGATATCATCCCTATTAATGGTCAAAGGCTCCTTGATTGCTACTCTAGCTCCCCTGACAAATTTGGAATGCACAAATCAACACTGATATTGTAGATGCTTAGAAATATTGGAGTGCCCGATTCATCCACAAACACCAACATTGAAGTAGAAAGAACCTTTTTGTGGATCTACAACCAAAAACCCACGAACTACACAATCTATTTGGGGTATATTAAATTCCATATCTGACAAATGAAGTGAGTTCAGTCCAAAAGGAGCTACTAATGGTCGGCAATGCTCGAAAAGCTCATCTACTGATCTAGGAAAGGGACCAACAGAGGAGGTATATCTCTTGTATGCTTCAAAGGCATTGGAAAATAATGCCACAGCCACAATCTGTGAAAAGCTCCAACCACCGACACTCTCTGTTCTGTCCTACCTTGTTCAGAGCCATATAATCCAAAGACCATGCCCCCCAAGAACAGTTAGAGGGCTTCGCCTCTTGGGGGTCGCCATAGCCAGATGCTCTGTCTGTATTGCCAGTTATCCAGTTCAAACATCAGCGGCCCACAACGTAGGTGACCGCCAATTTACAGGAAGCAATAGGTTTAAAGCAGTCACTAGCATATCCTAAGTATATTTTAGCATATATCTAGGATATGCCACAAACCCACATAAACGAGGGTTTGCCCCTTTAGGGGCAACCCAAAAATAAAAGTTTGTTTTAAATAACTAAAAGTTTATATCTCTACAAGAATCGATCAGGTACAGTCTCATGGAATTCATAGTCCAAAAATAACTCGTCGCCTTCTCTGAGGCTTTTGATAGCAACAACCATAACAAAGTGCTTAGACATTCTTGTCATGAACTCCTCGCGATCATTACTTCTTTCTTCAAACATGCAATTGATGATATTTTTATTGGCACCACAGCAATTGATCAGCCACGCTATATTGCCATGTTCTTCCACACGACCGTCAATGTAAGATCTCTTGTCCTCATTGTACTCTGATCTCATTTCCATAGTGCATGCATTACTGTTGCAACCATATACCATCATAGAAAATGAATAATATGTTAATGCCTCCCACTTGCACAAGGAGCCCAAAAATGAACTACTATATTTAACCAATATCATATCATAAAAAAACTATGGTATACGTGGTTTCTCATGCATGAATTAATTCGATAGAAGAAAACTACATGCTATAGTGATTTGTCTAAACTGATTATGATTTATGATATGGTTATTAATGTTTTTTTTTTTTTTGAAGAATATAAGAATATATTAAACCACTAGAATGCGATCAAGTACAATGATAAGTGTGATGCTAAGAAATGAAGTGCCCATCATGATTCACAATCTGTAGGAATGTCGACCAAATTTCCCCGCTTAATGCGCCCGGACAAACTTGAGACTTGGTAAGCCTGCCACAACTTATGCCTCAAGATCGGAACCAACCGAAAAGGGCTAAGCACTGCATTATGAAAGACCTTCGCTCTCCGTCTTTTCCAAATCAACCACAGAAGCCAAGCTCTGCATAAATGGAACGCCGGCTTGCTTTGGCCACTGGCCAACTGCTAGGAAAGACTCCCAAGAGAATCTTCTGACTGCACAGTGAAGACCCAAAGAGGGCTCTCACCCAGGACCAAGCTGCCCCTACCTCTGTGCATAGGACAAAGCAGTGCTCAATGGTCTCTCGACGCCTCCCACATAGAGGGCATGTTTCCGCTACCTGAGGCTTGAGCCTGTGGACTCGGACATTCACCCTGAGGCTACGGTGCAAGATCTGCCACAAAAGGGTACGGATTTTAGGAGGAGGCAATGTATTCCACGCCCACTTCCACGTGGCGGGCCACTTACTCCCTGGAAGCTTAAGCGACCACTTATCCGAAGGCGGCAACGTGTCCTGAAGCGCTAGAAGCCCATAAGCCGATGCTACAAACTGAGATGCATCAAGTCCACTATGCGACTTCCAAACGCGATTGACTTGAGAAGACAACTGCAATGGAATAGCATTAGCAATTCTAACCCAAGTCCGTATGTCCCACCGCCGAAGGCCAAATCGTTCCCTAAAAAACTCCCACGGCGCCAGATGACCCTCCCAATACCAGTCACGGATGGAAGTCACCCCTGCAACAATCCATCGACGCTGAGTACCTGGGTGTAGGGAGGAGGCCAAGGGATATGGTTATTAATGTTGATTGTGATGCTATATTGGTTTATTAAAACTCGTTATGGTTTTGTGAGATAGCGTTTGCATACTATAGTGGTTCGTTAAACTAGTAATAGTTTGTTAATACACTCCATATAAATGGTTATTAGACCATCTCCACAATATTGAACTATCTTTAACTAATCTTTTGACATTCTCAATTACCTTCCCGTCTCTATTGAATTCCTTTTTTTTTTTTCTTTTCCAAAGGCCACGTAATCTAATGTGGAAACTCACATTCTCGGACAACATCCATGTATTACATGCGTCGCATGCATATATCACATGCATTTTTTAGCCAGCTCATTCGGTGAGGAGATCGCTATTTATTGCGGAGTTCTTCTTTAACTTATCATTGGTGCTTTCTCATCTCTCAGCAGTTTCCTTGTTTCTCACCCTCCATCCCTTAATTTCGTTATTTAGGTAAATGTTGTTTATCAAAATTCTCTCGTGGCATGCGTGACCAGCCTCTAGCTTTTCGAGGTTTTTGTTTTCTTATCATTGTGTTTTAGTGGTGGTGATGTGCAGGTGATGCGCGACTACGTTTCTCCTTGAAGCGTGGGATTTTTATGGGAGCGTTTTAGCAACCTTGCATTTGTTTAAGCCCCTTGCCAGCTTATCACTAGGGTTTTTCCTTGAAAACCCGAAAGGGCGAGGTTTATTAATTTCGATGATAAGCTCTCGACAGGTACATTAGCCAACATTTGTAGCAAACAATTTTATTTTTGGGGTCCATGCGATATAACTAGATATTCTCTTGGTTTTTTAAATTTTATGGGTACCTTATAATATGCAGCTCCACTCTATATCATTGTGGAAAAACTGAGATGAATGTAAAGTGTTAGCCCTTTGGGCTAAACATATGTATGAGTGGCATAGGCCACATGTATTCATCACATTGGACCACTTGATCTAGGGCCCAGATTTAGCCCATATATATGGTAGGTGGCATATGCCACATGTATTTGTCATATTGGACCCCACAATCTATGGCCCAGATTTAGCCTAGATCTGTGGACGGTGAGATGTCAGTTAGGGTTAGGGTTTTGCTCTACTATTTAGAGAGAGCATTTCCTCTCATTGTTTAGGTTTTTGCTCACGTTTTGGAGCACCTCCTTTTGGAGCATCAATATGATTCTGTTTTGTTCATTTCTTTGCTTTGTTCTTGTTCTTGGAGTTCTTCCCATCTTCTTTTGTTGATCCATGAGCATTTGTGGCAGCCTTGTGGCATCCGGCAGTCATGGACTGCTGCTGCAAGGTGCATGCCAAGAACCCCAAATATCAACACTGGCGCCTCATGCCGGGGTCTGTTTCGCTCATGATCAATCTTTTGTTTTCATTTCAAGCATCTCCAAAAGTTTTTCAGCAAAAAAAATTGGTTATACATCGACACTTTTGGGGTTTTTATCTCTGATATTTGGCCACTGTTCCTTTTAGAAAGAGGCTAACATGACAGCAGGTGGTACGTTTCTTTCTCTTATTTAACGTTGCTTATTGTTTGGAAAAGCAAGAAACACTGGAAGAGGATCAACGGCTCTTCCACATGTGATTCTCGCTGAGGCTCTGTTTTTGCACAGAGTTTCAATGGCACCTGTTACAGACGAACACCATTTTGCTCGGTTTCTTCAACACTTCGCTCTTCATCGAAATATTTTTCCATATTCTATTATATTATATGTCCATCGTTCCAGGCAGATAGTTCACAAACAGAATGCCAAAGCTCCCACGGCTCTTCTCCTTGTATACTTGGCCATATTTTTTTCATGACTTTGAAGCTCTGTTCTTTACAGAGTTTTCTAGACCTGCATCGCTTTGGTATCTGTCTTCTTCATCGACATATTTTTGGCATTCTTATATCTCCTGTTTGCCCACAAGCCGGAAGAGGCAGAGCAAACAACACAATGTTTTAGCAGGTATGGCCTTGCTTTTGCAAATGCAAGCCACAATGACATTCTATCTGTGCAGAGTTTCAATCTCTTGCCTTCTCTTCCAAAATCAGCATTCCTAACGGAGCAATACAAGGAAATCCAGAACTTTTTGGTCCTGGCTTAAAGATGCCCAACGACACAGCATGCAGTCTTTCTTAATCGTTCCTCTGGCTGCCGGACTTTTCCTAGACGCAATCTCAGGAGATGCCCTGTGGATCTCCAGTAAGTGACGGCTCGTCTCAACATGAGAGGCCCATAGGCTCTCTACAGGACTCTACCTCTTCAAAACAAGGAGCAAAACCAGCTCTGCTTTCGTTGGCAATTTTCTAGAGTTACCGGCTGCAGTTGGGCTTTAACAGCCCCATCATTTTTTACGCTAGGAAAATTTATCAGGCAGCCCAGCTTCTTTTACACAAGCAGAGCAGAGGCTCTGTTCCAAGGCACATTCTTTGGAGTAATTTTTTCCGCCCATCATGGCTATATCAGTGGCACCGCATCGCTTCGACAATTCACTTCAATTTCATCCCATTTAGCTGCAGCGTTTTTTCATGATATTCCAAATTCGTCAACGACACACAAATGGGGCACTCTGGAGTCTGGCCTTATTTCGGATGGGCATGGCTTTGCTTGCTCATCGCGGCTCTTTTACCAGCCTTTCTCGACCCTACTATTCCTTAAACTTGCATCGGAGCCATAGCTATTCTCCTTCTACAGTCAAACCGGGTGCTATTTCGGCTCTGTACAGAGTCATATGTGATTCCCGATCCTCCCACTCCCAGCAAGGCCAGAGGCCATCACACAAGGGGTTTTTCTAGACACTCTCCTGCATCGAGGCTTCATTCTTCCTCATTGATTCTAGCTAAATTACATCTACCTTGCACTTGCTGACTTCTGGAAGCAAACTGCACCATCTCAGCAAAAACAACACAGGGGATTCTGCGCATAAAAAAACAGGGATTCTTCATTCCTTTTGGGCAGAGCCTCAATTCTTTGGCAAGAGAGTACATCAATTGGGATTTTCCTGCAATGTCTTCTTTACTTTCAGCCGATACATTCTGATCAAAAGCATAATGCATGTCTTGACCAACGACTCCACGGCCCCTCAGGGCGTGGAGACTCAGAGCAAACACGGCACCATCAGGGCATGGATTCATTCACATTCAAGCAAACCACATTCAAGCAAACCCGGGTGCCTACAGGTCACGCACTCAGCCCCAAATCCAGCATGACAGCTCCTGCAACTCATTTTCACAGATCTCAGCCAAATCTTGATCAACTCATCTCCGTCTTATGCTTCTCTAGCCACAATAGGGAGCTGCATTTGTGCACCTATACCATCATAATGCTTTGTCTCAATTTTGGATCATCCAGCAAAACCTACATCGATTTGTAAAAGCAAAATGCAAAATCCAGTCTTTGAGCGGCATCGGCCCAGCAGCAGTGGCACAATACACTCACCGGAGTTTTCCATGGCAATAACCGCTCTCACGCCTCGACATAATCTCTTAAGTAGCACGATGCATGGTCGGGCTGTTTTCTTACGGCTTTGTTGCAACACTCCGCGGCCATATCTGACTTCATACCTGCGGCACACCCGGGGCAAAGGGGAATTCTCGTGCCCCACGGCCACAAAATAATATAAGAAACACTTCATCGCGGGCCGCTTGACCTTCACGCGGCATCACCAAAACTTATCTCCACGGCCTCTCGCCTTCCAATACGGCTGTCGCGGCGGTGGCTCCAAAGACCTCAAGCCAAAACCGTCCGTCGAGCATCCCGAGCCCCACGGCCCATCACGGCGTGGCTTCTCCAATGTTCTTCCACAAACAACCAGCCCACGGCCATCACGGCGTGGCTTCAAGTCTGCAAATCCTTACCAGCGTGCATCTGCAAAACCTTCGTAGAAGCCCACGGCCATCACGGCGTGGCTTCCACTCTGCAATATCTTCACATAGCTCCCACGGCCCTTCATGGCGTGGCCTGCTCCCACGGCCCATCACGGCGTGGACGGTCCCATGGCCCGTCACGGGCGTGGCCTCTGTGTGACCCACGACCCCCACGGCCCCACGGCGTGGCCTCCACATCAGACACCTGACGGGCGTGGCCTCTCCGCCATGGCAACTTGTTACATCAACGCATCAAAACACCACGGCCCATCCCCTTGGCGTGGAACATTCCTGTCCTGTCACACACATTGTCATGTTTTTTTTATGACATCTTTATGATTTTATTTCAAGAGAGCATTCGACACTTAATATTCTAGATGGCCTATATTTTTGGTGTTTTTCACCCCCTTCTAAATATTGAAGCCATTTTTCTCATACCCGATATCTCGTCCTACCATTATAACCTTTGGAGGTAAAATTTTATGCAACAATGACTTCAAACATCACGGCCCAACGGCGTGAGTTCAACAATCTATCACGGCCCCTCAAGGCGTGATTTCAAGCACCACTTTCAATCAACTTTTGACGCAAGAAGTATCTTGAGCATATTTCTGGCACATTTTGGGGGACGCCTCATCTTTTGTCGCATTCTTGGAGATCTTCTTTGCACCCTTGTACCAACAAACCTCACACAGCCGGCGTGTGTAGGCCTTTTTTTCAGCAATCTTTCCTCAACATTCAAGCTTACCTCACCGACCCAACTACGGGGCGTTTGAGAGACAACCTTTTCAATCAATCTCGGCTGTTCATAATACATGGCGGTTAAGCCTCTTTCAAGTTCAACAAATGGCGTGAAGATGACTTAGGGCCTTCCGCCCCTTCAATTTCAACTCCTTCCAGTTCAACTATCCGCTCAAACTCATTCAAGTTCCATAAATGGCGGAAGATGACTTAGGGCCTTTCGCCCTTCAATCACTTATGTTTCAACTCTTTCAAGTTCAACTCATTGTTTCAACTTTTCAAGTTCCACAATGGCGTGAAGATGACTTAGGTCTTCCCCCTTCAACAATTTTGTTTCCTCATTTTGTTCAACTCATTCCAAGACACTTTGATTGGCGCATGTATTCGAGCTAAGTGGCAAGCTCTATGAGAAGTGGTGACAGCCTTCTCAACCTTAGATTTGACTTCTATTTTTTAAAGGAGCTTGTGGCAAGCTCAAGAGAAGTGGTGACAGCCTTCTCTCAACCTCTTACGCATTTTTGTACTTCATCGACATTGGCATTTTTGGATCAAGACTTCGCTATGACATTATCATTATCTCCCCTCACTTTGGACACTGTTGTAAATGTTTAACCTGCTGTTATAAAGGTTCTACATAGTTTGGTGTGGTGGGGGGGAGTGTTAGCCCTTTGGGCTAAACATATGTATGAGTGGCATAGGCCACATGTATTCATCACATTGGACCACTTGATCTAGGGCCCAGATTTAGCCCATATATATGGTAGGTGGCATATGCCACATGTATTTGTCATATTGGACCCCACAATCTATGGCCCAGATTTAGCCTAGATCTGTGGACGGTGAGATGTCAGTTAGGGTTAGGGTTTTGCTCTACTATTTAGAGAGAGCATTTCCTCTCATTGTTTAGGTTTTTGCTCACGTTTTGGAGCACCTCCTTTTGGAGCATCAATATGATTCTGTTTTGTTCATTTCTTTGCTTTGTTCTTGTTCTTGGAGTTCTTCCCATCTTCTTTTGTTGATCCATGAGCATTTGTGGCAGCCTTGTGGCATCCGGCAGTCATGGACTGCTGCTGCAAGGTGCATGCCAAGAACCCCAAATATCAACATAAAGCCTATCTATTGTTGTTGTATCTTGCGAGTCGCAGCACGAGAATGTTCAATTTTGATCATACGATGGTGATCAAGATTATAAATAAATATTTCACTGCATATTTAATTTCTTAGTTAAAAAGAAATATGCACTACATGCACATGTGTCCTTGCTACTGGATGGCTCGGATTGCTCTATGGATGGGTAAAAGCATGTTAGGGTGTCCCTTAAAAAGTATTATTTAGTGACCAAAAAGATACCTAAAAAGGTAGCCACGACTGGGTACTGGGTACCTGTATAATATCTCAATATAAGGTATGTTTTAGAACTTTTTATATATATATTGGTCTCCGATAGCATTATCTTTATCTTAACTTTGAATATTACCATGTCCTTGACTTTTATTTTGGATTTTTGTATTAGTTTTAATGAAAAGAAAAATGAGAAAGTACCCAGTTCTGAAGTACCTAGTGTATGTACTTTTGCAGGTTCCAAAAGTGGTACACCCTAACATGCTTTTACCCGGATATGGTTCAGTATCCATCATTGCCCAAAAAGGACGTATAACAAGGAGGGAGGGGGATGAGAAGAAAAGTGCATGCTAAACCCGACGTTTGATAAAGGTAAGAGGGCATGATAAAGATAAGAGGGCATTAATACCTATACAACATGCATACTGATAAAGCATAACATGAAAACCAGACTGGAGAATTTATAACTGACCAAAAACATTAAAGAAAAAGGAGTATAGTGTATTGGTTTGCCACATAATTAACAGCCATTGTTGCCTTTGGTAACGTCTACTACCACCTCAATTATAATCATATCATGTGCTCGCCTTACTTCAAAGTAAAATCATTGCCTTTATAATCAACATAGCAAAATACTGCTTCGTTTATATCTTATATCTTTAGAACCTAAGCATTGCAACTAATTGCAGGGCCTGCAACAATATATTGAGGTACAAATTATTTGAATGATGCACCACTAGCCAACGTGCGGCCCTAGTATTGGACCTTTACCATTGACATCAATATCGATATAAAAAATCTCTCCTAAATATTACCCATTTCTCACTTGTCACATGGGAATAATTCTAGATTCCTTAGAAAAACTCGATTAAGATGGCACATGTGAAAATATTAGAAGATTAGAAAGCTAAAATATCATGTTAGGCATCTCGATAGGTAGTAAAGGCATTCCTTGATTTTAAAAGAGTCAAGAACTTGAGGTAGATTTGGAGCTTATAAATATTAGCCACTATAACATTAGAACACGAAACTCCAGTTTAAACAACGAAACTCCAGTTTAACATTAGAACACGAAACTCCAGCTCTGCGTCTGCTCCCCAAATCACAACTGTTGCCTGCTTCCCTAAATACTAGGTAGAGAACCGTTATGGGCAAGGAGGGATTCGAAACCCAACACCGTGGTTCGTAGCGATTCTAATCCTCTGACAGGCTCGAAGTACCGGAGGAAAAGATGATAGCCACATTTTTTTTAATCATTTTATTTTGCTAAATAAGATTGGACTTATTTCAAAATGTCACCTTCTAAAAGAATTAAAAAAAATTCAAAATTCCCACCATATTTTCCAAATACCAAACTAAAATCGTGGAAGTTTATTTCATATCACGTTTAGGTTTCTCTTCGCATGGCCAGTTGGCTCCGCTTCTACACATACTTCTTCTCTGCACTACGGGGGTGGTGCATGACTGTATATATTGGGATGTTTCTGCATTTTATATGATTAGCACAGTTTGTCAGCAGGCTGATTGCTGCCACGGTTTTTCCTCAAAAACCTTCTGGTGGGTTTTTAATCCGGCAAGA
Organism: Isoetes taiwanensis; assembly: GCA_021234155.1. Classification (NCBI taxonomy): domain Eukaryota; kingdom Viridiplantae; phylum Streptophyta; class Lycopodiopsida; order Isoetales; family Isoetaceae; genus Isoetes; species Isoetes taiwanensis. The sequence goes on from JAJEKV010000401.1 coordinate 137,080, forward strand.
ATCCGCTTGTCGCTTTTTTGTATTGGGTCCCATAGACCGATTGGTCTCCGTGGACGATAAAAGTACCTTCCTTCCTTCCTTCCTTCCTTCTGCCAGCTCCAGTTTCTTGTGAGGAAATAGTAAGGAGGAGCAGATGATTTTAAGCCATAGCAGCACAGTGGTTTTATTCCTCTACCCTGGTAAGCAATATCGTCTCTCTTCTTTTCTCTCTAAAGCATCTTACTTTGTCGATTCTCTCCTTTATGATGCACGGATCAATCGGCATCCTAAGCATGAGGAGTTTTAGGTCATATATCACCTTGTTAAAGTCTAGCCAGGAGAAGCAGCCCCATTAATTATCCGAACCGCCCGACACTTTTCCTTAGGTATTTAACCGCTTTTGTTTATCATGCTATGTTTTTATTCTTCCTTGTATTTTGTTATCAAAACTTTCCAAATCCAATATTGGAACATATGGCCCTCTCTATTAAGTGTATTTGATATTGCATAATGGTTATGTATCGTCACACCGACCATTTGGAGAGTGCACAGGTGAAAAAGCTAATGCCGCTCACAAAAGCACTAACAATACTAGATGGCACAACTGTTGCTGATGCATGCCGGAGAATGGCAACTGGGATGTGGATGTCGCATTTCCTTCCTCGATTCAAGCACATTATTATGCGTAATCACACCGATAAGGTATTGCTTGACTAAGTTATGCTATTATGCTGGAGAAGTAGTTCTAGGGAGTTGTAGGACATTGCCCCAAAGGTAATTGCAGAGGAACTTAGACCTGAGGACACTCCTTTTCTAGAGTGATGACAAGAAATCTAGTCTTTGAAACATCAAGAATTGATCCCCACTGCATTTATAGTGCAAAGTTTGATGAAAGCAATTCCTTATTCATTTTGATGCTTTTAAAATTTGTATTTTATAGTCTGTTTGCGTTGTCAGGAAATTCTAGGCATCTCTCCGTTGTGGAAAATGGGTAAATCAACAGTAAAAGTGATTTTTCAGATGTTTCTAGATGCCCATTGAAAAGTTAAAAGATAAGATCTTCGCTTTAGGTTGGAAACATATCTTCAAATATAGTTCTAAACATGTACTCACTGTTTCTTTGCATTGCTGCAGGTTATCCAAGGCAATATTTCCTGCAAGAACAACAGGCATTTTTAGAACTTGCATTCTGATCCGTTGTATTTTTAGAACTTGCATACAGATATAGATCTTGTATTTTAGGGCACCAAACCCAGGGGTTCTCTTTACTGTTTATTCATTTCGGAAGAGCATGAGATGGTTGTTCCATTAATCTTATTGAATGCCAGAGCCAAGATATTTTGTAGAGCAAATATGCAATGGGAACACAGATCTTTGGGGATCGGGCGAGGGTTAAAAAGCTCGTAAACAACGGGAGGGGCTTTTTCCTCCTGGATTCCAGTTTTTGTTTACAGTTTGGAAACTTCTGTTGGTGGCGGAACTTAAGCGATGCCACCAGAATTGTTATGTCAGTGCACTTCTGTGTTTTGGGGCTCGATTCTTGTTTGTTTCCGGATTTATCTGCTGGATTATCATGCAGGCACTTTACATTTTCTCAGCTTCAGCACTGCTATTCCTCAATATACTAGTGGTAAGCAATGTCATTGCCGCATTATGTACACTTTTCCTAAGCAGTTAGGACACTATTTCAGCCCGACACTGATAGTGAGAACAGGATCTTATTGTCTAGTTGAAATAGCATATTTTTCTTGTTTAATTGCATATGGTTTCTCAAGTTTATGACTGAGCATTTGCAGGCAGAGGCTTTTGACCCATTAGGAAACATTACCATAAAATGGGATGTAATGAGCTGGCCTTCAAATGAGTAAGACCTCTTCCTCTGCTTTGCAGCAGGCCTCAACAGCCAAAACCGCATCCCAGACTCTGCCTGGGAGAATTGCATCCTTAGTTCCTCGACATTCGAGCGTTTCAGCAGGATGGTCGAGCTCAGGTCAGGAGGAGCCCCTCAAGGATCAGGTATTTGGCCAATTAGATAGTCTAAACCCTATTTTAGGCATTGATTCAGTAGGTTTAGCCTATTAGATTGCCCATAGCAGCCCTCTAGAACCCTAGATAGCAGATTCTAACTAAAGAACCTAACTCTATGATATAGATTAGATCTTGTTCTTTAGTTCTTCCGTGATGTATATGGATGATGTATCTCTGCGGAACTCCTTGTATTGGGAAGGGGGTAGAGACCTAAAGCTTTGTAGTTGATGCTCCTAGAGTAGCCTCTCTAGCACAATCGTAGATGCTGCCTCAGGCACAAGAGCCACACCGGTTGTGGGTGGAGGGGCCGACCGGGCTTACAAGGAGGTTCATGTTCGACTCTTGAACGACCCCTATGGTGTGTTAGTACCGCCGGGTCACCGCGGACTAGGTCTAATGGCTTTGTTACCGCGGTGGGCAAGGCATGGGCTCCACACTCGTGAGGTGGTGAATATGACCTTCCATTGAGTTCAAGTCGGATACGGGCAGTGGCCCTCTAGTCACCTTGAGTCAGCATTGTAGACCGGAGGGAGAAATCCCTACCCGCCCCATCGGAATCGGGAGATGTAACCCGTGATATAGCCCCTTGGCTATGCATCCGCTGGCGCTGGGGAGTCCCAACACTTTTCAGCCTACTCGCAAAGTGTGCATTGAGGAGGGGCGGATGGAGTGGACAACCCTAGGCCATGCTCTTATGCCAGCCAAATCCATTGCCATGAATTCTCGCCCCGCAATGAACTCTCGGAGACCCAAGCTTGTCGGGCCCATCCCCGTGTTCCGAGCCTTGGGTAGGATTCCCTATGTGATGTCTTGATCTTCGCCTATGCAGATATGTGGAGGACCATCCTTCGCGATGGTCATATGATGTTGATGTATGTGCTAACGACATGTATGTTTACGCCCGCAGCCTAGGTAGGCCCCGAGGGAGACGGGTGTACGACCCTTCCACTCTTCCCAATGGAACCCGCTACTGGTTGCGGTGTCATGTGGAGGGCCCCAGATTGGCACCTGAGCTGGTATGGGGATGAATCTCTGGTTGTATTATCACGGTGAGTGCACCGTGATATAACAGTAGGGGACGCCACAAGAAATCAAGTTATATTGTGAATTTAGATGCTCTAATGATTCCCATTGATTGTTTAAAGGCTGATTTCCAAGAATTAGAAGTCGCCATTGAAAAATCAGCAAGGATTTGGAAGTTAATTCCAACCGTGAGAATAGAATAAAGGAGATGACTAAGCATTTGGAAAGATCAGACCCGATAGGCCGCAATCCGCCTCCCATACTCGTAGCAAGACGGAGCGCTTCATTCTCACATATAAGCAATACTTGCAAGAGTTGCAATGATTGCCTTGACTCGACCATGGTAATATCTCCACTTTGTGGTCATACATATTGTCTATTTTGTCTTATATTCGTGGTTTCAACGATTTAATACATGTGTACATGATTGTTCATGGTCCGAGGACCGCGATTAATCGCCAGAATCCTTCCAAGGTACATCTATTTCTATTTTGATTACATAATTAGTTTGAGTGTACTTAGATGTAGTTAGTTTCCATCATGTACATAATCAGATTAACATTTGATTTGGCGTGGTTTTGTCTTTTACCGTGAAAAGAGGAAATGTATTTGCTTTCGATTTTTTACATTTACATGTGCCATGAAGTGCTTTTCTCGGAATTCCTTTACATGGTGTATTAATATGGTGTATTGCATTGATCAGATTTTGCATTTACATGTGATCAGAAATGCATATGAATTTGGTATTTGATTCTTCCTTTACATTCAATGTGAATGATGTATTTGATAGGGTGTATTGATAAAATATTTTGTTCCAAATGCATTTGAATTTAGTATTTGGTTTTCCTTACATTGTGATAGCTAGTACACTAATGTACTTCTATTTTGTCGTTACATTATCAGCAGAAAGTTTGCCTGTAGTAAAAACCTACTTGCATGTAATTAACATTTGTTCTGTTTTGATTTGCATCTGATTGTTTTTTCTTCAGATTTTGCTTCTATCTACTCTACATCTCCCCTTGATTCTGAATCAAGTGTTTACATTTCTTATTGACACCCAATTGTGTCAATGCAGACATGGGTAGTATCAAGAAAGGAAGAAGTAAAACTGCAGGTAAACTAAACAATTCATGTTTCGTGCACTATGCTTAAGTTCTGAATATAGCAAAATTTCATGTTGTAGGTGAAAAGAAGAATGTTATTGGGAAGGGGTTGCATTTACCATTCTCAGACATCCCAATTGCTGAACCTGGCACAAAAGATGCTGCTGCTATCGATGTTGGAAGTCCATCCACATCTACATCACCTTTGAGAATTGCAACAACTCATAAGCAATCAGTGTGATTTGGAGACAGAGGGGTATGTGGAAGGTAGGGTGATTACATTCTGATTACATTAAGATTGCATCTGTTGTAGTTAGGGTTCACTAATGTTCAATATTTTGCAGCAGAGGTTGTTTTCCAAAAAGAGATCCCACCTGTTGAAGCCGAAGCCGCTATTATTGAGCAACTAGTCGAAAAGCCCAAATGCATTTTGTAATGGATTTTCATTATGGTAGTGGATGACATAGTCAAGTAAGACAGCCTAAAAGTTTACTAAAAGACGTGGCATTGAATTTGCTATTCTGAATGGTGCGCATCACATCATCGCTGATCTTGCTCATCGTATGCATGTCCAAGTACAAATGGAAATATCAGGGTTCAAATCCCTGCCCATTGAACTGGCTTATTTAACATCACAATATACCATAGTTACTTTAATGATCACACATGCTTTTGCAATGTGAAAGTGTGATGTTTTATATAAAAGCTTGCATTACTTTTCTTTTCTTCTTAACAATTTTGATTACCATTTATGTTCGCAAAATGGCAATGGTTTTTGGGCATGAGTATGTGTGACTACATTTATTAAACCAACACCAAATTTATTGTCTAAAATATTATCAGCTTGTCCCAAAAGCTATCACTATCTTGACGAAAAACCACTAGCAACTTGACCCCAAAGCTCCCATTATGTTGACAAAAAACCATTAGCAAGTTGACACAAAAGCTACCACTATCTTGATGAAAAGACCATTAGTAGTTGACATATGTCTTTTGATAAGAAATTGAAAAGTTTTATTGTATGAAACAACATTGGCTCATGTGAAAAATGAATAAACAACTTAATTATAAACCACTCTAAGTCACATGAACATTTTAGGCCAAAAACAAGGGGTGGTTCACCGCCTACATTACTTGTTAAACCAGATACTTAAAACATAGACATAAAATATAGTGCTAAACTAAATAAATTAACTAGCATAAAGAACCGTGATGGTGAACTGTGGTAAGTAACTAGTCATAGTTTTTCACCATATTAACCCACAAAGTAATATTAATATATTATAATGGTTTCGGGTAAAAACTATTATAAGAAACTAATAACAAAAAATTTTTGGGGGCCGTGTATTGGATGCACTATACTCTGGACCGCCATAGATCATCAAAGGGACAATTGAATTATATCCAACACGAAGATTTTGGGCAATGAATAATCCCCTTCCAGATCCAGGGAGCGTAGATTACTTTATTACATACCGACGGCCCCAATAAGTGAATATGTCACCTAAATTGGGCAATGGACCACTAAATAGACCTAATCTTCGTCGATCTACAAGTTTTAATAAACTCTCAATGTGACGCGGCATTGGTAAATCAGGTATGCCACACCCCACAACTTGGTAACTACTTCCACTATGTACATTTATGTGGCTTGATCCACAGGTCCTATAGTGGGATGCACTTTGTGCAGAATCTATTTCATCATCATCTCCAATATGTCTCTAAACTCCTCTCGAAAAATTGATTATGGCTCGTTGTGTTGAGTTCTATTTAACCATAGACTATGTATTTAACCAGACTGGTGCCGCCATATATACATACTATAACTGGTGCATAGACAAACACTGGTGTATTTGACTATCCAGTAACTGGTGTATTTGACTATCCATATTTGACTATGTATTTAACTGGTGTATTTGACTATCCATAGACTATGTATTTAACCTATAACAAATCAAATTAGTTACTAACCTGTCCATCTAGTGGTGGTGGATTGTAGGGCATGCCAAGATGCCTACAAAAGCTTTCAGGAGTGCCCCAATAAGTACCATTTGACTGCAAATGCCGCTCAATCACCGTAACCAACTGGTTGCGCTGCCCCACACATGACTGACACCAACAAGGTTCAAACTCACCAACATGGTGTCCTTGACGTGTCTCAGCTACGCTGGCTGGGAGCAAATCTGCATTTATCAACTCTTTTATCCTCCTCCTCCTAGTACTAGGAGGCAGATTGTTAAAAAGCTTGGGATCCATACCAAGCACCCAACAGAGCGCTTAGGAGAAGAGGAGCATAAGAAGGGAGCTGAAATGAACAGATTTAAAATCGAAATGGCTATATTATTTGTCATGCATGACAACATTTATCACGCCAAGTGACAAATATTTATCACCCGAATAAAAGTTATTAAGGTTTTGTCATGCATGATAAATATTTGTCACGCCGTGACAAAAAGCTATTATGTTTATCATGTGTGACAAATATTTGTCACGCTGCGGTCAAATTTTAGTCTTTTTGTCACGGGTTATGCGGTCAAATTTTAGTCTTTTTGTCACGGTTTTTGAGTTTGAATTTTTGTCACGAAGTTGCAAAAAAGATTTGCTTTTGTCATGAATGGCAAAATTAAAATGAATGTGATTTAAAATCTAAATGGCTATATTATTTGTCATGACCGTGTCAAAGATATCGCAAAGAACAAAGAACCGCCGGCCATACCGTGGTCACCCGGTCGGTCATCCGGACGCCCTTTGGCCAAACCATCTCTCGCTGGGTCCATTTGCAACACATCCTCAGCCTAGAGGTGCTAATTTTGGGATCCGGTCGCCTCGGGCGCAAGATTGAAATCTCCAAGCAACATGACCTTGCCCAATTGTTCAGGACCGGGCTGTATGTCATCATATAGATCGACATAGGGCTCCCGCCTCGTCCCACATCGAGGCTGGCCTAATTGTAGAACAAAGAGCGTAAATCGAAAGGAGTTTGCAGATGGGATCTGATGCGTGCTTGGGGATTTGATGAGTGCTTGGTTTGTTGTATTGCTTGGTTATGCTTCTAGTAGAATGGTGGCTATGGCGAACTCAATCGGCAGTTTTGGCTAGAATAGATCTTGAATTTAGTTCTATGATGCCACCAAAAGTCTTCCTTATGCATTTCGGCCTGTTCTGCATCCAGCTCGGCCAGTTTTGATCTTGTTGCCAATCCGGTAGTATTTTTATAAAGTAAAACCCCAGACGTTTCGAATGGATTTGCCTTGTTTGCCAGGTCGCAAATCACACGTTTAACATCTAAGTTAAACGTGTCGGTGCAACGGCCTAGGCCAAGGGGCTAGGTCTGTTTCAGTGGTATCAGAGCGGAAAGTTCCGACACCTTCGGGCCGTGGGAATTAAGGGCTAAGAGTTCAAGAGATTCTACTATAAAGTACAATGGTTTGGTGTTTGGTAAATGCACCAGCCAAGATGAGTTAAGAGGAACAAGAAACGAGCATAGGTCTAAGAAATTGATAGTAACTTAAGTTTTGATTATTATTCTGTGCTACATAAGATAGAAAAGCTAATGGAATGTAGTTCATCAAGGAGCTAACTTGGTCGAAAGTTACCGAAAATATGATGAAATGTTAAGAAGGATGTTTTCATGCAAGGCATGAACAGCAGGCCATGATAATTGTGAAGGTATGTTCCTACAATTTTCTATAACTAGTAGATTGTCTAATGACAGACCACGTTGCCGCGTTACTTTAAAGTAGACCATGTGTAGGGAGTTGTAGGGCTTCAGCAAAATCAGTGTTAGGGTTGTGAGGGCTCATGAACAGTGCTTAAAGAAGTAAACTCAAGGGTTTAGGAAGTCGTTAGCTATATTGAGTAGGTTCTTTTGTGAAAAGTCACAGTAAAGGGTAGAAGCATAAAAGGATGGGCAAAAAAAGTGCCCGTATTTTACATTTACAAATTCAAAATGTAAGGAAATCCCTCCCCCCCAGAAATTATTATTCTTGGAATGAATCATTAATAGGGCAAATAATTTTGAACTCTCCTCCCGCGCTATGTTCAACCTTCCTCCCGCTCGAACCTCCATAGCCGAAAGCTTGACATCCATATTCGAACCTCCATATTTAAAAGCTTGACATCCATATTCGAACCTCCATAGCCAAGATCGTGACCTCCATAGCCAAAAAGCTTTGCATTTTCAGAGAGTCAAGCACTGTGGAAGAGATCATGATTTAAAACAGCTTTGGAACAAAGACATCTCCAAGGAAATCTCCTCGCAACAAACCCAGAAGCCCATGCCAAGGTCTCCCACTAGAACCGCGCCAAAAACTCAAGAGGGGGTCTTCTTCAGACGGAGGTCTTGCCGCCCGAGTTTGACAAGGTAAGCATTAGGCAAAATTTTAGGAGCAACAATTTTGATAGCATGTTTCCTGTGGCTAGTGCAAATAGTGCGTGATGTTTGGGGTTCAAGCCCCTCGCTGTTAGGGGTTATCAAGAGTGCGTGATTAAGCCCGGGTTGGATGGCGATTTTTTTTTCGCGGTATGAGCACGTTTTTTGTAGGAGGGACATTGCAAATCATCACATTCCATTGTATTTTGCCCGAGCATATGCACTTCATTACAAAGGAGTAAGCATTGATTGGGATGAGGTGAAAGCAAGTGCAAGTCTTCATTCAAAAGGCTCTCAAAAGAATCGACCGGTAATTAGCTACAAAGAAAGTCTTCCAATGTTAAAGCTATTAAATGTATGCCTGTGTAGAATTGGGGCAGCAGTTGGAAATGATGAAAAGGTGGAGGGAAACAAGAGTATTAGATTCCCGCCTCCATGCTTGATGAAATACTGTGACTTTAAAAAGAGAAAAGGAAAACAATGGAAATTGAACTGTTGAAGCATGAGAGTGATAAGAGCTTTTGACAAGACTTGTGCGTAGTAAAGATGCAAAAAAATATGTGAGCAGCTCAAGATTATGGCAGGTTTAAAAGCAAGCCGAAAGCCAACTGATGTGCAAATGGCTTTGGCATCCCATTTAGAGGGGAGGAGAAATGTGACGCCCGCAACAAGATACGCCCCGTGACGATATTGTAACGCCATCGCCACGCCGCACACGCGCCACCCCGATTGACGGTACGCCAACGTGTAGCCAAGTGGGTAGCCCTAGGGGCAACTTGCTAAGAACGTGTATTAGTATTAATGTGCACATTTTCCAATGTACACATTAATGTGGGCAACATTTTCATGTGGCCACTTGATGCCAAGTGGGCCATACCCATAGGAGCAATTAATGTGCACCTTTCCAATGTACATATTCATTAATGTGCACACATTTCCATGTGAGCACATTTGGGTGCACACATTTCCATGTGGGCACATTTGGCCACCTAGCCCTTAAAGGCAGGGCCCATTACCAATTATCCCACATGCCAAAAGGGGATAATTGGAAACCCTAGCCACCCCTTGTCTATATAGGGTTGGAAACCCTAACTAACCTAATTTTCGGGATTTTAGGGTTTCAGAACTCGCTTTGGCTGCCTCAACAAATTAAACCGCATCCCGCATCTGCCCGAGAATTGCATCCTTAGTTCCTCGACATTCGCCGCTTCCGCCAGGATGGTCGAGCTCAGTCGAGGAGCCCTCAAGGATCGTATTTGGCCAATTAGATAGTCTAAACCCTATTTTAGGCATTGATTCAAGAGGGTTTAGCCTATTAGATTGCCCATAGCAGCCCTCTAGAACCCTAGATAGCAGATTCTAACTAAAGAACCTAACTCTATGATATAGATTAGATCTTGTTCTTTAGTTCTTCCGCGGGATGTATATGGATGATGTATCTCTCGCGGAACTCCTTGTATTGGGAAGGGGGGGTAGAGACCTAAAGCTTTGTAGTTGATGCTCCCTAGAGTAGCCTCTAGCACACCGTGAGATGCGGCCTGCGGCACAAGAGCCACACCCGGTTGTGGGTGGAGGGGCCGACGGGCTTACAAGGAGGTTCATGTTCTCGACTCTTTGAACGCACCCCTATGGTGTGTTAGTACTGCGCGGGGTCACCGTGACTAGGTCTACGGTTTGTTACCGCGTGTGGGCAAGGCATGGGCTCGACACTTCGGAGGTGGTGAATATGACCTTCCATTGAGTTCAAGTCGGATACGGGCAAAGGGGCCCTCTAGTCACCTTGAGTCAGCATTGTAGATCTCGAGGAGGGAGAAATCCCTACCGCCCCCATCGAACCGGGAGATGTAAACCTGTGATATAGCCCCCTTGGCTATGCATTGGGCTACAAGCCAGTCCCAACACTTTCAGCCTACCGCAAAGTGTGCACGGTAGAGGGGGCGGATGGAGGGGACAACCCTAGGCCATGTTCTTATGCCACCAAATCCATTGCCATGAATTCGCCTCGCAATGAACTGGAGACCCAAGCTTGTCACCCATCCCCGTGTCCGAGCCTTGGGTAGGATTCCCTATGTGATGTGATCGATCTTCGCCTATGCAGATATGTGGAGGACCATCCTTCGCGATGGTCATATGATGTTGATGTATGTGTTATCGACATGTATGTTTACGCCCGCAGCCTAGGTAGGCCCCGAGGGAGACGGGTGCAATGACCCTTCCACTCTTCCCACCGGAACCCGCTACGGTTGCAAAGTTGTCATGTGGAGGGCCTGTAGATTGGCACCTGAAATGGTATGGGGGATGAATTCCTGGTTGTATACGGTGAGTGCACCGTGATACGCAGTAGGGGACGCCACGCTGGTATCGAGCTATGTTCTTGGAGACCAAGAGCAAAGTAATCGGGCCATGTTCCCGTGAGCACTAACTTGATAGGATCCTCAAACCCTAAAAATGAGAAAATTTTTTTTCATTTTTGTAGTTCATGCTAAGCTAGTAACAGTTAAAATGAATAGAAACGTAAAAAAGACTAAAAATTGATGAGCCAACATCCAAAAGGGTGGGTCACACCGTGGCCAGATGTATTTCTACATTTTAGAAATCGGGTCAAATTAACGTATGCAGACATTCGGCTTTTGACACCAAAAGTTGTAAATTACAAAGAAAATATCTTGATAATTCTAAATTTAAGCTAAGAATTAGTAGATTTAGCATGTTACATGTTAATTTAATAGTGGGTTCATTGATGTCTCACACGCCGCGCCAGATGTGTTTCTAGATTCTAGAATCGGGCTGGGCGCAACGTGAGACCCTCGCTTAATTAGGGTGTTTTAGATGCCTTAGACAACCCAAAAAGGTAGTTTAAAAGTTGACCTAAAATTGGCCCTATAAATAGAATCGACCCTCCCATTTTTCCCCGGCCCTTCCCCGAGAACTTTGCCAGATTGTCAAGGCGATCTTTGGCGCCAGTAGCTCCAATCGACGGTAAATAGAAAAATGATGGCCCGCACGGCTGCATCAAGAATGAAGCCTAGCCAAGCGGATCCTCCAAGTGCCCGCCTTTTCATAGGATTCTTCGGGAACGCTTCTCCATCGCCGACGGATTCGCCGAAGCGAGGAATCGTGGTCGGACCGAGCGACCACACAGAGATCTTGGAGGACGACCGCCGTGACGCCATGAGCGTAGATCCTCAACTAAAATTGAAACGGCAGGAGGCGTAAAGAAGCAGCAAATGAGCAACACCGGGGACGCCAACCTGCGTGGGGAGGAGCAGAGGGAACAGCGAACCCACCAATAGGGCCAAGAACAACCCCAGATGAGATCCACCCCAGGAGGAGCAAGGGTAGGAGAAGAGCAAAAACCGCGAACTCACCCCGAGGAAGAGGCCGACGAAGCACGCCCGGGCCCACAAGTACGGGAAACAAATACCACGGAGCGTAGATCAAAGGATCAGGAAGACGCCGGCTGGGACCCAAGAAGAGGAGGGCCAAGGCCATCAAGGTGCAAGAGGAAGCCGGGGAAGGTTGGGAAGAGAGCCGGTCCTGGCCATCAACGAGCCAGCTTCCGGGAGGGGAGACCCCGCCCACTACCGACGATTCGACTAAGACTACGTACGGGCGCAGACGGGGCAAGCTCTTCAAAGCCCCCGGCTGTAGAGGAAGAGGTACACGAGCAGACGCCCAAGAGCAGGAGGAGGCCGGCAGGTGGCGAAGCCCCCACCATTCGGGATGTGGGATAGGGTCAAGGCCCCACTACCGCTAGCTGAAGCCTATGTGATAGACCCCTTAAAGGTCTATGAGAAGAGAATGAGGGAGCACAACGATATATGGCTAAGGGAGGCCTACAACACCTATTACAGTGAGCACCGGTGAGAACGATTGAAGGCGGCACCTAACCTAAGAGCCGCATGACACTAAAGCCCCTCCACCAAAACCCAAGGCCCCACGAAAGCTCTGGAAAAGAAGTGAGCAAGAAGAAAACAGAGGAAGATAGTGGCCCTCAAGGAGATCCGCCACTTCCGTAAGAGTTACGGACTCGATTCCCCGGGCCGCTCCAAAACGCCGGGTCCGCTAAGTCATTCAAGAATACAACACGGACATGCGCTGCGGATGACGAGATGTTGTTTGTTTGCAAGAGGCGTCAAGCCCACTTAGTGAAACATTTTGAAGATTCAACGGCTTGCACTTGCACGAAAGAGGGTTACCCTCATGAGGCAGATATGTATCTTGCTGCACACATCAAGGGAGAACGCCTTTGAACCTTGTAAATGACTGTGAAATTTTGCTAATATAAAGAAAAATTTTTGTGTAAATAAAGTGTCCAAACCAGCTTTAGATAGGTCAAGATATCGAATCCCTAGCCTTCGCTTTTAGTTTGGAGCAAAAAACGCTTTTTTCACACGCCGGAGACGATGTCTACATTTTAGAAACGCCGGGCTAACGTGGTGAGACCATGCCCAAAAAATGCCCAAAAATTACCCAAATCGACCAAGTAAGGGGTCACCGCCTAACGATGAGTTTGTAGAATTCATTCTTTAGAAACCTAAATTGAAATCCTAGCCCAATTAAACCCATGTCTCACACGCCGGTCAATTCTGCATTTTAGAAACGCAGAGACCATGCCCAAAAATGCCCAAAATATCCAAATTGACTAAGTAAGGGGTTTAAGCGAGTTTAGTAGAATTACAGCCTTAGATCCCATGTCTCCCACTAGGACCTATGTCTCACAAGACAGAAAGATTTTACATTTTTAGAATCCTGGCGCAACGTGTGAGACCTCATGAGACCCTTCACCACGCCACACCTAAATGAATTCCAAACTGCACAATAGGGTCCATCAGTCCATTCTAACATGCTCAAATCCTAGAAGTAGTCTTCAAATTTGCAATTGCATCCCCTTATAGTGTAGAATCACCCAATCCCAGCAAAATTTAGGTCACTCAAAAATTAGGGTTTCCAATTCTATAAATAAACCCCATTTCTCATTTAGCACCCCAAATTTTCTCCCCATTTGTTTCCCCCTGAGGGCTCCGCTTGATACTCCCTTTGCTAAGATCAATGGCTATCAGCTGACCGGGCGATGGTGTACCGCCAAAGGCCCATAAGCATCGGCGATGTCAATGACATCTTCCAAGTCTTTGGGAAAGAAATTGATATCCGCTTACCAAATGCAACCCCCAAAGATATAGGCAGTAAAGCAGCTAATTTCGTGTGTTAGGTAGGACCCTCCCCTTTGTTCAAGTCCCCCTGCATAGGATATTTCTGTCTCGCCATCCTTCGTTGTTCTTTGGGTGATGTCCCCAACATCGCCAAAGTACTTGACCAATAAGGCTAGGGTTGCCCTCGATTACATGTCCCCCGACAGCCCAATAGGGACCAAGTATTTCGCATAATCACCGCCTTAGCCATCTTCTTATCCCACCGCCGAAAACCCGATGGGGGCAACTCCTATCCCTCCATGGAGGTGGACCCCTATAGAGCGTATGAAAGGGAAGAATGCCGCTTTTGCAAACAAGAACAAGAAGCAAGAGAGGACGGAGAGGAGCTCTGACGACCGGGGGCACTTTGAGCTCGACTCTCGACGTAAGAACGGGCGCCAAGTGAAGCAGGAGCCGACAATCCGGGAAAGAGACACTGCTAGGCATCGAAAGGTGTCTCCTAATTTAAGCTTAGGCATCACAAGCCTAGCCCCTATCATCATCAACGAGAGGGCATCTACCTCCCCGACATCCGTGAACCTCCCCAATGTAGGAGGGAGCTCATCGATGAACCGCCTCCACCAACCAGGGTAGAGACCGACCTGGACTACTTCATCGGGCCCGGGAGCATCAGACTTCCCGCCTCCAAGTGAGGGAGCCGACACCTCCACAGTGGGAAGCGCACCATATCCGTGCCTACAAAGAATCGTGCAAAATGATGGACGAGCCGGAGTCGCCAACAAGAGGGAGTTCTCCAAGAGCCGATGGGGATCCGTGGGAAGACCACGAGTATCCCAATGCTCGGTCCTTCAACACCACCCCTAAGAAAAGGAGAAGGAATCGACCGTGAGGCTCGACTCCACAATTGAAGACCACCGGGAGCTCATCAAGATAGAGGTCCACAAATGCAGGCCAAGGCATAGAGCCGGGGCCAAACGCTTGAGAAGCTTCGGCGACACACAATGACAAAAGTCGCCGTACTACTTACCACCGCTGGATAGATGGGAGAATAGGCCAAGGATTCACCGCAAGTTCAAACCCCGTGAGGGGAGGGAAGGAGTGTTTGCGCCGATTGCACTCTCAAGCTCAAGTATGCATGCTCGCGATAGCGAATGTCGACTATGCCGCCCCTTTAGCCAAGAGGGCAATGGCACTTTTGACCTTCGACCGCCATACCCCACGCACGTGGGCAGATTAGTAGGATCAGCGCCCCATCCGACCTGTGGTGTAGAAGACCGTGAGAGCCATCCTGTGGTGGCTCGCCAAATAGGCCGCCATCAGGAACTTGGTCACTCTAAGAGGGAACGCCCAAGTTAAGAAGTTCCTTGAAGACAACCCGCCTTACCTGCGATTTCAAGACTAGTTGAGACAAGAGATTTTTTGTACTAAAATATTATATAATATATGAGTATAACTGCTGCATTTTAAATGTTTTGTTGATGTATTTTGCCCCCACAACTATACCAACAAACATAAACAATGCAAGAGAACAGTGAAAACCAACCATATAGCCATGAATCACTTGTGGCATGCAGCTAGAGGGCAGGCTGCCAGGGGAACCACAACGCCAAGACCTTATGGAAGAACAGCAACCCCACTTGCATTACTCCCGCAAGGAACCTATTTCAAGAAAATGGAACCCATGACCCCAGAGGAGGAGATATCCAGTAGATGAGGACGGACCTTGAAAGCAGATAAAGGCCTTGCTCGTCTGCAAAGGTGAGCAGGTTCGTGGGCAATGCTCAATTGCCACAAGCATCACCGGAAAAAGGAAGGGACAAAAAGAGGAGCAGAGAAGAGATCCTCCAGCCCGGAATCTTCCGACTCAAGCTCGGATCAGACTCACTCCGAGAAGAGGAAGAGCAAGCCCAGGACCAATGAAGGTAAGTGTAGGGAACCCGAGGAACATCCTGAGGGACACCATAGAAGGAGAGATACCAGGCATCCGACTACTAGAAGAAGGTAGATTCCAAGACCGGCAATGTATGGAAGGCCCGAATCGAAATGGGCTTCCTGGGAGAACAGTCGATTAGAAGCAGAGGCACACGGGACTAAATGAGTGAGTACGGCAATGCTTTGGCATATGAAGGATAAAGATAAAGGTAGAGTGGCAACAGCCAACTTGAAAGGAGCCGCATTGGATTTGGTGGAAGGGTTATGTAAAGGCACATGGCTTAGTGTGATGCTTGTAAGTTCAGAAGTTTGTTAAAGCCTTCTGCGCCATTACGCCCCAAGGGAACATAAGTCCAGCATGATGCAAAGAGTTCTATAGGCTCCAACAGGGAAACAAACACCCAGAAAATATACAGAGGAATTCATGAGGGGGTCAACAGAAGCAAAGTTGGGAGAGAAGCATGCGAGGGAAAAGCTATATTGAGGGGCTGAAATTGAGGAGATCCAAGCTTGTGAGGGCAACAAACCCTAGGACAAAGATCAAGCAAGAGTCCAAGGCCAGCAGGTGTGGGACGGGACCCTAATAGCGGGCGTGAACAAGATTTCCGTGGATAAAGGCAAGACGAATTTGAAGCTACAGCCCCAGGGGCAGCCCCCGTGGTCCAACCAGAGCCCCATATGGTGGCAACCAAGGGAAACAAAGCAGGAGAAGAAGGTGTGTCCTTTCAAGAACAAGGTGAGGGGTCAAATCCACTCCAAAGCAAAGGCGATCCTTTTTGCTGGTATGCCCAAGGAAAAGAGATGTGGAGGCATAGAAAAGAAGCTTTATTTCAGAAGCCTTCCAGCCAAAGCATAGGATGCAAAAACCGCCTTTACGCCCCGAAAACCGCGAAGCGGAGTTGGGAGATTGGGACATCCCGTTCTGATTCGACGACGAAGTAGGAAGGCTGACTACATTCGGGTGAGTGTCATATCTTGCCGCAATAGATACAGAAGAAAGCGTGAGAGCCAAGATAAAAGTAATTTCCACAAAGAGGGAAGGCTAAGACCAAGTCCTTCATAGTCTTAATAGACTCGTGAAGTAGCCATAACTTTGCATCCCCGTAATGGTTCAGATGTTGAAGTTGAAGCTAACTAAAGTCAAAGACAAGACCCATGGTCTTAGCAAGTGGAGCGTGAAGCGCGCATCGTTGTGCAAGAGAATCAACTTCACATCGACTCTGCCGATTAATATCCGATGGGGCGTATAATGGGCATTGGCGTATGACTTGATCATAGGTAAGGAAGTATCTTGACCAGCAGGGGCCATCATCGACAGGGAAAGCGAAGGTGACCTTCCCAACACCGACGGCAAGATCATCGAGATCATTGTGTAAAGAAGTTGTTCCCTCATGCAAAGCGTGGCTGTCTTCTAAGCGGCCGTTCAAGTGCATCATGAGCAGCAGGTGGCATACATCTTCAAGCTTGAGATTAGTGGGAGCCGAATCGAAGGAAGCAAAGAAGACAAGGTGCTCAAAGAAGTTGTCAAGCAAATAGCTGCTGTTGATCACGGAGTTCCATGATCTCTTCCCGCATGAGATGGGCAGCTTCCTCCTTATAGGGGAGTCGAAAAGTAGATAGCACTCAACCGAACAAAGCCAACAAGCAAGGCCCATATAGAATGACAACGCCAGGAGTTGCCCGGGAGCTAAAGAAGGCTAGCCAAGCCGCCACCTAGGTTTCATTAGACCTAGTGTCTCGCCATTTGGAGCCTATTCTTTGTAAAGAAGAAGGATGGCAGTTTAAGGATGCATAGACTATAGGCAGCTTGAACAAAGCACACCATTAAGAACAATATGCGCCCCAAGATCGATGACTTGATGGATCAGCTCCAAGGTGCAAAGGTCTTCCAAATCCCAATTTAAGGTCAAGTTATCAATCAGATCGGATAAAGGAAGAAGATATCCATAAGACCGCCTCTTTAACGCGCTATGGGCATTATGAGTTCACGTAATGCCTTCTCGGCTTATCGAATGCTTCCGAACGCTCATGAGGCTCATGAACCACATCTTCGGAGTTTTAGACACCTTTGTGATTGTTTTTGATGATATTTTGTGTATAGCGTAATCCGTATTTAATTAAAGTGGGACAAATCTTGAATTTTGGGACCCGGACTAAAAATGGGACTCATATTGACATCAAAATTTCACATCATAAACAAGGACTGGTTCATAATATTTTCTTACAGAATTTCCAAAAATAAATAGCTGAGAAAGTTGAGCGAGGTGAGATCGAAAAAGGGGAGGGGAAGACGGGACTGAGAAAGGGGGGGGAGAAGAGGGGCAAAAGGGAAGGGGGCAAGGAGAAGAAGGGCAAGGAAGGGGGGAAGGGGCAAGGGGAAGGGGGCAAGGGGCAAGGGGAAGGGGAAGGGGCAAGGGAGAAGAAGGGCAAGGGGGGGAACATATCTATTGAGATTAAAAAATACATATTATCAAAATATAGTAATAATTAATTTAATTAATTATACAATAATTTAATTTAAATAAATAAATTCTCTTCTCGACTAGTGAGTCGAGAATTGGAAAACACCATTTTGATGGAGCTTCCAATTTTGATGGAGCTGCATTGATGCTTATAAACCGAGGGAATCGACATCGATGCCGTGGGATACAGTAAATCACATAACATACCATTGCTTACACATTTCCACATCTTCAGCAAAGTGAAAGGGCATCGCTTCCATATACAAACACCACACGGGTTTCCATTCTCGACTACTGAGTCGAGAATGCCTAGTTCCCAATAGAAGGATGACTAACACCACAAAGAACAACTATCGCCTCAAACCGGTCTAGAACCTATCTATTTTTAACCTTTGAAATTTTAGCGTATAGGGAGCAAATTGAGCACCTTTGAATTTCTGGCAGATAAGAGATAAGGGAGCGGCCACAAGAGTAAGAGATATGGGAGCTACTGGCGCAGTGTTGCTCGACGTGAGCTTTGGTTTTAGCAGAGATAAGGGAGCGGCCGATTCTCAAGAAAGCAGCCATAACCAAGGGCATGGAGTCGCATGGAGTCTCTGTTCAAAGGCTCTTCAAAATAACAGGCTCTGTTCCAGCATGGAGTCGTACAGCATGGCGGCTTCGGGCATAGGCCCAAAAAATCAAAGAGTCGGGCTGGGCATGTGTTCCCGCGGATGATTCCGACTCCATTCCGGCCCTTTTTGGCATTCTAAGGCTCTCGTGATGATTCCGGCCCATTCGGGCTTTTTGGCTGAATTAGGGTGAGAGAAGAATACAACGATTTTGTGAATCGCTAGACGATTAAGAATTCGGGAAACAAAGCTGGGGTCCAACGGAAGCAACTCGCTTTCTTGACGCATCCCCTGCTTCAAGCTTGAAAGCAACTCGTTTACTCCTCACGCAGATGAAGATCCAACCGCTCAAAGTAACTCCTAGTTTCTTGACGTGTTTCGTTCCTTTGTTTATTTTGGTGTCCCAAATCGGGCTTCTACCAATACCTTCTTATTTTGTGTTCGTGAACCGGCTTCTATCACAATAGCTTCTGCCATTCCAGGAGATTGAAATGGCTTTTGTAAACCGAAAATGTTTTCTCTCGCACTGCTAGCTAATAGAGATTTTATTACTTTTTATTTGTCCATTGCCTCGCAGATAGTGCAAAGCTGCCTCCATAGCCTCCTCCCGCTTGATCCCTCCATAGCTGTGGACTCCTCCATAGCCACCGCCTTCCTCTCAGACCTCCTTTCCTCCTCCATAGCCCGCCCTCCCCATAGCCATGCTCAGATATGTAGTATGTACCCAAGGTTTAAAAATTCAACCATAAGGGGAAAAAAGGCGGGTATTAGAAAAAAAGGGGGTAAAATAATACGCTTGAAAAAGAAAGCCGTAGAAATAAATGGATTTTAAAATTCAAGCACAAGGGTGGAAAAAAAAAAAAGCGTGGTATTAGAAAAAGGGTAAAACAATACGTTGAAAAGAAAGTGTAAAATAAAATGCTAATAATATAGGATTATATTTTTGACGGTCCCAATTTCCCTTTTCATGTGTGTGTTACTATGTTCACATCGCTAGGACATTATATTGCCATGGTGCACGCTTTCTAGGCATATTCTATTCTAAGGTAAAATTTAACTTTTGCTAAGATCATGATATAATTTATTAATTTGGTAACCCATTTTGAAGGTTTAAGACACAAAATGGGGACAAGTACATATTAATATATAGGTCTAATGCTTATTAATAGATTTAATGCATAGTAGGTTGGTAATGTGCATTATATGTATATGTTGCTATTATGTGCATTAGGCATTACTTACATGGCTAATATGAGCCCAATGGTCCCTCTTCATATAGCTATATGGTAATGGTCCATTAGGAAAGGGAGGGTCCATTGATATGTGTCCATTAGATAATACATGGGGAGGGTCTATTTTTATGGAAAATACGATCAAATTTCGGCGGGGTATTTTTTCATAGAAAATACATAGGATGTTTGAAGGTTATTCATTTTTGACCTTCCTGACCGAGCTTTGAAATTGTCCTTTTTTACCTCGAAGTTGCCTTTTTTTCATACAGTCGTGAGAAAGGCCCTCAAACTTGCATTTTTCGCTTTGCCGCTTTTCCTTTCTCGAAGTCGAAAGGCAGTTCGTTACGCAGTTTTGAGTTAGAGGTCTTTCCTCGACTCAAGGTCGAGAAAAGGCCTTCCCACCCATAAACCCGCGATTTTGAGTCGCCTTTCGACCTTCGCGAGTCGAGAAAGGCCTCTTCACCCATAAAACTCAGGTTTTTTCGCTTGAGCTGCCTCTTCGACCTTGAGTCGAGAAAGGCCTTCCGGGACCCATAAAACTTGTGTTTTTCGTTTGAAAGGCCTTCACCCATAAAACTGGCGTTCTTTGAGCCTTCTTTCTCGACTGCCAGCCTAGAAAGGCCTTCAACCCCATAAACCTGCATTTTTTGTTTTGAGCCGCCTTTGCGAAGTCGAGAAAGGCCTTTCCCCCCTAAACCTCACAAGGCTTTTCCCTTTGAGTCGCTTCTTTCTCATGTCTGTATTTTTCAAAATGGCCCTAAGAACTATGTTTTATTTTATTTTATCAGCATGTAGCATCACTCGACTAATTTGATTTTGTCTCTTGCAGTCCTTATCACGACCAAAAATAGTACATGCTTTGGAGGGTGGTGACATGAGTTGGACATACAAGAGAGGGTGGTGACACGGGCTTGGACATACAACACGCGGGGCCCATAAAGGAACCTCATACAAATTTCTATCGTCTGTAAGTTGCCAGTGATCAGGAGAGAGCTCCACGCCCTTTGCACCAGGTGGTTCATGTGAAGAGGGTGTAATGATTGTGCCCATAACGACCACTCATGGTCTCTTCACCAAATTGTAATATATATTGTAATGAGCCCATTTATGAATATAAGGTATCTCAAAACTAGTATTTTTTTGGGTGATTAAGTAAACGATTTGCATAAATTTTTGTTGGAATTTGTGATCTATTGTCTACCCACCTAAGAAAATAGAGCCAAAATGTTCAACTAAGAATTTTTCAATTAGAACTTGATAGGTCTAATGCATGTTTGCATTGCATTGTTCTTGTTCTCGACACGCCATCCTAGAAAACTGGAAGAAATGCTTGATGCACACTAATAGACAAAAATTCCAATTATGGCGGTTATTGGCTGGTCAGTGCTTCTTTTGTGTAAATTAACAGGGTTCAAAAAATGGGAATGGAATGAGTCCCACTTTAATTAAATACGACTTAGATCCCTTGAAGAGCAATGCAAAATGATCTTTGGAGAAGTTGAAGAGGCACCGTTTACGCAAGTTGTCGGTGCCACTTCGCAAACGTAGAAGGTGGGAATACCTTGGTCGCAGTGATCTCAGCAGAAGGCATCTCGACGGATCCCGCCAAGATTGAAGCAATAATTCAAAGGGGCTGCTACCAAGAATGTGCATGAAATCAGAAGTTTTCGGCCTAGCGGTACTACACAGCAAGTTCGTGAAGAACTTTGCTAAGATAGCAGCCCCTGCTAATGGGATTTGACGAGGGCGGAGAAAGTGAAAGATTGGGCGAGAGTAATCGCACAAGAAAGCCCAAGCTGTGGTTTGAATTGTTGAAGGAAGCTTTAACAACCGCCCCCAGTTTTAACCCCTGCCGGACCCGGAGAAAGACAAGCTTGTAGCCACGGACGCCGGTAAAGATAGCTATGTAGGGGCAAAGGTTGCTCAAGAAGAGCGCGTGTGGTAGCGTATGATTCCAGGAAGATGAACGATGCCGAAACGCGAAGCATACCCCACCCACGATCAAGAATTGCTTGCGGTTGTCGGGCATTAAGAATTTGGAGGCACTATCTTTTGGGAAGGAAGTTCCATTGGATCTGCACCATCAGAGCCTCCAATATGTATTCACGCAACCACACCTCAATCCTGGTGGGTAGAAGGTGGATGGAGTTCCTTGAAGAGTAACGACTTTGATATAGTCTCCGCGGGGCGAAGCTCAATGTGGTAGCGGATGCACTTTCAAGGCATCGACAACTAGAATACATTGCAAATGCAATTTCGGCGATCTCCAAATGACTTTGGTAAGAAGATTGAAGAGTCCCGCAAGCGGATGTGGATTTCAAAGGAAGTATGGGCAAGCCTCTCTAGGGAGGCTGAATGATAAGGAGCGGGAAGCCTTTAAACATTTTAAGAAGGAAGGCAACGCTATACCATAAGAACAAGTTATAGCGCATCCAAATCATCGAGGTGTAAGGAAATTGATCCTCCACGCACGCATAACAAACAGCCCAATAGGCTGGCCATGGATTCATGAAAACATATTTCAAAGCACGCAGCAGCTATTATTGGCCAGGAATGAAGAAGCGATAGCTCGCTATATCAAGGAATACCCACCATGTCACACAAAGGGCGGGCAGCTTCAATTAAGGGCCTTAAACCATTGGCTGTGCCAACGCTAAGTGGGGGAGTGTGATTAGCATGGATTTTATCATGTGGCTCCCAAGGACCCAAGAGGGAAAGATGCTTTGATGGTAGTAGTCGACAAATTGTAGAAAATGGCACATTCGTATTCTGCGTGATACGAGTCTGACTATGGATCACGGCAAAGCTCTTCACCAAAGAGATCTTCGGCTTCATGGCATGCCAAGGGAGATTATATCCGGCGAGGATCGAAGTTCATGGCGCCTTTTGGCAAGAACCTCTTTCGCGACAATCGGGCATCGGCCATCCGCATGAGCCGCGGCTGTATCATCCGCGAGACGGATGGCCAAGCCGAGCGGACCAACGTGATTTTAGAGGACATACTAAACTCACGTGCGGAATAAGCAAAGTATGTGGAAGAATTTATTCACTTGGTGGAGTTTGCATACAATAACCAAGGTGAATCATCCCAAATGTCGCGGATTTATGATCAATTACGGCTATCGATTACCTAACTCCGCATTAACTTGGCACAACCCCGCGTCAAAAGTGGAAGTTTTGCAGCAGATGTTGGCGATATGCGCCAGCTTGTGGAAGAAGTTGGGGATATCGCAAAGCGCAAGAAGTCGATTTAAGAGCATCGGCCGACAAGCATCGAGCAGTCCCGGGGAGTTCAAAGTTGAGATGATGTATGGCTCAAGATAAAGGTAAAGCGGGCAAAGCTCAGGATCGAAGAGGATTGCAAGAAGCTTGCTCCAAGGTGGGCTGGACCTTTGAATAGTCAGTGAGAGTAGGCAATCAATCCTACAAGCTAGACTTTGCAAGACACACCCTAAAGATTCATAAAGTCTTCCACGTAGAGTTTGTTGAAGAAGCATACTCCCAATCGGGCGAAGTCTTGAACACTCCAACGTTGTTGGAAATGGCGAGAGCAACTGGAAATAGTTCCATAATTGATTCTTGTCAAAGCTTTCAAGAAAGCGAGGAGATCGGAATTCCTCAGGTATTTGGTCAAGTGGAAACACGCTTACGTGGAAAGCGACATGGGTACTCAAAAGAAAGATTTAGTAAAGCATTACACCACGTTTATGGAGCAATGGGACTGACAAGGTCATCTCAGAAGAAATGGCTTTCGGGCATGTCGATTTGTGTAGGTTAATTCTTGTGTAGTTAAGATTAATCTACGCATGCAACCTATACTTGGTATGGAGTGCATGTCGTTGTTATCGATGATGGGACCCTTACGGTGATCTCACAAAATTGGTGTAATGTCAATGTAGGCTTGGACGGCGTTTAAAACGGAGTGGAAGGTAGATTAGAAAGTCTCTTACGTCCCCACGGAGTAGGCGACCTCGAGAAAGGAGGTCATGAAGGAATGCACTAATGGGAAAAACCTCTATAGCCCCATATAATGCTTTGATAGGAGATGGGGCCTTCACGCCCCATACTCGGGGAAGGACCTATCCTCCATCATTTGGGCAATAGGGTGTAGGCATGAGCGGCATATAGGCATATAGGCATTTGTCTCCACCGACCCATGATGGAAGATTCACACCCTCTTCCTAACACGCAGAGATTAGCCATGCATCCATGTAGATAGGTGGGGTGGTCACCATATAACAAAATTTTATTAATAATTAAATGGTACTAACGTAGTGTCGACCCTTGGTGACCAATAGCGCAGGAGGGCAAGGAGGTCGAGCTCACGAAGACTTAACACAAATTTTGTTAGAATGTGTTGCAAGGAATGAAGAGTACCTCGGACGTTAATTTTAATTTTGATCGCTTAATTGTCATGTTAAATGGATTATTGAGTAACTTTGTTTTAGTGATGTTATGAATTGATAAGTTATTTCATAATATAATGGTGTGATAATGTCCTAAAATATTACCTTAAGGTAATCTTAATAAAAGTGTATAGTATTATAGTAGTTGTCATTATGTATGGGTTGATTGCGGGTTTGGATGATCCCAAGGTGGGAGACCCCGATGTTTGCGGACAACATCATTTCAAGGTGGGGAGAATGTGGCGTTCGACAAAGATGCTCATGGGGCGTATACTAGACCGCCTTGTCGCGCGTACCGCCCACACCCGGCCTGGCGTGCGTAGCGTGTAGCTAGGCTAATAGCCCTAGGGGGCAGCGTGCAAGAGTGTGCATTTATTAGGTGCACATTAAACAGTAATGCACATTCATTTAGATGCACATTTTCCCATATGGCCACTTCATGCCAAGTGGGCCACACCCATAGGTGCAATTAATGTGCACATTCTCCAATGTACACATTCATTAATGTGCACACATTTCCATGTGGGCACATTTGGCCACCTAACCCTTAAAGGCAAGTGGGCCCCATTTCCAATTATCCCACATGCCAAAAGGGGATAATTGGAAACCCTAGCTAACCCCGATTCAAGCGTTTGACAAGATGGGTGAGGCTTTCAGCCGAGGGAGGAGGAACTCAAGGATCAAGTATTTGGTGGTAGATAGTCTCAAACCTATTTAGGTCATAGAATGATAGGGTTTAGACTATTAAATTGCCCATAGCACCTTCTAGATCTCTAGATGCGACCTCACAACTAAAGAACCTAACTCTATGATGTAGATTAAATATAGTTCTTTAGTTCTCACGGATAATATATGGATGATGTATCTCTATGAACTCCTTGTATTGGGAAGGGGGTAGAGACCTAAAGCTTGGTAGTAGATGCTCCTAGAGTAGCCTCCTCTAGCACACTATAGGTCGGCTTTGTGTACAAGAACCACACTGGTTGTGGGTGAAGGGGGCGGGGTGGCTAAGAAGGAGGTTCATGTCACGACTCTTGAGCCATCCCTACGGTGTGTAAAGCCTACCGGGGATCATTGTGATTAGGTCCTGATGGCTTGCCCGCTGCGTGTGGGCAAGGCATGGGCTCGACATTGTGAAGTGGTGTTCACTTTCCGGTGGGTTGATCCAATAAGGGCGGTGGCCCTCTAGTCACCTTTTGAGTCGGCATGTAGATCTCCGGAGGGAGGGATCCCTACCGCCCCACTCGGAGCTGGGAGGATAGACGGGAATAGCCCTTTTGGCTATGCATCCGGCGGACTCTGATCGAGGGTCCCAACACTTTTCAACCTACTCGCAAAGTGTGCACGGGAGGCGGATGGAGTGGACAACCCTAAGCCATGTTCATATGCACCCAAATCCATTGCCATGTGCAATGTACGCGAACTCACGGAGACCCAAGCCCGTCGATCATCCCCTTGAGTGCGAGCCCGGTAAGACTCCGTGTATGTATTGTGCTCACCTTGTTTATGCAGATGTGATGAGCCACCTTCGAGGTGGATATGTATTTATGTTATATCTCGACATGTATGTTTTACGCTTGGCGGCTAGGTAGGCCCGAGGGAGACGGGGTAAATGACCCCTTCACTCTTCCCTACGGAACGTCCATGAATTTCTTGATGTCATGTGAGGGCCCTGTATAAACGGAGACTGGTATGGGGACGAACTCTGTTTGTATATACGATGAGGGCACTGTTATCACGAAAGTGGGGACGTCCACATTGTCCTATTGAGGAATTGGATTCCAACCATCCCAAAGTTGGCATGTTTAGAGGGTAGTTGTCTAAAATTTTCGTTACAATGCCAAACATGCGTTGATGATGCTTCTATGCCCATTGAGATTTCAAAGCTTTGTCGTACTCCCCTCCCTACTCCTCCCAACTTTTTGGTTCATTACGATAATGACATAAAGATTTGTTGGGTATAAGTTAGACATTTATTAAGTTTGATTTTTGTGAATATATATTTCGTGTTAAGTGGATCTTATACGATAATCTCATGAGGGATAGGTTCTATACGTACAAAATTAAAATTTCGACGATAAAGTTAAAAAATACGTATTTTTAATAAAATACGTATTTAAACGATAAATACCTCGCCCGCCAGGAAAAAAATCTGCCAGACGCGAAAACCTTCGTGAAAGCGCACGCGAAAATTTTTAGCGTCTGGCGAAATAAAAAGAATCGCGGCGAAGGCCGAGGGACGACATTCGGCGAGACTGTGAAAGCTGATGATAGCGTCGAAAAATTTTTAGACGTTATCGATTCATTCAGCGTCTGTAGCAGTAGCGGTGTTGAAAAAAATACGGCAAAAATACGGCCAAAAAACAATTTACGTCGGAAGATTTTTGGCGTCTGTGAAAACAACTAAATCAGCGTCTGTGAAAAAAGTCAGCGTCTGCCCATGGCGTTATTTTAGCGTCTGTGAAAAATCCCAGTTTAGCGTCTGTGATTCTAAGAAGGTTTGTCACGTCTTGAAAAATTTTTCGTCGTCTGCGATATATAGTTATTTTAGCGTCAGCGAAATCTTCCCGACAGCCAGAATTGTTTTTTTGCCGATATTAACGTTTCCTCTGACAAATTTGTGTAGTATCATACAATTCATCGTATTATTATTATAAAACATCTGACGTGTTGAACCTATCCACTGAATGTCATAAAGATTTGTTGGGTATAAGTTAGACACTTATTAAGTTTGATTTTTGTGAATATATAATGCCGCTCTATCCTATAATGCGCTCTATCACAGCCAGGAAACATGGCATATTCCCAAGGATATGCCACGCTTACGTCAACCCAAGTCAAGATGGGGTCAAAACCCCATTTCCACGTCACCCTAAGGTGCATGAGAAAGTATTGATTCAAGTCAAATCGCATTATATCTCAGGACAAATGACAAACAACTAAACTTTGTCTTGCACATATACGGTTAAAGCACCATACCAACATGAAGTAATACTACGCACAAGCTGTTTCACTTGCAGCGAAAATTCTGAGAAACTCACTCGTTCTGGCTACTTGAGCAGCTATGACTCCATTCCACCCGATAACTAAGCTTCCGGTAGCGCTGTACGCTTTGCCAAGAACAAACAAATAAACAACATCCGCGACGCGACGGGAGTTGAACCCTTCCCACAAAACCCAGATCGACGATGCGCCGCCTAAGCAAGACAGAGAAGGAGCCTAAAATGCACAATCGTAAAAAGCGAAGAGGGAGAACAAAACAAGGAAAATGCATGGAAGAATGGAGATTTGAACCCCACCAATTAAATCGGTACCAGATTTGATTGAATGAAACCCGACTTACCATCGTCTTGTTACACCAACACCATCAGTGCAAAGAGCAGAATAGGGCAGAACAAAAGAAGAAATTGCATGCACATGCTTTTGGCTATGGTAGAAGGAAGAATCCAAAATCTCCCTTCACAAGAAGAAAAATCGCAGATGCCATAGCCCAGCTCAGATTCTCCATCATGCCCCATCGAATCCTGCATCTGTGCCCTCCAAAATTAAATCCATATTTACTGCTGCGCGGATTACGGCTCTAAGAATTGATTTGAAACGCGTGGTTGCCTCGGGCGAACCTGCCGAATAACTCCGCCATGCCCTGCCCTAATGCCCAAATTGACCCACGGACCCCACTTTCCCTAATCTGATGTAAACAAAAAATAGCGCGACTCGGGTTGTAAAATTAGGCCTTCCCCAAAAAAAACCAATACAACCCATTGGACCATTGCCAAACCAAACCCAAATTTGTAGAGAGTCAAGAAAATACCATTTTTAGATACGAATACATGCCTTAACCTTGCAAAATCTTATGTTACACGACCCCCCAACAACATTTTGGGAACCTAATTCGTGTCAAGTGGATCTTATATTAATGGCTCCAAAATGTGAACTTATATTGTTTGACATGTTGGTTCTATCTACATTGTTGTTTGACCTATTGATAACATGATTCTATATTGGCATTTTAATGCACAATATCTATACCCACATTCCTTCTATGAATTATGATAGACTAACTTGGTTTATTGGCAAATGTGCATTCCAATATTTGAAATGGCTTTTTCAGTGTATATAAATATTTAGCATTCATGTAATGTATTATCATCTCTAAATATAATTACCACACTTACGTTTGTAAGTTATTGTTCATATTCCCCGTTACCTCCTGAATAGTTGCAATCTTTATTTATACAAAGCAATTCTCCCAAATAGTTGCAATCTTTATTTATACGTATAAGCTAGCTCCAAGTGCATAAAATCGAAGAGTATATGTGTTAAACATTTGAAAACTTAGTTCTCTTGTATTACTCTTGGTGGTACAAAGTTGCCCCCTTTAACAATATAGGACGCCTCCTTTAGTATAGAAAAAGAGATGAGAACCCATTTGCCATAGTCGCATGAAATGACAAACCCCTTTTATCATATTAGTATCTGTTTGAATAATATATAAGCTAATACAAGCTCTTCACATTTAGATAATTTGCAGACTAAAATATAACACACAATTGATGATCACTTATCCTTGATTTTCTAAGTAGATCTTCAAAAAGTCTTAGGGGAGTTGAGATCAATTACCTAGCTCTCTAGCAATGTATACAATGAAGATAAAACGAAAAGAGATGTTTGCACTATGAAAAAAGCACATTATATAGTGTAGGTAGGCACAAAGTATATTTATACGAAAATGTAGAAGCGTCCAATTAAAATATACTCATTCTATTGAGATAGACAAATCAGCCTTGGGCCATTAGATCAAACACATACAATAATTTTATAAGATAAGATTGTTGTTTTGGTTCGGGACATGTTATAAGATAAGATATTCTGAAAAAAACATTAATCTTAAAATGAACATGACAAGCTTCATAGCAATAATAATAATTGAATCAACAATTGGCCAAGCTTTTAGGATTGCAACAATTGGATTATTTTCCTTCCAAACAATTAATCAACGGGGAAGAAATTAGGATCTTATTCTCCATTTCGAAAGAGTCCTTTTAAAATCTTTTCGACTAGGGCACTCACTTTTAATACACATTCTTTTCCGCAAAGTGTTGGGTATACACTTCATTAATGTAATCTTTGTATGGCATTCGGTATACTTTGATGGGTTCTTTTCATGGATAAGTCTCGAATGGGAGCAATGTCAATGGGAGCAATGTCAATGGTAGGATAGATATGCGAATTTGCTAGGGTGCACCATCAAGGTGAAGAAAACTCTTATATTGTCCATTTGTTAGCTTCCTTGCGGTCAAATTGACATTAATTAGAAAAAGGATTAGAGTTTCTTATAATGAAAACTTAAATTTGATCACCCATGTTAGGAAAAAAAAAAAAAAAAGGGGTAGAAAATGCATCAAGAAAAGGGGGAAGAGTGAAAGGTTGGAAAAATGAGGAAAAGGGAAGGACAAGGGGAAAAGGAAAAGAAAAGGATCTAAAGAAAAAAAGGGAAAAGGGGCATGAAAAGAGAAAAAGGGAAAGTGAGAAGAAAAGAAAAGGAAAGGGAAAAGGGGGAAAGGGAATCTAGGGTAAAGGTCAAAAAAGGAAAAAAAAAAAAGGGAAACGAAAAAGCTTGGGGAAAAGGGAAGGGGGAAGGGGCATGAGAGAAAAGGAAAGAGGGAAAATGGTGAAGAAAGGAAAAAAAAAAGAAAAAAGGGAAAAGGAAAAGGGCAAAAGAGAAAAAGGGTGGGGAAAAAGAGGAAAATGGGTATAGGAAATAAAAAGAATAGAAAAAAACAAATGTGCAAAAAGGCATGGAAAAAGGGAAAAGGAAAAAAGGAAAGGAAGGGAAAAAGTGCACAGCAAAAGGATGAGAGTAAAAAAGGAGGGAAAACGGAAAAAAAAAAAATCCATCAAGAAAAGGAAATGGGTATAGGAAAAAAAAAAGGAAAGGGGAGTGATGGAGGGAGGGGAAAGGGAGAGGAAAAGGAAAAAAAAAAGAAAAGAAAAAGGAAGGGTTGAAAGAAGGGAAAATTGCACGGGAATAGGGAAAGGGTGGGAAAAGGAGGAAAGGGAACAAGATAGTTGAGTACTTAGAAATCCGTACCTTAAAAATCCGTATGCAAAGATTTTTTAAAGGTTTTTAAAAAAAATATAAAAATCCTTAGAATACAAATTTTATAGAAATTACAATATAGCCATTACAATATGAAATTCTAAACCTGTAAGCCTACAATTCTAACCCTAAACCTAAATTCTAAACCTGTAATCCTAAATTCTCAACATTCTAACCCTAAACCTAAGTGTACACAATGTAAGCCTAAACATTCTAACCCTAAATTTAAACATTCTAACCCTAAACCTAAACATTCTAACCCCTGCAAATCTTAATTCTAAACATTCAAACCCTAAACCTAAATGTACACAAAAAAAAATTAGGGGCAATTTTGTTTTTTTTTTTTTTTTTTTTTTGGCTATCCCATTCCATAAATTAGAGTACGTGCGGATTTTTATAGAAGATTTTTATGAATAAAAAACGCGTTTTTTAACCACCTTGAAAGGAAGCACGGGAAAAATAGAAAGAAGAAAAGGGTGGGAAAAAGGGCATGGGAAAAGGGAAATAGAAAAGAAAAAAGAATGGAAAAGGGGGGAAAGAGAGAGAGGCACGGGAAAAAGAAAATGAGGAAAATGGAAAAGGGGAAGAGAAAAAGAGAACATGGAAAAGGGTGAGGAGATGGAAAAAGGGAAGGTAAAAAGGGCATGGAAAACGGGAGGGGGAAAAGAAAAATGGAAGGGAAAAGGGCACACAAAAAAAGGAGGAAAAGAGAAGGGAAAATAGGCATGGAAAAGGGCGAAAGAGTAAAAGGTTGAGAAAAAGAGAAGACATGGAAAAGGGATGGGGAAAAGAGAAGGCATAAAAAAAGATACGGGAAGGGAAAAGGGCAAAGAAAAAAGAGAAGAGGGAAAAGGTGGGAGAAAGGAGCAAAAGGGAAGGGAAAAAAGGTTATGGGACAGGGGAAGGGGGGAAGGAAGGGATGGGAAAACAAGGAAACATGTGAGAAAGACGAGAAAAAAAAAAAAAAAAAAAAAAAGTAGAGAAAATAAGAAAAAATGAAATGTGGGATAGAGCAAAAGGGAAAGGGAAAGGGATAGGGCTTTTCTCACCGCATCCCAAAGCATTTACAGGCTCTCAACTTATGCCCAGCAACGCTGGGCACCATTACTAGTGCTTCTTTAAGCTCTAACGAGTTTATAGGCTTCTTCAAATCATACTTTTCCTTGAAGACGACGAACTCACTGTGCATGAACCTGATCTTGTCTACAAAACTCATATTGAGCTTGTACTCGTTATCCGCATTTGTATGTTGGCCACTATTTTAGCTTCTTCATCAGTAAGTCCACAATAAACTGCACAGAGAACAGAAAGATATCTAGAATTGTATTTCTCTTTGTACAGTAGTCTTCTTGCCTTGAAGCTATAGTTTCCTCCCAAAATATAATGCGTGTACGTGTGGGCATTTTCTCTATCGTACCCTTGTGGGTTTGTGTAGTGCGTTATGTTCACAAGCACCCCAATGGGGGCCATGTGAGCGTTAGGGTTGCTCCTAATTCTGTCTTTCAGGTTCCTCAAGTGATCTGCATAAATTTTTCGAACCTTAAGTGGCATTTCTCCCACTTCATTCTTTGGGGGCAGCTTCATATAAGTCACCGACAGATAAGTAACTCCTTGCATAAACATCAGCCGATTTATCTCTTCCATTCTTTCCGCCATTTTGTCCACCTTCTTTTTTATTGCCACACACGGTGCTTTGCCCTAATTGCCTTTTGGTGTGTTTTTATAGCTTTTTGAGTTTTCGCCACAACCAATTCCATTGTCTTCTTCTTCTTCAGTTCCTTAGCCGCGATAGTACCTCTTGGCTTCTTCCGTTTTACAACGTTGGACTCTTCAGAACTTTTTACATCCCCATCTTCAGAAAAACTACCTTCCTCTGATCCAACATCACCTCCTGCTCTAATTCACTGTAGGCAAAGTCTTCACTTTGACTCTTTCGAATCCTGTCAATTAGACGCGAAAGCTTTTCCTTGTATGAGTAGTGAGCCATGTACTTGTGCAAAGGGTCAGGCTGCACCCTAGACATTTTGAAATAGGCTTCTTCACGAACAATGAAACCTTGTGACGTTTTAAAGGAGATCCTTCCACCTTGTTCGGACTCGTGCCAGCCTTTGAAACGCCCCTTTATCTGTCCCATGCAATCAAACCGCCATAAAAGATATCTTATTTCCAGGGCTTCTGCAGACATGCAAGAACCTTATGGTGTTGTACTTTCCTTGTGCCCCTTGTCACGAATCACTGAGTTTGTGTGCAATCATAAATAGCCGGCTCAGTAGCGGTGTCAATGTTCTTCTGTGGGTGTGGCTTTTTTGTAATCTTGATGGTGCCCCTCGTAGATTTCTGGCTTCCACCTTGCCTGTAAGAAAATTGTTATTAGATGCACCAAAAAGGAGGACAAAATGTACCGTAAAACATATTTCGGAATACAAATCACAAAAATGAGATCCTAAACACAACAAAAATAGGCTTTGGTACTAGAAAATTTAAAAACTTAACGAAGAAATATATGGCTATTTACCTCAAGGTAAGTTGGTGTTATTTCTTGTTTTTCAGCCAATAATAGCTTGCCACGTAGCAACCATTCCAATCAAGAATGGAAAATTGATGTAGCATTCTTGCTTGACCTTTTACAACCATTACTCTGTTTCGTTTACCTGTGTGCAGGAAGGGGGAAACGACGGAATTCCAAGCCACAGCCATAGCTAAAACTTCGGCAGCCATAGCCATAGCCACAGCCATCGCCATAGTGGTAGAACTCCAAGCCTGACCACCAAGCCATAGCCGAGCTTACCTGAACTTTGTTCAAACTTGAAATCCATAGAATCGCCGAGCTTACATTAGAGGAAATTTAAGATCTCATTTCATCCCCATAAGAATCCTCCAATGGAATGGCTACCCACTATTAACTGCAATTAATGCAGCACCAACAACTTCATTGCTGTTGTTTTTCCCCCATAACTTTTGATCCACTTGTCAAAATGTTGCGACGTTTGTTGCATTAGGTGCGGAATGAAAATATCTTTCCAATGATATATGGTTATATTGTATTTCAATATGGACATATGCATTAACCTTAAAAAAATATGATTTTTTGCTTATTTCTTATATATTTATATCATAAAAGATGTATGAATGGGTTATCACTAGATAGATCTTGTGAAGACGAACCCATTGCTACAAAAAGTTTTTGAATCGGAGTTCTGGATCAAAAGTTATAATGAAAAAATGATACTACAGAAGTTAGTTGCAGCTGCATTAATTACAGGCTGCCACATAATACTGGAATGAGATATACTGAAGCTCTTCTCTTATTGGACAGTTTAAAAAGCTGACACGGCATTTTAAACATCCCTTAATGGGACAAAATGTGATCTCATTTTTCCTCTAATGCCTAAACCTAAACTTCAAGCCATAGCCTACCTGAACTACCGTTGTAGCATAGCCATATGCGAAAAACTGAAGAATCAAAGATTTCTCCTTATTTGACATCGTGAAAAAGAAAGGTCGTCGATGAGACAGTGGATTTGGCGTTTCCCGCCGGCAAGAGCCACTTGCCTCGCTACATCGAAATCGACTCCCTCTTCCCATTCCACATTACAAAATGTTTTAGGCTTTTTGTAGTAAAAAACCTCACTCTACTGTTACACCGGAATCGACTCCCTCTTCCCGTTCCACATTACAAAATGTTTTAGGCTTTTTGTAGTAAAAAAACAAACTTGTAGTCTGTGAAACACCTAAAGAACCCGAGAAAAGACAAACAACATTCCACACAAAGCCAAAGTGTATTCCAGAATACACTTTGTCTTTCTTTGTTGGACTAAAATGTATATCGGAATACACATCTGCAGAACAAAGAAAGCCAAAGTGTATTTCGGAATACACTTTGGCCTTACTTGTTAACCGAAAGTATATTCTGGAATACACGCAAATCCCAAGTGTATTTTGGAAATGCCCCACTGGGCATGTGCAGATAGCTGAGTGAAAAACTTGACATTGACACACAAGGTTACATTTCTCGCATGGGTGATGCAAGAACTCATAGCTTTGTTTATGGAGTGGAAAGCCTATAACCGGCTAGTGTTTTTGAAGAACTAGACCGATAAGAACCTATTTATTATTTAATGTCATTTTATTCTGAAAGAAGAAAGTAGTTTTTTGTGACACATCATACACATATCATCATGCATATAACCATATACACGGGAGGCTAACTATTATGCTGAGATGTAGACAATTGGAATTTTAGCTTTCATCGGTGGTGTCCTATTGAGGAATTGGATTCCAACTGTCCAAAGCTGGCATGTTTAGAGGTAGTTGTCTAAAATTTTCGTTACAATGCCAAACATGCCGTTGATGATGCTTCTATGCCCATTGAGATTTCAAAGCTTTGTCGTACTCCCACACTCCCTACTCCCTCCCAACTTTGGTTCATTACGATAATGACATAAAGATTTGTTGGGTATAAGTTAGACACTTATTAAGTTTGATTTTTGTGAATATATATTTCGTGTTAAGTGGATCTTATACGATAATGTCATAAAGATTTGTTGGGTATAAGTTAGACACTTATTAAGTTTGATTTTTGTGAATATATAATCGCTCTATCCTATAATCGCTCTATCCTAGCCATCGAAACATGGCATATTCCCAAGGATATGCCCTGCCCCGCCCAACCCAAGTCAAGATGGGGTCAAAACCCCATTTCCACGTCACCCTAAGGTGCATGAGAAAGTATTCAATTCAAGTCAAATGCGTATATACAGACAAGCAACAAACAACTAAACATGTCTTGCACATATACAGTTAAAGCACCATGCCTGCTATGAAGCAATACTCTGCACAACTGTTTCACTTGCAACGAAATTTACAGAAACTCACTCTGTTCACAAACTGCAGAGCAACTGCAGCTCCATTCCACCCGATAACTAAGCTTCCCAGCAGCGCCTGTCGTGCTGCCCACAAGAACAAACAAATAAACAACATCACGGAGCACGGGGAGTTGAACCCCGCCCACAAAACCTCGTCCCCTGATGCTTCGCCTAAGCAAGACAGAAGGAGCCTAAAAATACACACTGTAAAAGAGCAGAAGAGGGCAGAACAAAACAAGGAAAATGCATGGAAGAATGGAGATTTGAACCCCACCGATTAAATCGGTACCAGATTTGATTGAATGAAACTTCGACTTACCATCAGTGCCGTTACACCAACACCATCAGTGCAAGAGCAGAATAGGGCAGAACAAAAGAAGAAATTGCATGCACATGCTTTTGGCTATGGTAGAAGGAAGAATCCAAAATCTCCCCTTCACAAGAAGAAAAATCGCAGATGCCATAGCCTGGCTCCAGATTCTCCATCTGTGCCCCATCGAATCCTGCATCTGTGCCCTCCGAAATTAAATCCATATTTACTGCTGCCAGATTACCAGCTCTAAGAATCGATTTGAAGACGTCGGTCGCCTCTGAACCCTGCCAGAATAACTCCGCCATGCCCTGCCCTAACGCCCAAATTCGACACGAACCCCACTTTCCTAATATAGATAGAAACAAAAATGGCACGACTCCAGTTGTAAAAATTAGGCCTTCCCCAAAAAAAAACCAATACAACCCATTCGACCATTGCCAAACCAAACCCAAATTTGTGAGTCAGCAAAATACCATTTTTAGATACGAATACATGCCTTAACCTTGCAAAATCTTATGTTACACGACCCCCCAACAACATTTTGGGAACCTAATTCGTGTCAAGTGGATCTTATATTAATGGCTCCAAAATGTGAACTTATATTGTTTGACACGTTGGTTCTATCTACATTGTTGTTTGACCTATTGATAACATGATTCTATTTTCTATCTTTTGGATGCCACCAATGGCTTTTATATTGATACTCACCGCTCTTTTTTGTTAAAGTTGTAAATAGCTTGTTCATGTGTCCATAGTCTTTCGAGGCCCAAGAGAGCATACAAAAATAATAATAATAATAATAATATTGGCATTTTAATGCACAATATCTATACCCACATGAATTATGATAGACTAACTTGGTTTATTGGCAATGTGCATTCCAATATTTGAAATGGCTTTTTCAAAGGTATATAAATATTTAGCATTCATGTAATGTATTATCATCTCTAAATATAATTACCACACTTACGTTTGTAAGTTATTGTTCATATTCCCCGTTACCTCCCTGAATAGTTGCAAT
The DNA here is from genome assembly GCA_021234155.1 of Isoetes taiwanensis. Lineage (NCBI taxonomy): Eukaryota > Viridiplantae > Streptophyta > Lycopodiopsida > Isoetales > Isoetaceae > Isoetes > Isoetes taiwanensis. Next base: position 173,680 of record JAJEKV010000401.1, read on the forward strand.
CTTTATTTATACAAAGCAATTCTCCCAAATAGTTGCAATCTTTATTTATACAAAGCTATTCTGTATATGCTAGCTCCAAGTGCATAAAATCGAAGAGTATATGTGTTAAACATTTGAAAACTTAGTTCTCTTGTATAGGTGGACTACACCTATTACTCTTGGTGGTACAAAGTTGCCCCCTTTAACAATATAGGACGCCTCCTTTAGTATAGAAGAAAAGAGATCTCTTTGTACTTTACCCATTTCTCGTAGGACTATAAAATCATATTCTATTCTATTCTTTAGTATAGAAAAAGAGATGAGAACCCATTTGCCATAGTCGCATGAAATGACAAACCCCTTTTATCATATTAGTATCTGTTTGAATAATATATAAGCTAATACAAGCTCTTCACATTTAGATAATTTGCAGACTAAAATATAACACACAATTGATGATCACTTATCCTTGATTTTCTAAGTAGATCTTCAAAAAGTCTTAGGGGAGTTGAGATCAATTACCTAGCTCTCTAGCAATGTATACAATGAAGATAAAACGAAAAGAGATGTTTGCACTATGAAAAAAGCACATTATATAGTGTAGGTAGGCACAAAGTATATTTATACGAAAATGTAGAAGCGTCCAATTAAAATATACTCATTCTATTGAGATAGACAAATCAGCCTTGGGCCATTAGATCAAACACATACAATAATTTTATAAGATAAGATTAAGTTGTTTTGGTTCGGGACATGTTATAAGATAAGATATTCTGAAAAAACATTAATCTTAAAATGAACATGACAAGCTTCATAGCAATAATAATAATTGAATCAACAATTGGCCAAGCTTTAGGATTGCAACAATTGGATTATTTTCCTTCCAAACAATTAATCAACGGGGAAGAAATTAGGATCTTATTCTCAATTTCGAAAGAGTCCTTTTAAAATCTTTCGACTAGGGCACTCACTTTTAATACACATTCTTTCCTGCAAAGTGTTGGGTATACACTTCATTAATGTAATCTTTGTATGGCATTCGGGTATACTTTGATGGGTTCTTTTCATGGATAAGCTCCGGAATGGGAGCAATGTCAATGGTAGGATCAGGAAATGGGCTGACGAAGGAGGCGATAGATATGCGATATTTGCTAGGGTGCACCATCACACGGTGAAGAATACTCTTATATTGTCCATTTGTTAGCTTCTGCACGGTCAAATTGACATTAATTAGAACTCAAGTAGGATTAGAGTTTCTTATACGAAAACTTACTTCAATTTGATCACCCATGTTCACGACAAATGTACCCTTTTTGGGTAGAATCTCACGCCATTGACCGTCTTGGCTAATAAGTGACGTTCTTTTATTGGCTTCGTCGTACTTAAAGCAACACTCTAGAGCGCATCTTATATCATAATGTTATACCGTAAGTGTGTAGTGCATCGAGCCCTAATTTGAATGGCCGAGATCATCTGGATGCATCCGAAGGCCTAGATTTATTGCACGACTTACCAACACTGTGATTGGTCATGCTTCGATCTCTTAAGGGGAAAGGGAACTGGAAAGAGAGAATGTGAAGGGCAAAAAGGCATGGGGAAAAGGAAAAAGGGTAAAAGGGAAAAGGGTGGGGATAAGAGAAGAGAAAAAGGCATGGAAAACGAAAAAGGGAAAGGGAACCTGGGAAAAGGGCACGAGAAAAGGAGGAAGAGATAAAGTGGAAAAGGTAAATGGAAAGGGCGTGAAAAAAAAAGGGAAGAGGAAAAGGTTGAAAAAAGGAGAAAATGAAGGAGAAAAAAAGCATGGAAAAGGGGAGGAGAAAAAAAGCATGGGGAAAAGGAAGGAGCATGGGAAAAGGGGGAAAAAGAGAAGCGTTGAGGAAAGAGGAAAAAGGAAGGGACAAATGGCATAGGAAAAGGAAAAAAAAAAGAGAGGGAAAGGGAAGGGAAAAAATGCATCAAGAAAAGGGGAAGAGTGAAAGGTTGGAAAAATGAGGAAAAGGGAAGGGACAAGGGGGAACAAGAAAAGGATGGGGAGAGGGGAAAAGAAAAGGGGCATAGAAAAAGGGAAAGTGAGAAGAAAGAAAAAGGAAAGGGAAAAGGGGAAAGGGAATCTAGGTAAAGGTCACAAGGAAAAAGAAAGAGGGAAACGAGAAAAGGGAAGGGGGGAAGGGCATGAGAGAAAAGGGAAGAGGAAAATGGTGAAGAAAGGGAAAAAAGAAAAAAGGGAAAAGAAAAGGGGCAAGAGAGAAAGGGTGGGGAAAAGAGGAAAATGGGTATAGGAAATAAAAGAATAAAACAAATGTGCAAAAGGCATGGAAAAAGGGAAAAGGAAAAGGAAAGGAAGGGAAAAAGTGCACAGCAAAAGGATCGGCAAAGGAGGAAAACGGAAAAAAAAAAATCCATCAAGAAAAGGAAATGGGAAAAAAAGGAAAGGGAAGCAGGGGAGTGATGGAGGGGAGGGAAAGGGAGAGGAAAGGAAAAGAGAAAAGAAAAAGGAAGGGTTGAAAGAAGGGAAAATTGCACGGGAAGAGGGAAAGGGTGGGAAAAGGAGGAAAAGGAACAAGGTAGTTGAGTACTTAGAAATCCGTACCTTAAAAATCCGTATGCAAAGATTTTTTAAAGGTTTTTTAAAAAAATATAAAAATCCTTAGAATACAAATTTTATAGAAATTACAATATAGCCATTACAATATGAAATTCTGTTGAGAAATGAGCTTTCTATGATTGGGTGGATAGGCTGGGGATCAAACCCAGGACCTCTTGCTTGCAAGCCAAGTACTCTACCACTGAGCTACCGGCCCTTTGATGGGCTTTCGGCACTCCTCCCACTGAGTCATTCTTCATGTGTGCCCATTACACATACTCCAAAGATTCCAACATTCCCCTTAATGGGCACACCAATCCATTCCAGCCTTCACCACAATCCATATGCTCCCTCCCTGCAACTCCACCACTCGCTGGAGTTGGGCTTTCCATTGGCCAAGCTTTTTTGCTCATTCTCCCCCCCTACTTGGGGGGCTATCCGGTCTTTGTTAAGCACCTCTACTTGGGACCATGGCTCGATACCATGTTGAAATCGCTCCCAATTGCTCACACCTTTTCATCATCTGGCTCGGGGACTCATGTCTATCAGGAATCCAAGTCCTATAATTCAATCCCGCTATGAATAAGGAACCTGCTATTTTCACCTGTCGGCAGGCTCCAGAGATACGCCCAGATTATTCATTTCTTATTTTTGTTCTCTCCTAGGTTCACCATCATAATGGTTTCAATTGACAACCATGTTAAAATATAAGCATTAACTACTTAATCGTTAACTTCTCAACACTCCCCCATAATGTTTATGTTTTAACTGTTTTAACCTGCTCCCCCATAAGCTTTCCTTTCTATCAATTTAAATCACAGCTATTCACTCCCAATCTCATCCTTAATTCTTGAAATTTGTTTTCTCTTAGAGCCTTAGTAAAGATATCAGCCACCTGCAGATCTGTATGAATGTATTCTACAGAAATAATCTTCCTTTCTACAATGTCCCTGATGAAATGCATCTGCAGTTCCACATGTTTAGTTCTTTCATGAAATACTGGATTCTTTGTGAGCGCAATACAACTCATATTATCACAATGCAACACTGTAGATGTCTTTTGCTCTTCTTCAAGTTCATATAACAGTCTTCTTAGCCATATGATTTCTTTTGTTGCAAGTCTTTGTAGTCGCATACTCGCCTCTCAGAGGAGCGCTTATTGCGGTTTGCTTTTTGCTTTTCCATGCAACTACCGCGACCTCCTAACATCATGGCAAAGCCCGAAAGTGGACCGCCTTTGTGTCCACATCTCCTCCCGGCCCGAGTCCGTGAAACCTTTTAAATTCAAGTCTGTGGAGTTATATATCAAGCCGTGATCTGCAGTTGCCTTTCAAGTATCTTATTATCCGCTTTTTCTTTGTCCAATGTCCTTTTCCGTGATTGTTACAAAATCTACTCATCATATTTATCGCATAGCAAATGTCGTCTAGAACCATTTGCAAGAAAAAGCAAACAACCGATTAACTGTCTATAAGGCACTCTTTTCCATTTCTTTTTACTCAGATTCTGCTTTTAGGACACATGTCCTTGCAAATTTTTTGGCCCGGTACTATGGGAGTCTTAGCATTTTTACAATCAATCATGTTAAATTTTCTCAATAAGCTATTGATATGTTTAGATCCGCTTTAAGCATAACAACCCTTTCTCTTTATTCCGCACCACTTCCATTCCTAAAAAACTTTTTCAGGTTCTTGAGGTCCATCATCTTGAATCTCTCTGCAAAGATATTCTTGCATTTTGTAAAGAGTCCAAACTAGTTCCAGCCATGATACCATGATATGATCATCCAATAGATAGTGCGATGATGCATGAATTTGCTCCATCTTTAAACACATAAAGATTTCCGTCCGCTTTAAGTTTATTGCATCCTTGTTTTCTCAGATGCTCATCTATACATTTATACCACTGTCTGGGTGATTGCCTCAGACCATACACAGCCTTTTTCAGTTTCCAAACATTATTTTCTCCTTCTTCAAAGCCCGGTGCCTGATACATATAGATTTCCTCCTCTAAGTTCGCATTTAAAAAAGCTGTAGATACATCCATGTGATGAACATGCATGGATTTGGCATTTGCAAGTGCTAACAGCAATCTAATACTTGTTAGTTTAACTATTGGAGCAAAAGTCTCATCAAAATCATAACCTTTTCTCTGAGAATATCCCTGTGCAACTAGCCTGGCTTTGAACCTCCTTGTTTTCCCATCTGGTTCAGTTTTTATTCTATATATCCACCTGCATCCAACGATATTTTTGCCTTTTGGTTTAGTTACAACTTCAAAGGTTTTATTTTCCTGAAATGATTTCATTTCTGCTAACATTGCTTTCCTCCATTCTGCTTTATTTTCTGATTCCATAGCTTCTTCAAAAGTTTGAGGTACATCTTCTAATACAGCAAGTACATTAAGAATTTCTTCCTCCTTGTGCAATCTCCTACTTCTGCCCGTATCTAACCTTCCGTATTCATTAGTTTGCATGGCTTCTTCGGTAAGCTTTTCTACTTCAGTTTTTCTTTTCTTTCTAGTCTTTGGTTGAATGTCCTCCGACATTTTTCCAGCTTGCTCCAACCTGTCAGTACTATCACGATCTTGCTGATTTTCCTTTATTGTTTGCTCTTGCTCATCATATTCAATTTCATTGTCACTATCGCTGTCATAATCAATGCTAATAGGCTGCTTGCTCTCATTCTTATCTTCAGTGCTTCTAGGAACCACTTCTGCCATTTTGGATTTTCTATAGAGAGTAGATTCTTCGAATGTTACATCCCTGCTTATCAAAATTTTATTTCTTGTTGGCTGAAACATTCTATATGCTTTGCTCTCTACATCATAACCTACTAAAAATGCAACATGAGCTCGATCATCTAATTTCTTCCTAGTTTCTGCTGGTACATGAACGTAACCTAGACATCCATAAGCTTTGAATTCTGAAAAACTTATATGAGCATTTGCATTCCATAGTTCTTCAGGCAATTGTCCACCTGTGCTTGTACTTGGAAGTCTGTTTTGTATGTATACAGCAGTTTTGACGGCCTCCTCCCAGAGATAATTGGGCAATCCTGTGTGCTTGAGCATCGCTCTGGTTGCATTCAAAATAGTGCGATTTTTCCTTTCAGAGACCCCATTTTGCTGTGGACTGTATGTGCATGTTAGCTGTCTAACAATTCCATGTAGCTTGCAAAAGGTTTTAAATCTCCCAGACAGATATTCTCTTCCTCTGTCACTTCGCAAGCACTTTAATCGTCTTCCTGTTTCTCTTTCACTCTCAACAACAAACTCTTTAAATGCATTAAAGACCTCATTTTTGCTTCTTAACAAAAAACACTTACATTTTCTGCTGTAATCATCAACGAAAGTCAGAAAGTACCTTTTTCCAGTTCTGCCAAGTACATTGAGCGGGCCACATAAGTCTGAATGCACAAGCTCTAGTATGTCCTTCGCTCTCTTTCCCCGTTTCGGAAAAGGCTTTCTTGAGTGCTTTCCTAACATGCATCCATAACAGAGTTTTCTCCTACAACCATTACTTAACTTTCCGTCAATCCTTTTTTGTTTAATCAAGCAATCTATATTCTTCAATTGAGTATGCGCCAGACGCTCATGCCATAACCCAGCTGTAGTTTCATCTACATCTACACTATTTACACAATATTCATTCTTGAACTCAAATAGATTTTCCACTCGTACAGCCAAAAACTCCACTTTATTATTTCTCATAATTGTGCAAACATATTTGTCAAATGTACAAATGAAGCCAAGATCAACCAACTGGCTTACAGAAACCAAATTTTTTATTATGCCTGGCACGCATAAAACATGATTTAAATCTACTGCTTTCCCATCCAGATTAAACAGTTGAAGCATTCCTTCAGTTTGAGCCCTGTGCAATCTCCCATCTCCAAGCTTGACTCTCTTAGCACAAGTAGCTCCTTTTGACTTCAACATTTGAGCATTACTCACTATACTCTTTTCTGCTCCGCTATCTAACACAAATGATTTGGCGGAATTATCAGTCTCACTAAAATGAGAGAGTATAGCGTTAGGTTTTACCTCATTTTCTTCATCAGAGTCCTTCTCTTCAATTCGCTTCCATCAGTAGCAATGTTTACAGCAGCTGCACCTCCTCTTCTACCACCTGCACCTCCTCTTCTACCACCTCTTCCTCTACCACGCCCTCTGCCACGTCCTCTACCTGCACCTTTAGGCGAAGGACAAGCACTAGAATAGTGCCCAACACCACCACAAGTATAGCATGTGATGATCTTCGGACCATTAGGACAATTAATTTTTATATGTCCTATTTCTCCACATAAATAGCAGGGGCCAGAGGTAGAAGACATACTGCTACTTCTTGGAAAACTCTTTCCTTTCTTAGCCAACAATATTTCAGTGGCCTCTTCTTCTTCTTCTTCATTCATGTAATTTTTCTGCTCAATTTCAGTCCTGGCTAATATCTCAGCATGTTCTCTATCTCTTGCAACAGAACGAATTAAAGTAGACAAGGTTTTCATGCTAGCAAACATTCTAGATATTTGTAATATTTTTGCATTCACAGACAAGCCTTCACCTGCAGCCTCAAGATCCGCACAAATTAAGTCAAATTTTGCAAACAGTTCCGTCACATCCTTCTTTCCATCATATTTCAACATTCTGAGTTCTTTTTCAAGTACATCTATTTGGGATGAGTTTTTCTCCTCAAAGTTCTTAATCAAATATTTCCACATTTCCTTCGGTCCAAGGTTTCTTATCTTGATCATAATATTTGGTGCCAGTTTTGACATAATTATAGCTCTAGTTTGGCTCTTTTTCAATTCATAATCTTCAGCACTACTAGTAACTTTGATTGAAGAACTTACCTCTGGTGACTTTGTAATTGAGCTGCTACTGGCTTCATCTGCAGCCTTTGATTTACTGTCATGCATATCTCAGATCGCCAGATCGTTTCACTTGGCTCAATTATGCTCCATAATTTTTCAAACACCAGTACTTCTTTGATGTTCTCCTTCCATATCTGAAACCCCTCTTTACCCTTAAACACTTCCACAGAATTCAAGAGATACCCTTAAACACTTCCACAGAATTCAAGAGAGTAGCTCCAAAACGAGTCGACATAGTGTAGCTCTGATACCATGTTGAGAAATGAGCTTTCTATGATTGGGTGGATAGGCTGGGGATCAAACCCAGGACCTCTTGCTTGCAAGCCAAGTACTCTACCACTGAGCTACCGGCCCTTTGATGGGCTTTCGGCACTCCTCCACTGAGTCATTCTTCATGTGTGCCCATTACACATACTCCAGCATTCCAACAAATTCTAAACCTGTAAGCCTACAATTCTAACCCTAAACCTAAATTCTAAACCTGTAATCCTAAATTCTCAACATTCTAACCCTAAACCTAAGTGTACACAATGTAAGCCTAAACATTCTAACCCTAAATTTAAACATTCTAACCCCAGAAACCTTAATTCTAAACATTCAAACCCTTAAACCTAATGTACACAAAAAAAATTAAATTTTTTTTTTTTTTTTTTTTTTTGGCTATCCCATTCCATAAATTAGAGGACGTGCGGATTTTTATAGAAGATTTTTATGAATAAAAAACGCGTTTTTTAACCACCTTGAAAGGAAGCACGGGAAAAATAGAAAGAAGAAAAGGGTGGGAAAAAGGGCATGGGAAAAGGGAAATAGAAAAGAAAAAAGAATGGAAAAGGGGGGAAAGAGAGAGAGGCACGAGAAAAAGAAAATGAGGAAAATGGAAAAGGGGAAGAGAAAAAGGGAACATGGAAAAGGGAAAGAGGGAAAGGGTGAGGAGATGGAAAAAGGGAAGGTAAAAAGGGCATGGAAAACGGGAGGGGGAAAAGAAAAATGGAAGGGAAAAGGGCACACAAAAAAAGGAGGAAAAGAGTGGGAAAAGGAGGAAAAGAGAAGGGAAAATAGGCATGGAAAAGGGCGAAAGAGTAAAAGGTTGAGAAAAAGAGAAGACATGGAAAAAGGGTGGGGAAAAGAGAAGGCATAAAAAAAGATACGGGAAGGGAAAAGGGCAAAGAAAAAAGAGAAGAGGAAAAAGGTGGAGAAAGGAGCAAAAGGGAAGGGAAAAAGGTTATTGGGAACAGGGAAGGGGGAAGGAAAGGGATGGGAAAACAAGGAAACATGTGAGAAAGACGAGGAAAAAAAAGAAAAAGAAAAAAAAAAGTAGAGAAAATAAGAAAAAATGAAATGTGGGATAGAGCAAAAGGGAAAGGGATAGGGCTTTTCTCACTGCATCCCAAAGCATTTACAGGCTCTCAACTTATGCCCAGCAACGCTGGGCACCATTACTAGTGCTTCTTTAAGCTCTAACGAATTTATAGGCTTCTTCAAATCATACTTTTCCTTGAAGACTAATTTAACTCACCGCGGTGGCATGAACGATCTTGTCTACAAAACTCATATTGAGCTTGTACTCGTTATCCGCATTTGTATGTTGGCCACTATTTTAGCTTCTTCATCAGTAAGTCCACAATAAACTGCACAGAGAGCAGAAAGGTATCTGGAATTGTATTTCTCTTTGTACAGTAGTCTTCTTGCCTTGAAGCTATAGTTTCCTCCCAAAATATAATGCGTGTACGTGTGGGCATTTTCTCTATCGTACCCTTGTGGGTTTGTGTAGTGCGTTCTATTCACAAGCACCACAATGGGGCCATGAGCTGTTAGGGTTGCTTCTAATTCTGTCTTTCAGGTTCCTCAAGTGATCTGCATAAATTTTTCGAACCTTAAGTGGCATTTCTCCCACTTCATTCTTTGGGGGCAGCTTCATATAAGTCACCGACAGATAAGTAACTCCTTGCATAAACATCAGCCGATTTATCTCTTCCATTCTTTCCGCCATTTTGTCCACCTTCTTTTATTGCCACACCTGGTGCTTTGCCCTAATTGCCTTTTTGGTGTTTTTTATAGCTTTTTGAGTTTCTGCCACAACCAATTCCATTGTCTTCTTCTTCTTCGGTTCCTTAGCCGCGATAGTACCTCTTGGCTTCTTCCGTTTTACAACTTGTTCTTCGATGGACTCTTCAGAACTTTTTACATCCCCATTTTCAGAAGAACTACCTTCCTCTGATCCAACACCACCTCCTGCTCTAATTCACTGTAGGCAAAGTCTTCACTTTGACTCTTTCGAATCCTGTCAATTAGACGCGAAAGCTTTTCCTTGTATGAGTAGTGAGCCATGTACTTGTGCAAAGGGTCAGGCTGCACCCTAGACATTTTGAAATAGGCTTCTTCACGAACAATGAAACCTTGTGACGTTTTAAAGGAGATCCTTCCACCTTGTTCGGACTCGTCAGCAGTCTTGGAAACGTCCCTTATCTGTCCCATGCAATCAAACTCGCTTGCAGCATATCTTATTTCCAGGGCTTCTGCAGACATGCAAGAACCTTATGGTGTTGTACTTTCCTTGTGCCCCTTGTCACTAATCATCGAAGTTTGTGTGCAATCATAAATAGCCTGGCTTAGTAGCTTTTGTCAATGTTCTTCCGTGGGTGTGGCTTTTTGTAATCTTGATGGTGCCCTCAGAGATTTCTGGCTTCCACCTTGCCTCAGAAGAAAATTGTTATTAGATGCACCAAAAAGGAGGACAAAATTTAAAAAAACATATTTCGAATACAAATCACAAAAATGAGATCCTAAACACGACAAAAATAGGCTTTGGTACTAGAAAATTTAAAAACTTAACGAAGAAATATATGGCTATTTACCTCAAGGTAAGTTGGTGTTATTTCTTGTTTTCCAGCCAATAATAGCTTGCCACGTAGCAACCATTCCAATCAAGAATGGAAAATTGATGTAGCATTCTTGCTTGACCTTTTACAACCATTACTGCGTTTTCGCTTAATTCGCGGTGCGTGAAGGGGAAACGACGGAATTCCAAGCCACAGCCATAGCTAAAACTTCGGCAGCCATAGCCATAGCCACAGCCATCGCCATAGTGGTAGAACTCCAAGCCTGACCACCAAGCCATAGCCGAGCTTACCTGAACTTTGTTCAAACTTGAAATCCGTAGAATCGCCGAGCTTACCTAAACCTAAACTTCAAGCCATAGCCTACCTGAACTACCGTTGTAGCATAGCCATATGCGAAAAACTGAAGAATCAAAGATTTCTCCTTACCTTGACACTGTGAAATGGTCGAGGTCGTCGATTCCAGCAGGACAGGCTGGATACTACCTGCAGCCGGGTAGGCATTCCCGGCTGCTAGCAGTAGCCAGCCTGCCCTGCTACATCGAAATCGACTCCCTCTTCCCATTCCACATTACAAAATGTTTTAGGCTTTTTGTAGTAAAAAAACTCACTCTACTGCTACACCGGAACCGACTCCCTCTTCCCGTTCCACATTACAAAATGTTTTAGGCTTTTTGTAGTAAAAAGACACACTTGTAGTCTGTGAAACACCTAAAGAACCCGAGAAAAGACAAACAACATTCCACACAAAGCCAAAGTGTATTCCAGAATACACTTTGTCTTTCTTTGTTGGACTAAAATGTATATCGAAATACACATCTGCAGAACAAAGAAAGCCAAAGTGTATTTCGGAATACACTTTGGCCTTACTTGTTAACCGAAAGTATATTCTGGAATACACGCAAATCCCAAGTGTATTTTGGAAATGCCCCACTGGGCATGTGCAGATAGAAAGTGAAAAAACTTGACATTGACACACAAGGTTACATTTCTCGCATGGGTGATGCAAGAACTCATAGCTTTGTTTATGGAGTGGAAAGCCTATAACCGGCTAGTGTTTTTGAAGAACTAGACCGATAAGAACCTATTTATTATTTAATGTCATTTGATTCTGAAAAGAAAGTAGTTTTTTGTGACACATCATACACATATCATCATGCATATAACCATATACACGGGAGGCTAACTATTATTGTTTGAGATGTAGACAATTGGAATTTTAGCTTTCATCGGTGGGTGTCCTATTGAGGAATTGGATTCCAACTGTCCAAAGCTGGCATGTTTAGAGGTAGTTGTCTAAAATTTTCGTTACAATGCCAAACATGCCGTTGATGATGCTTCTATGCCCATTGAGATTTCAAAGCTTTGTCGTACTCCCACACTCCCTACTCCCTCCCAACTTTGGTTCATTACGATAATGACATAAAGATTTGTTGGGTATAAGTTAGACACTTATTAAGTTTGATTTTTGTGAATATATATTTCGTGTTAAGTGGATCTTATACGATAATGTCATAAAGATTTGTTGGGTATAAGTTAGACACTTATTAAGTTTGATTTTTGTGAATATATAATCGCTCTATCCTATAATCGCTCTATCCTAGCCATCGAAACATGGCATATTCCCAAGGATATGCCCTGCCCCGTCCAACCCAAGTCAAGATGGGGTCAAAACCCCATTTCCACGTCACCCTAAGGTGCATGAGAAAGTATTCGATTCAAGTCAAATGCATATATACAGACATGCAACAAACAACTAAACCTGTCTTGCACATATACAGTTAAAGCACCATGCCTACTATGAAGCAATACTCTGCACAACTGTTTCACTTGCAACGAAATTTACAGAAACTCACTCTGTTCACAAACTGCAGAGCAACTGCAGCTCCATTCCACCGGATAACTAAGCTTCCCAGCAGCGCCTGTCGTGCTGCCCACAAGAACAAACAAATAAACAACATCACGGAGCACGGGGAGTTGAACCCCGCCCACAAAACCCCGTCCCCTGATGCTTCGCCTAAGCAAGACAGAAGGAGCCTAAAAATACACACTGTAAAAGAGCAGAAGAGGGCAAAACAAAACAAGGAAAATGCATGGAAGAATGGGGATTTGAACCCCACCGATTAAATCGGTACCAGATTTGATTGAATGAAACTTCGACTTACCATCAGTGCCATTACACCAACACATCAGTGCAAGAGCAGAATAGGGCAGAACAAAAGAAGAAATTGCATGCACATGCTTTTGGCTATGGTAGAAGGAAGAATCCAAAATCTCCCCTTCACAAGAAGAAAATCGCAGATGCCATAGCCCGGCTCCGATTCTCCATCTCAGGCCCCATCGAATCCTGCATCTGTGCCCTCCGAAATTAAATCCATATTTACTGCTGCCAGATTACCAGCTCTAAGAATCGATTTGAAGACGTCGGTTGCCTCCGAACCCTGCCAGAATAACTCCGCCATGCCCTGCCCTAACGCCCAAATTCGACACGAACCCCACTTTCCTAATACAGATAGAAACAAAAATGGCACGACTCCAGTTGTAAAAATTAGGCCTTCCCCAAAAAAAAACCAATACAACCCATTCGACCATTGCCAAACCAAACCCAAATTTGTGAGTCAGCAAAATACCATTTTTAGATACGAATACATGCCTTAACCTTGCAAAATCTTATGTTACACGACCCCCCAACAACATTTTGGGAACCTAATTCGTGTCAAGTGGATCTTATATTAATGGCTCCAAAATGTGAACTTATATTGTTTGACACGTTGGTTCTATCTACATTGTTGGTTGACCTATTGATAACATGATTCTATATTGGCATTTTAATGCACAATATCTATACCCACATTCCTTCTATGAATTATGATAGACTAACTTGGTTTATTGGCAATGTGCATTCCAATATTTGAAATGGCTTTTTCAGTGTATATAAATATTTAGCATTCATGTAATGTATTATCATCTCTAAATGTAATTACCACACTTACGTTTGTAAGTTATTGTTCATATTCCCCGTTACCTCCTGAATAGTTGCAATCTTTATTTATACAAAGCAATTCTCCCGAATAGTTGCAATCTTTATTTATACAAAGCTATTCTGTATATGCTAGCTCCAAGTGCATAAAATCGAAGAGTATATGTGTTAAACATTTGAAAACTTAGTTCTCTTGTATAGGTGGACTACACCTATTACTCTTGGTGGTACAAAGTTGCCCCCTTTAACAATATAGGACGCCTCCTTTAGTATAGAAAAAGAGATGAGAACCCATTTGCCATAGTCGCATGAAATGACAAACCCCTTTTATCATATCAATATTTGTTTGAATAATATATAAGCTATAAACTTCTGCGATTTTTGTTTGGTATTTGGGAATCAGTGGTTAGGACTATGATTTTGATGTCTTATTGTATAAAAAAGGGTATATTTTGGCATGTTTGAGGAGCTTGTTTGCATTTAGTGGTCTAGTTTCTAATGTTAATGTGTTTCCAAGTTCATTGTTGGCTATTTTTCACAAAGTAAATTATAAAAATGGATAAGCTTCCAATTAAAGTTGCTTTTTCGAGGTCGGGCTCTCTTTTTGCAAAGCGGCGAGCCAAGAAACGAGATAAGATTGGTTTGTTGCTTTGCATCTTATATGAAGCGGATTAAAAAACATTGTGAAGAAAATGAACATGGGAGGTCGATAGCCATCTTTTTGAGGCATTTGCTCAGATTGGCCGCTATTGGAGCAAAATGGATTAACTTCCAAACGATTAAATATGGATGGTTGAACTCGATTAAATATGTTGAAGGAGTCCTTTAAAAGCCCGGCCGATGATCCCTACCGATGGATGGTATAGATGGTTGGGGCGACATGAATTCATACACGGTAAACTGTGTGGGCAAAGATCGCCTTTGGCTTTCTTTCAAGGGATAAATATCCCCAATTTTTTATTTTTTGAAGGAGTTTCTTCTCTTGTTTTCTTGACCGATCGTGCATTTGTCGCAGAGCATGTTATTCCCGGAGTCAAGCTTATATGTCCATTTGTTGGCTGATTTTGCCTCCAAATTGGGCTCTACTTAGAACTCCGCTTCCTTCTATTTCTCACCTTATAAACCTCTCCCATGTTCACGAAATCCCCCGCTTTTAGCCTTCTTTTTTAACCTTGCTTCTCCTTCCGCCTCCTTCATCGCTTCCTTCTCCCCGCCACGACGGTCCATCCGTTTAAATGTAGGTTAAATAATCCCACGGGCCATAAGTTGGATGAAAGCCCGGCCGTGTGAAGCATTCTTCGGAGCTTGGTTTTTATTTGTTTTTGTCTGTACCATGGGTTTGGAAGTGACCTTAGGAAATGACAAAGAATTTTTCTGCCAAAAAGATGTTAGCCATTGATTTAGCATGATGCTCTGGATATGCTAGAGATCAATGGTTCATATTCAATCTTAAAAACAAACCCATAAACCCTTAAAAAAAGCTAAGCTTGATTCAACATCTAAGCTAATACAAGCTCTTCACATTTAGATAATTTGCAGACTAAAATATAACACACAATTGATGGTCACTTATCCTTGATTTTCTAAGTAGATCTTCAAAAAGTCTTAGGGGAGTTGAGATCAATTACCTAGCTCTCTAGCAATGTATACAATGAAGATAAAACGAAAAGAGATGTTTGCACTATGAAAAAAGCACATTATATAGTGCAGGTAGGCACAAAGTATATTTATACGAAAATGTAGAAGCGTCCAATTAAAATATACTCATTCTATTGAGATAGACAAATCTAAGCTTTGGGCCATTAGATCAAACACATACAATAATTTTATAAGATAAGATTAAGTTGTTTTGGTTTAGGACATGTTATAAGATAAGATATTGAAAAAAACATTAATCTTAAAATGAACATGACAAGCTTCATAGCAATAATAATCATTGAATCAACAATTGGCCAAGCTTTAGGATTGCAACAATTGGATTATTTTCCTTCCAAACAATTAATCGGGAAAAATGGATGGAAGAAATTAGGATCTTATTCTCAATTTCATGGATTGTTCGAATAGGGTAAACATCCATCCGTGATCGGTATTGGGAGGGTCATAATGATGATGTGGGAGTTTTTAGGATCGATTTTGGGGCGGAGCGGGTGGGACATTTGGGTTTGGGCATTAATTGCGAATGCTATTCCATTGGGATTGTCTTCTCAAGTCAATCGCATGGCGTTTGGAAGTCACATAGTGGACTTGATGCATCCTCGGGTTTGTAGCATCGGCTTATGGGCTTCTAGCCCTCAGACACATTGCCGCCAATGGGATAAGTGGTCACTTAAGCTTCCAGGAGTAAGTGGCCCGCCATGTGGAAGTGGGCATGGAATACATTGCCTCCTCCTAAAATCCATTGCCCTTTTATGGCCAGATCTTGCACCGTGAGCCTCCGGGGTGAATGTCCGAGTACAAGGTTCAACCCTGTGTAGGAAACATGCCCTCTATGTGGGAGGCGCTTAGAGACCATTGAGCCTTTGCTTTGTCCTATGCCTGCAGAGGTAGTGGTAGCTTGGTCCTGGGTGAGAGCCCTCTTGGGTCTTCACTGTGCAGTCAGAAGCTTCTCATGGGAGTCTTTCCTAGCGGTTTATTGTGGCCAAGCGGCCAGGTATTCCATTTATGCAGAGCTTGGCTTCTGGTGGTTGATTTGGAAAAAGACGAGGAGCTTAAGGTCTTTCAAAATGCGCTGCTTAGCCCTTTTCGGTTGGTTCCGGATCTTGAGGCATAAGTTGTAGTGTGCTTACCAAGTCTCAAGCTTATGCAGCAGATTAAGGAAATTTGGTCGACATTCTTCAGATTGTGAATCATGATGGGCACTTCATTTCTTAGCACCACACTTATCATTGTGCTTGATCACATTCTAGTGGTTTAATATATTCCTATATTCAAAAAAAAAAAAAAAAGAGTCCTTTTTAAAATCTTTCGACTAGGCACTCACTTTTAATACACATTGTTGGGTATACACTTCATTAATGTAATCTTTGTATGGCATTCGGGTATACTTTGATGGGTTCTTTTCATGGATAAGCTCCGGAATGGGAGCAATGTCAATGGTAGGATCAGGAAATGGGCTGACGAAGGAGGCGATAGATACGCGATATTTGCTAGGGTGCACCATCACACGGTGAAGAATACTCTTATATTGTCCATTTGTTAGCTTCTGCACGGTCAAATTGACATTAATTAGAACTCAAGTAGGATTAGAGTTTCTTATACGAAAACTTACTTCAATTTGGTCACCCATGTTCACGACAAATGTACCCTTTTTGGGTAGAATCTCACGCCATTGACCGTCTTGCTTTACTTGCAAGCCTCCAACATCATCTTGGGCGAGGAGAGTGACACCGCCACTATCGGTGTGACCATCCATCCCGAGTGCCATGTTTGGATTAGGGCATGGTGGGTAGTAGTTGGCCCGCATGAGCAAGCATGTTCTTCCATAAGCATTCTTCATCGCTTGCTCATCCAATCCAAGTCCTTTGGACATGAGCTTCAGGAAGTTCATTTCCCAAGGATAGCAATCCCTTCACGTAATTGGAACTTTGTTCCCTGTAGAAAGATGGTGAGCCCAAGATCTTTCCTTGTGCCAAATCAAACTTGATTGCTTACCGCAATTGTTGGGGTTTGTCGGGCCACTTGAATGAGTCAACTTCGTTCTCCCCAACCCACATTTGTAGATGGTCGTGCCACTCTAGTCGCTTCTCCAAAGATGGTGTCATGCTGGTGCAATAGCGGACAGGGTCAAACAATTGCTATGTTTACAACTTCATCTTCATCTCATCTAGCAACTTAAAGAATTCCAATACACTTTTCATGACACTCTCTATCTCCATCCCAATGATCAAAGCATATATGCGTAATCAATATTAGAAAAATATATATGTAAAAACATACAAAACATACATAGAACATCCCCGAGGTTGAGCAAGCATAGTGGAGGTCATGCATAATAGTGGGACTACTCATATCGACAATGGGAATCTCTGCAATCCCAATGGCATCCTCGTGAGGCATTAAGTACTTTGTTGGAACTATATTCATGCCACGCTCTACTAATGCTTTGATAAACTCTGAGGCCAAAGGATCATAAGCCTCATCCTCATATTGATCAACATTCATGCCACAATCTACTAATGCTTTGATCCCCTTCAATTCTGAAGCCAATGGAGACTCAATCTCATATTGATCAACATTGTGCAGACTAGGCATTGTGGCTAGCTAAGTTAGATAGAAGAGGCGTTGGTGAAAGCGATGTAGAGAAAGATGGGTTACAAACTAAAGTTCGATTTGGTTTAATAGCTCCAAGATATCTTATCCCATACGTCAAAAATAGTTCATGGTTTTTAAAAATGTGGACGATCTGCGTTAGGTAAGACAACAAGGTTTGACATGGACAGCTTTAACAAAACACGACAAAACGTGGGAAAAATGGATGACGCCAAGAATTATTGCCAACAACCAAGCCTTAAATTTACATGTGAGCCATTAAACTGAATATTAAATAAAAAGTGAAGTGCCATTGAACGATCCGAAATTGAAACACTAATAATGATATGTGTTCGTTCTAAGTCCAGATTCTTTTTTGGGGCGGAGCGGGTGTGGGGGCGAGGGTTTCATTAGAGTTTTGCAATTGTTTTTGCATGTGTGATTTAATTTTGGAATTCCAAAAAGGGCATGGCCGCAATAACGACCAAATTGCCTAAATCACCTCCATCGGTCCCACATCAGCAATGCGCCTTTGCCCTCGACAGAATAGTAACAATGACAACGTGTTCATACTATGCCCTCTATATTCTAATATTAAGGCCAGATTCATTGTAACAATGACGAGTGTTCGTACTACGCCCTCTATATTCTAATATTAAGGCCAGATGCATTGTAACAATGACCACATGTGCATAGTGCGCCTTCATATTCTAATATTAAGGCCAGATTGATTGTGAAGCGGAAGATCCATGTGGAATTGCCATACATGGTTTTGTCTGTTAAAGGTTTTGTTAAGCGTCGGCGTCGGCTGTTAAGGTTCTGTTAAGCGTCGGCTGTTAAAGGTTTTTGTCAAAGCGTCGGCAAGACAATTATCTGGCGTCGGCATGGTCATTTTGCCGGGCTCCTTCCGACTGAGGGCCTTAGGCTTAAAAAGCCTCTAATCACCATGTGAAGAAAAACCCTAAAGAAAAGCCCGTGAAAAATCACAAAAAGATCAAATACGGGGATCATTACACAATAGCAGAGTTGGAGCAGCTCTGACGGTGATCAACAACCTGGGCACTGCTAAACATCTGGGCTACCTGGGGGCACCCCTGCAGAATATTTCCAACAATTGCCAAACTTCTGGGATATACCCCTGCAGAATATTCCAACAATTGCCAACGGGACGTGCTTAATAGATAGCACATTCTTCGTCATGAATATAGCATGTTAGGATGCCTAGCCAGCCCCTTACCTTCCGCACAGCCAAATTTATAATAAGAATTGGTCAATGCTCGTATGATTAATTGTTTTCCCTTTCTCGACATCATTGGTGGATCTAAGAGCAAAATCCTGCAGCTTTGGGCCAGATTCAAGCAGGGCCAAACTCAACCTTTTTATCTATGTTCCAACCACACTGTGATTTTGGTTTCCAAATGTCAAATAGCCTAGTGAAGTTGTTGCCTTGAGTTTTGAGGAGTTTTGAGGCCATACTTATGCATCTCATAATCTCTAATTTTCTTGGATGCATGTGGCTGATGATGCATCTGAGATCCCTCTCTATTCTAATATTTTTTTCTTGCTTTGTTATCTAACATTTTGATACTATACAGGGTTGATCGGCGTCTACCGACTCTGAAATTTGTTAACTATTATGTTGATCCTCCATTGGAGTCCTTAACACACTCGATGTTTACGGATCAGAAAAATCATAGCAGAAAAATCATAGCCTCTGGCAGACTTAATAAACAGTTATATAACTAGTAACGATGCCCAGCGTTGCTGGGCAGTGTAAGCAATACAAATTTGAGCGGCAATAATTTGTTGTTGTCTAGCTTTTCATTGCGGAAGCAGATAATGATTTGTAGATAAGATTACGTCCATACATCAACATTAAAATTATGTTCAACGAATAGAGAAGTTAGCAATAAAATATTGTACAATTGTTATTGTCGTAGCTGCAGAGAATTGTAACATTCATTATATCAATTCCTTGCAATAGATTCAATGGACATGTTAGTTCAAACATGAGACATTGTTATTTTCAAAAGTTCGCAACATGGGCATAATAGTTGAAGGGCAACAAAATCTTGCCATAATAAACCAGACATTTTTATTTCCAAAAGCCTGCAACATAGATGGAATAAATGAAAGGCAATGGAATTTTCCTGTAATAAACCAGTATCTTGGATGTTCATCTATATACTGTAGTATGTGGGCACTCCTATTTTATAAAATTACCTGATGTTTTCGCTCATCTATTATCTATTAAATGCATGATAGAAATTTCAACAAATTCAACAAATTAAGATGCATAGAAGCACGACTGCAACAAAAGCCATATCTTTTTCATTATATCATGATGACTTTGATTACCCCATGGTGGCACTACAACAATCTCCCATGGTAATCTTCAAAATCCTCCCAAATAATTATGTTGTGGGATCAAAGGTATCAAAGAGGCAAGAGTAGTTATTTTGCATGTTTGCGAAAATGCACCCTGCCAAGGCAGATGAAATGATACTTGAAATGCTACTGTGTATGGTATTTGAGCTTAAACGCTTGTCAAGTTCTGTTATCTATATTCTGCTTCTAGCATGTTTAAGTATTATTACAAGCCCATTGACTAAAGAAATGAATAAAAATGGCAAGATGTCAATTGTAAGATAGACATATCAGATGCGTTCTTCTTGTATTGCTTGCGTTGCTTGCTCGGCCAAGAACAGTCGGAACTCCTTCAACTTGATAGGCGGAAATAAAAATGAAGCTTTATTAAGCTTAATAAATCTTCCAAATTATGCAAGCTTGTATCGAATCGTTAATTATCATGCCTACATTCCACCCATCACGAAGAACAATGATGCATACTTGATCTTCCAGACCACGCTTCCTAGAGCAAATGACAAATATATAGAGTTATACTTTCCGGGTTTTAAGTTGAGCACATAAAAGAGACCAGGCTTTCAGTTGCTTATGAAGATAGTTTTTCTAGTTATTGTTTGAGGACATAGCATGATGGATAATAATATGCAAAGCAAACATCAAGGCAGAAAAAAAAATGCATGTAAAATGGCAAAGGCATTCTTTGCACCGAACTTAATAACTAAGTCTTCTCTAAGCAAATATCAAAGCAAATATGCATGTAGAATGGGCATAATGCATAAAATTTCTAAGCAAAAACGCAAGCACAAGCACTGTTTCATTATATTTAGACTTTGCACTGGTCCATTTTGGTCTGAAATATACTATAATACATAGAAAAAAGTGGGAAAGGACTGGATGGTGACGAAAAGTTATACTCTAGGATCATGATAATGTGATGTCCATTAAAAGGGAACCCTAAAGTAAAATAACATTTTGATAATGTCCAAAACGTCCACAATGTGAGACCCAACTTTACACCTCTTGACAGTTGGTTGAGTTCTTGCCAGAGCCTGCCCTATATAAAATATAATTCATCTTTAAGTAAGATCTCAAAATGCGTTACTCTAACTATATATACACTCCGACAACATTGTGTGGCTCAAATTGCCCTCCTCCTCCAATCCCAAATTGAGGGCATGATGGATTCAACGTCTTTTACATATAAGCCATGTGCATGCATGGGAGGGGGTCTTTTCGATCCATTTTCGTACATATACGGTCGACAGAGGGTCCTTCTTCTAGTATTTTTTGCATTAGCCTAGGTACTTTTTATTTGAAAGGGGTCAAAATTTGCTTCTAAAAATCCCTAAACCGGGGTTTCTTTGCCACCTTATCCATGCAGATGGCATATACATGAGTGAATCTCGTTTGTTTTAGGGGACCTTTCTAGCAAGAGATGATCTCAGGCAAAGTCATTACCAAGTCATATAGTCACTAATCGGTTTTTCACATCTTGGTCATGGCTGGAGCTTGTATGTTCGAATGCCTAGCCAACCCATATTCACCTTCCGAGATAGCCAAATTTGACAAGAATGTGGTCGATGCTCGAGGTTTAATTGTTTTCCTTTTCTCGACATCATTGGTAGATCTAAGAGCAAAATCCTGCAGCTTTGGGCCGGATTCAACCAGGCTCAAACTCAACCTTTTACTATATGATTTGCTCTGACACATGTAGAAGTATATTATATTGTTTGTTCCAACAACATTGTGATTTTGCTTTCCAAATGTCAAATAGCCTAGTGGAGTTGTTGCCGTGAGCTTTTGGGCCATATATATGCATCTCACGATCTCTAATTTTTTTGGATGCATGCCTCTGATGCATCTGAGATCCCTCTCTAATATCTTTTATTGCTTTGTTATCTAACATTTTGATACTATATAGGCCTCTACCGACTTTGAGACTATGCTTATTAGAATAATCATAGCCTCTCTCGGTCTAATAAACAGTTATATAATGGTAGCAAAAGAATAGAATAGAATAGAATAGTTTTTTTAACGTCCACGGAGACCAATAGGTCATGGGACCCATACAATGGGCTAGTACAATCATTACTACTAGGATTAAAAAAACCCCTGCCTCGAAAGGTTTTCAAGGGAAAAACCTTTGCAATAATGATGATGCTAGATAAGCAGAGATAATGATGAGATAAATTTATATATAAGATGGTTACATCATATATCTATTCCAGAGGACACTAGTCATGGATTGGACATGACTCCTAGGGACACCGAAATGACACGCCAAGATCCAAAGTCGACTAAGTACTGTTACATTAACATCCACAATTAGCTTGATGCAATAACCTTTTCCTATATCCAAGATTCTCATAAGTTCTCGACCCTCCTCAAACGCTTTTCACAAAATGGAGCTTGTTAGATATCCGCTATCACTGTTCTTGTATAGAATAAAGCCTAGTTTCTATGGGCTCTATTCTACATGATATTTTGTCAAGATGCTAAATCAACCGCACTATTATTTATATCACAAAATATGACAAGCATTCTTCCACTTACTCTAGTATGATTCTCGCCAAACAATCGGGCGAAATGATAGCTTTTTGAGCGGTTGCAAGATGTTGCAATATACCTGCTTCACCACAATTGGTTGTCTCTTGCTTTTCCATGAAATCATGCATTCACTAAGCATGAAAAGGAAACCATTGGTTAATTCCCTTGTGCCAATCTCTCGCCGGTCGGGATCTATATATCAACTAAGCGAAAATGTTTTGGATCTACTTTATGATATACCAAAACAGAAATCTTTGTGCCTTGCACCATATCTCATAATCCGTTTAATTGCGGTCCAATGGTGCGCCCCCTGATTGTCCATGATATGACAAATCTGCTCTTGTATAGCTAATCATACACCCTATTACATGGCGATATCTTGGGCTTATATAGAAATTCTTGCATCTCAAACTGCTCATCCTCAATAATTATAGCCACGTCATAAAAAGCTTTTATAGTAACGCCCCTATAAGCTTTATAGCCACGTCCGCCTCCTCCTTCTAAACATTGACCAAGGTCCATCCCTTTTGTTAGCTTTATCATATCAGTATTGTTTGAATGATACGTAACATACAATTGATGATCACTTATCACCTGATTTTCTAAATAGACCTTTAAAAAGTAGGAAAAATTTAAAATTACCCTTATATCTTAATATAATTATGAAATTACCCTCAGATTTACAAAAATTATCAAAATACCCCTTTTTTTTTTTTGGGAAAATTCTAAAATTACCCTTATATCTTAATATAATTATGAAATTACCCCTGTATTTAAACGGCTACTCCATTTCGCGCCAGAAGCAGACTGCTCTAAATCCGATTCTTCTTCTTGTCTCACCAAAGCATCATGACCTTTAACTGAAGCAAGCCAGAACATGATCCTGAAGGAAATTGGAGTTTATGCTTGGAAGCCCTCTGAATCTAGAAGGAATTCGTTGAAGATTTGCATGCTTGGAAACCTTTTCCTGTAAGTGATTTGCATGTTTGGTTTTGAAAGAAACAGGATTACAGTAGCCGAAATTGGACCCAATGGCGCAGTTAGAAAAAAATTTGCAATTCGAATTTTCTAGCTTATGCTGCAAAATTTTTAAATTGGCCTGGAAAATCGAATTGTCTTTCAGCCAGATTGTAGTTGGCCGAATGGATATATGAACCTGAGCAATTGGGTCATGCAAGTACCTGTGCAAAACTAGCCAGGTCATGTATCGATGTAGTCATCGGTTTTTGTTTCGTCTCTGGTTTTTTGTCTCTGGTTTTTGTTTCGTCTCTGGTTTTTTGTTTCTTTGTTTCGTCTCCGGTTTTTGTTTCGTTTCGGATATGGAAAAGCAAAAACTAACTAGCCTGGCACTTTTTCTGATCGTTTATATGCTTACTGGCTTTCTCAGCAGATCCAAAGACACAGAACGATGTGGAAAATCCTGTCTTCGTATTTAGTTGTGTGAGACGTAAGGGCATTTTAACAATTCAAATAAATACAAGGGTATATTGATAATTTCTAGGAAATATAGGGGTAATTTTAGAAATTTCCCTAAAACGTATTAGGGGATTTGACATCAATTACGTAATAGTGTTGAAGCTCTCTAGCAATGTATAACAATGAAGACAAAACGAAAAGAGATGTTGCACTATGGAAAAAGGTACAGTATATAGTGAAGTAGACATAAAGTGTAAAAGATTCACACAAAACTGCAGGAGCATCCAATTAAAATATACTCATCCTATTGAGATAGGCAAATCAATCTTGGGCCATTGGATCGGACACATACAATAATTCGATAAGATAGGATTGGGTCATTTTGGTTCGTGCCAGACACAAACAAGAATTTTATAAGATAAGATATCCTGAAAAAACATTAATCTTAAAATGAATATGACAAGCTTCACAGCAATAATAATAATTGAATTAATTAATGAACATAATTATCCTTCCGGGCCAAGCTTTTAATATTGGAACACTTGGCTTATTTTCCTTCCAAACAATTAATCAACTGGGATGAAATTAGAATCTTATTCTCAATTTCGAAAGAGTCCTCTTAAAATCTTTTCGAACTAAGGCACTCACTTTTAATACATATTCTTTCCCGCAAAATGTAATCCTTGTATGGCATTATGGATAAGTCTCAGGATTGGGAGCAATGTCGATGGTAGGATCGGGAAATGGGCTGACGAAGGAGGCGATAGATACGCGATATTTTCTAGGATGCACCATCACACGGTGAAGAATCCTCTTATTGTCCATTAATGAGCTTCTGCATGGTCAAATTGATATCAATTAGAACTCAAGTAGGATTAGAGTTTATTATACGAAAACTTGCTTCAATTTGGTCACCCATGTTCACCACAAATGTACCCTTCTTGGGTAGAATCTCATGCCAGTGACCATCTTGCTTTACTTTGGATGAGGAGAGTGACACCATCACTATTGGTGTGACCATCCATCCCGAGTGTTATGTTTGGATTAGGGGATGGTGGGTAGTAGTTGGCCTGCATGAGTAAGCATGTTATGTCGTAAGCATCCAAGTCCTTTGGACATGAGCTTGAGGAGTTCATTTTCCAGGGATAGCAATCCATTCACGTAATTGGAGATGTGTTCCTTGTAGAACGATGGTGAGTCAAGAGGAGTCCAAGAGCTTTTCTTGTGACAAATAAATCAAACTTGATTGACAAAGTTCTTGAGGTTTGTGCCCACTTGAATGAGTCAACTTCGTTTCTCCCCAACTCACATTTGTAAGGTTGTCATGCCAATCTAGTCGCTTGTCCAAAAATGGTGTCATGCTAGTGCATTGGATCAAACAATTGCTCTGTCCACAACTTCATCTTCATCTCATCTGGGAACCTAAAGAATTCCAATACACTTTTTATGACACTCGCTATCTCCACCCCATGATTAGCCAACTGAAAGATCAAAGCATGAGTAATCAAGGATAGGTTCATATCAGATACGCTTTATGAGACTAATTTGAAGTATAATACAAATCAAAAATACAAAAAAAAAAAAAATTCTATTGTTTTCGCCAGAAGTTTAAACCGGTTAATATGAAACTTGAAAAATAATAATAATAATAATAATAATAATAATAATAATAATAATAATAATAATAATAATAATAATAATAATAATAATAATAATAATAATAATAATAATAATAATAATAATAATAATAATAATAATAATAATAATAATAATAATAATAATAATAATAATAATAATAAAATTTTAAAACAGAAGCAAAACTTCAGTTTTAAAAAAAAAAATCTAAAAAAAAAAAATCAATTTTTTTTTTATTTATTTATTTTTATTTTTATTTTTTTTTTAATTTTTTTTTTACGTAAGCAATGACATTCGCCCTCGGTATTGCACAATTGAGGCGAGGATCACTGCCTCAGCAAAGCATAAGCGAAATAAAAGAAAAGAAAAAAAAAATAAAAAAAAAATTCGATTTTTTTTTTTTTTTTAATTTTCGAAGTTTAAATCGAAAATAATAAAACGTTTTTTCTTTTGTGTTTTAAATCAAGGTTTTAAACTTTAAATAAAAAATATATATTTTTTGAATTTTTCGCGAGAAGTTTAAACCGAGGGTTTCACGCTAAATTTTTTTCCCCGCAGTGGGTTAAAAATACGTATTTAACCTAAAAATACGTATTTTTGGACTTTATACGTCTGGAAAAATAATTTCGTACGTACAGAACCTATCCCTCTGAGTAACCAATATTAGAAAAATATATATGTAAAAGCTTTACAAAACATACATAGAACATCCCTGAGGTTGAGCAAGCATAGTGGAGGTCATGCATAATAGTGGGACTACTGGTATTGACAATGGGAATTTCTGCAATCCCAATGGCATGCTCGTGAGGCATTAAGTACTTTGCTGGAACTATATTCATGCCATGCTCTATTAATGCTTTGATCCCATGCCATGCTCTATTAATGCTTTGATCCCTTTGAACTGTGAGGCCAAAGGATCGTAAGCCTCATCTTCATATTTGTCACGTTAGGTAAGACAACAGAGGTCCGACAGGGACACTTTTAACAAAACATGGGGAAATGGGCAGGCTAAAAACCAAGCCTTAAATTTATGTAACTGCCGCTTAAATTGAAAATGAAGTGCCATTCAACCGCGAACGTTAATAATAATAATGGCATGTTTCTTTTAAAGCCAAATATTCTAATGGGAGGGGTGCCATGCTAACAAGTAAAAATGACGACATGTTCATTCTAGGGTAACAAATGACTGTGTAATAAATGATCAAGAAAATCATCCAAATCGGTTCAGACTCGTGACTTTATATTTTAATGTATCAGTCACATGCTATGCGCCCGAGGCTCTCTCCGCATGGTTCAAAAATAGGGGAGTTCCTCCCAAAAATCCGCCCACTTGTGTTAAATTCATGTCGTGTTAAAACTTTCCCAAGCAATTTTCCCAAGAAAAAATAAAAAATTTCGGCATAATACACTAAAAATACACTAATGTATATTTTTCCGGTAGGCCTCAAATACCAAGGGTAGCCTCAAATACCAAGGGGTTTTTTTTTTGGTTAGAGACATTGCTATTTTCGAGCCCCGCCCTCCTCAGGAACGCCAAGTGAAAACGCCGACAAACCGTCCTTTGTACGATTCATGAGTAGGCTATATTTAATATTAGACTTTGCTATATTTCGACTTTTGCTATATTATGTGAGATAGATAGATAGATTAGATAACAAGGGAGAGTGGCTACTATCGATGAGGGAGAGGGTCTTTGAGTGGAGAGGAAGAGGAATTCAGCATGGTGCTTACAAGATGGATGGTCACTCTGAAGCTTCTAGTAATGTTGGATAGGCATATTCACCCCTTATTCCTTAATCTACACCGCACGCGTGAAGTTCCTCGTTTGTGGGGTATGCAAGGCAGAATTTGCTATCTTGTATAACAAGATTTACAAAATACTATAAGATTTCAAGCAAAATACTATATGGTGTTGATTTTGTACGTGCAAAATATAATTATAAGGGCTCTCGCTGCCCTACGTCACCCCCCGTGTGAATATGCACCCAAACCAAAGGGGGTTTAAGGGGGATTTTAAATGTGTTGAACCCAATGGTTGTGTTATTTAATGTTAATGGTAGTTATGTGTCGGTTGTTATACTAAAAAAAAATTTGGGCCTTCGGACCCCTAAAAAATCGAACATTGTGAAACATGCAAAATATGTAGCAATATGTAATATCTAATATTTAGCATTATAACAAATAATAACATAATGTAATTTAATTACATTCGCTTCACCACATCATTTAATTGCTAAATGGTATAAATATATATTTTGATTCTTGACCATAACATTGTATACTGTATATTGTATATGAATGGTATAAAACCATAATTTGTCTCTTCATCACAATGCTATGAAGAGCAACTGCAATCTTTAAAATAGTTCAGCACGTAATTCATGTGCATGAAATTCCTAGATGGAGCGATGGCTTATAGCCATAGTAAATTTGGTCTGGATGCAGTTTAAAAATCCATCATGATATGAGTCGAATATAGTAGTGCTACATAAGATAATAGGTTGGACAATTGCACCAAAATAGAGTATTTGGAAATAGAGTGTTTGAAGATCCATTCTCGTGATAAGAAATGTCCGAGGAGAACAAACAAATATACAATTAGTATCGTCTATTCCACTGCAAAGCAATAATGAAAGCCACACTTACTAGATATGTAGCATCTGGAGCCATTAGCTTCTGGTTCCATTAAATTGGCGGCTGGCAAGAACAATCCTACGCAGAAGCTGCAAAATCATCACGATAATCACCATTTTGACACTATCAATCATGCACAACAGGGTTTCAGCCAAATCCTACATAGAATCATGTCTTGCAGCTGATAAATGCAATGCCATTTTGAACTATGAGCTGAAAAAGGCCATGAAAGTAAGCCAAATAGGGCATTTTATTCTCGGTAGATGTTAGAACGTGCTAGGAGCCAAATTGGGATTTCAACACATTTGATCAAGGAGAAACAGTGATAGAACAGAATCAATTGATCAACATACCAATTTCTTGCAGCTGTGAACAGGGCATTCGAAAAGCAAGCTCTGTTACATTGGCCCAGTAATGTATCCCTTCAAACTAGACCCTTTGTCATTACTCAATACAGGTTGCTTCGGGGTGATCCTCCAAAGTCGAATATGTTTATCTTGAGAACAACTTGCAAGAAATATTGCTTGCATTCCATTCTCTACTACAGGTTCTGAAAAATCAACAACCCATCCTTGATGACCTTTTAATTTGCACGTTGATACCTAATTGATGCTCTAACTAGTCTTGATGTATAGGTGAATTTGGTTATCGAAAACCCCCATAGCCAACAAAATATCGATTTGTTGGGAAGAAGCACCATGGAAAAAAGAACCATGACTTTTGATCCAACGGAAATAGTTTGTCCAATCGATACCTGGCATTTGCCTCTGAAGAAGTGCAATAAATGTTAAGAGGCTGGTGATATGGTGAAGTGTATGATGAGCAAGTCGCCTTATTAGGCAAGGAAAATTCCCTTTAGTTGGGCAAGCCCAAAGAGCTGCGACTTCAGAAAAATTACCTCCGGCGCATTGGAATTGACATGTCCCAATAATAACCTAACTGTGCCATCGGAGATGAAGATGCGAATACGGCTTCCGCGGATGATAACATGCAACCGTAAATGCATGTAACAGCCTTCTCATGGGTGGGCCGGAGCTCGGAAATTACCGCTTAGTTGCCATAATTTCCAAACACCCCAAGAAATACACATAAGAATGCCAATCAAAAGCTTAAATTTTTTTCGCAGAGGTTTACTTTTTCTCGATTATTTCTTTGTATGCCCCAAAGAATGATTTAGCCATCGGCACTCCCGGATAACATAAAATACTCATCAACAGTTGCACTGCAGAACGCATTCCGTTCCCCACGTTTGCCAAAACAATGGGTTCCCTGCTCATTTGGCGAGGAATTCGGATCTTTTCTACACGCCTATTCGTTCCTTCCGACTTCTCAAAACAAGAGAAAAGGGCTCGAGCTACATATTTACACCCCACGCCAAATCGGGAACCCTAATATTAACCTAAGATTAACCTAAACTAAAAAGCATGCAAACAAAGAAGCCCCACAACCACCACGATTTTCCCTCTTCTTTAAAATCAATGGCTAAAAAAATGGGTGCACTTTACAAAATACCGGATTTAATGCGTCCCGCGTGAATACGCCCGCGGAAATCATATGAAAACCATGTCAAAAAGCGTATAAAATCACAAAAAACCCCATTATAATGCTACATATTGGTGGCATCATGCGCTGCTCAACACCTTCGGGTCTCTTCTGCTCGCAAAGCATCCAGAGAAGGGGTATAGCCGAATCTATAAACACAATAGGATTCTTCAAAGAAGGGGACCTCAATGGGGAATCATAGTGGGTGTGATCTACAATGCGTTGGGGACCTAGGGGCGGTCTTTTCGGAGCTCAAACCGAATCTCTTCTCATTCTCGATAACATGGTTGTTCGAGAAGGCATAATTAGCGGTTCAGCCCGGTGTGGGTGTTCTCATCTTTGCATATGCCTTGTTGGCATCTGCGGCCTTCACAATTACTGCGGTGCTAGTCCCCCTCGTGCACAATTTTGCGAGCAAGGGGGCTACGTTCGAGACTGGCGTTTTCGGGACACGTGTTTCGGACTGCTTTTTTCATAAATAGCCCTTAGAACTATTTGTATTGTCCGTAGGGTCACTTCTCTAACTTGATTTTATCTCTTCGGTCGGATAAACGTAAAGGAGTCATGGAAAGACCCTTTAAGTTGAAGAAAGAGGACGAAAAGAGGTTGGTGATATGTATACTAGCGCACCGGTGGGTGTTGATTTCTATTATCTTCAAGTTGCTCCCGGAGTGGCTTAGAACACCTCGAATCTTTTTCCCAAGATGGGTGGTGTGCGCCATAAAACGATATAATAGTTGTGATAGCTTCGACCATCATGGTTTCTTCAACCGTAAAATACAATGTAGTGAAATAATTTATGAATAAAAATTCGGAAGAATGAGTACCACTTTGTTTACAACGAGATAGCATTTTCATTGGTTTTAGATCCGCTCTTTACCTTCTCGCCGCTTGTTAACTAACGAAAATAGACCACGCATAATTTTCCTTAACATTTTTTCTAAAGCATCTTCTAAAGCAAAAATGCGGTTTAAAAAAGTTTCCCCTCATCCTTTTAGGTGTAAAATAATGGGTTCGAAAAAAGTGGGGAATGGAATGAGACCCACTTTAATTAAATACGACTTACAAGCTTCATAGCAATAATAAAAATAATTGAATTAATTAATGAATATAATTTTTCTTCCCTGGGCCAAGCTTTAATATTGGAGGCGGCTTTTTTATTCTCCTTCCAAACAATTGTCACGGGATGAAATTAGAGTCTTATTCTCAATTTAGAAAAGAGTCCTCTTTAAAATCTTTGGACTAAGGCACTCACTTTTAATACACATTCTTTCCCGCAAAGTGTTGGGTATACACTTCATTAAAGTAATCCTTGTATGGCATTCGAGTATACTTTGATGGGTTTTTTTGATGGATAAGCTCCGGAATGGGAGCAATGTCAATGGTAGGATGAGGAAATGGGCTGACGAAGGAGGCAATAGATACACGATATTTTCTAGGATGCACCATCACACGGTGAAGAATCCTCTTATATTGTCCATTAATTAGCTTCTGCATGGTCAAATTGACATTAATTAGAACTCAAGTAGGATTAGAGTGTATTATCTTAAAACTTACTTCAATTTGGTCACCCATGTTCACCCACAAATGTACCCTTCTTGGGTAGAATCTCATGCCATTGACCATTAACATTAATTAACACAAACTATTGCATCCAACACATTTAAATTAAAATCCCCTAAAACCCCCTTTGGTTTGGGTGCATATTCTACGGGGTTACCGGCATCGAGCTCGTTGGATGGGCATATTTGCCCTTTATTCCTTGATCCGGAATAAAATATAGAAAATCATCCTCGTTTGTGGGGTATGCATGTACAAGTTTTTTGTATCTTGTACATTAAGGTTTTCTAAATACTATAAGGTTTGAGTAAATGTACTTAATGGTGTTAATTTTATACATGTATTGTAAATATTTAGGGCTCTCGCTGCCCTACATAACCCCCCGTGTGAATATGCACCCAAACCAAAGGGGGTTTTAGGGGGATTTTAATTTAAATGTGTTGGATGCAATAGTTTGTGTTAATTAATGTTAATGGTAGTTATATTAAAAAAAATTTTGGGCCCTTCGGGCCCTAACAAAAAAGCAAGGAAATAGAACAAAATAACAAGAATCCTCCTCTAGGCTGAGTTGAATGGCAATTCACCTAGTCTCTTGCTAAATATAAAGGAAAAAAGGGAAAAACTATGATGATGTATAATAAAAGAGCAAGAAGAATAAATAAAGAACCGGCATAACCATTGTACTAGCAAATTTTTTTAGAAGATAACCGTTGTAGTAGCAAATACACTAAGATAAAAAATTGTACTCATGTTTATTTAACAACGTGAACTAGAAATAAAACTAAGAACATATAACATTGATGTGCATCTCTAGTTTTGTATAAGGAGGTAAGACAACAATGGTATAGACAGCAAATGATAAACACATTTAACAAGGTCAACTTTTTACTAGATAAAGGATTCCCAGAGCTCCAAAGTAATTGAGTAGCAAAGTATAAAGCGAAAAGGTGCCCACAGTTTGGAGACAAAAGTAAGTGTATTCTTTGGGGCCACTTTTGTTTGTTTCCTGAAGAGATCTTGGCTTTGTGATGGTCTTCCATATGCTGCACTGTGCCATAAACGAAGCCAAACGAAGCCTCTTTTTCATGAGATATTCTTTCCGAGAGCATGCAATCATATTCAAAGCATTTTTGAATATTTGCCCCTTTTAAACGGCCAAAGACCTCATCAAACTAGGGCGGAAGAATGTAAGAAGAGATTGATTCCGGAGAATCACCGCATAGAAACAAATGTGCTCACATGATAATGCCACCATCGATTAAGCTCAAAATGAAGCTAATAAATTATATTTTTACATGAAACGGTTGAACAAATTTAAGACCAAGGGATTTCATATTGTTTGTGGATGAAACAAGTCATGCGACCATGAGCAAACGCTTAATAAGAACTTGAATTCGAACCTTGAACTGGATCTCCCTCTTTGTATAAACCCTCTAGGCATAAACCTGATTTGCTTCACAAATTCATCTCGCTTCACAAATCGTCTGCTTGATCGCTTCAATTTTATATCCAATCGATTTGTGTAAGCTTGCCATAAAAATACATGGCCAAAGGCGTTGAGCATACTATATGCTAAAGGTTTCACAAATGCCGAGATTCTTAGTGATAAAGAGCTTATGAAAAACCAAGAATCAACAATAAGTTCTTGCATTGCGTATGTGGTAATTTCCATGATTCGATTCCCCCGATTCGACTTCACAAATGCCGGCCGGGCCAGATGACCCAAAAAATAAAAACAAGGTCGATGATGTGGCAAATCTAAGAACCCTAAACTATGGGACGCGACTGCGTGGAGTAGATCCGACCCGGATGGTCCCGATACACGCATCTTGATCTTTGCCCATTCGACTTCACAAATGCCGCTTGCGTTGTAAGTATGACCTAAAATAAAAACAAGATGTACCACGGAGTAGGTCCGACCAGATGGGCCCGATCAGTTCAGCAGTGATCTTTGCCCAATTTGCCCAATTCCGTTGCATGGCGATAAGCGCTTGCCCAATTTGATGTCATATATGACACATAAAAAAAAAAACAAAAGGCATGCACCTAACGTAACCACAACCACACGATTTGCCCTCTTCTTTGAAATCAACGGCCAAAAAAAAGGTGCACTCTAGAAATACTATTTAGTACACCTAGATGAATACGACAACCAAATCATAGGAAAACCTTAGTAAAAATCGTACAAAAACACAAAAAAAAACCCCTGTTATTTTGCTACATATGGGCATGGTGGGTAGTAGTTGGCCCGCATGAGTAAGCATGTTATGCCGTAAGCATTCTTCATTGTTTGCTCATCCAATCCAAGTCCTTTGGTCATGAGCTTGAGGAGTTCATTTTCCAGGGATAGCAATCCATTCACGTAATTGGAGCTATGTTCCCTGTAGAACGATGGTGAGTCCAAGAGCTTTTCTTGTGACAAATAAATCAAACTTGATTGCTTATCGCAGTTCTTGAGGTTTGTCAGGCCACTTGAATGAGTCAACTTCGTTCTCCCCAACTCACATTTGTAGATTGTCATGCCAATCTAGTCGCTTGTCCAAAAATAGTGTCATGTTGGTGCAATAGCAGATTGGATCAAACAATTGCTCTGTCCACAACTTCATCTTCATCTCATCTGGGAACCTAAAGAATTCCAATACACTTTTTATGACACTCGCTATCTCCACCCCATGATTAGCCAACTGAATGATCAAAGCATGAGTAATCAATATTAGAAAAATATATATGTAAAAGCTTTACAAAACATACATAGAACATCCCCGAGGTTGAGCAAGCATAGTGGAGGATGCATAATAGTGGGACTACTTGTTGACAACAGGAATGTTGCAATCCCAATGGCATCCTCATGAGGCATTAAGTACTTGCTGGAACTATATTCATGCTGGCATGCTCTATTAATGCTTTGATCAGTGTTGGGGAAACTCTGGGGTAGAGGTAACTTTACGTTTTTAAATGCTACTTTACCGTCCTTTCTGGCATATCGTCGGATTGCCTTCTGCACAAAAAAAATGCCTTTTTCGGATATTAGCCGAGAAGGTTTTTTAGAATCTGAACTTATTAGCATGTCAGAGGCATCTGACACAACAGAGATTTAGGCAGTCCAAATCAATTGCAGAAAGTAATTGCATAATGCCGTCTCAGTGTGCGACCGCTTCTAACCCAATGCATACAATGGGAGGGCGGTTCTTATTTCTTGCAGCAGGCTTGGGCTTAGGCTTAAGCATTACTGGAATCATGGCTTACTTGTGCTCTTCTACTTCCAAGATATGGCGAAATCCAGCAGAGTCAGGTGCCCATGGAAATTTGTTTCTTCATAATATGAGCAATTAGCATTGGATTTTCGGTTTTAGCATTGGGTTTTTCGGTTTTCTATCGGGATACTATGCGTGAAGATTGTAAGCAACTCCAGCTTTTGCCACGATCGCGCCAAGCAATAAGCGAAAGACCTGGGAGCTTGTAATATTGTGATGGATCGAGCGAATTAGGTATCAAATGCATGGAGGTATGCAATGTCTGATAAATCGACTCTGGTGGTTCATGTGAGGTGAATCAGTTAATTTTTCTAGTGCATAAGGAAGAAAATTTTTTTCTATTTTTCTAGCTTTGCTAATAAAAAATAGGGTTTCTTGGGACTTTCTAGTTCCTTCTGAAGGAATAGATGAAGTTACTTATTGTAGGGTTAGCCCAAGTACAGGTAAACAGTTTGTTATTTTAAGCCATATTTCTTTAACATACATGCATCTCATATGGAGTTCCATTTTGTTGTGAGTATCCTTAAAGGATTATTTGTATGTGTCTCGATGTCACCTCACCCATGGAAGATTCATCAGCACGGAACTAAGAACAAAAAAAAAAACAAGGGTCTCCAAGGCCTGTCTGGTATCTTGTAGCATTTTGAATTTGGTTACAAAAAAAACAACGGTCTCCAAGGCATGTCTGGTATCTTGTAGCATTTTGAATTTGGTTTTAATATATTATAGCATAAAGTATTGGATGCTTGGTTGAAAGTGGTAATGAATTGGTTGTAATAAGCTTTAAATTCTCTGTGTCTTTCTGAAAAGGGATCATTGTGAGTTTTGCTTGCAGGAACGATCCGATTCAAGATAAAAAATTCCAATTGGATGAGGAAACTACAGGAAAATTTCCGATGGGGGCCAAAAGGTTTCCCCAATGGTGGCTTTGATCCCTTTGAACTTTGAGGCCAAAGGATCATAAGCCTCATTTTCATATTTATCACGTTAGGTAAGACAGCGAGGTCTGACAGGGACACTTTTAACAAAACGTGGGAGAAATGGACGAGGCTAAGAATGTTAGCAACCAAGCCTTAAATTTATGTAAGTGCCGTTGAAGTGAATGTTAAATTGAAAATGAAGTGCCATTCAACTGCGAACAGTAATAATGACGGCATGTTCGTTTTAAGGCCAAATATTCTAATGGAAGGGGTGCCTGCCATGCGATGCGAACGGTAAAAATGACGACAGGTTTATTCTAGACTTTATTTTTTAATGTACCGCGAGAAACAGTTACCGTAGTAGGCTATCACAACATATATAATTGAGTTTCTAATTTTCCATTTTTGTTAGACTTTGCTATATTTCTGACTTTGCTATATTAGGTGAGATAGATAGATAGATTAGATAACAAGGGTGAGTGGCTACTATCAGAAATCAGATGCGGGAGAGGGTCTTTGAGTGAACAGAAAGCGAAATTCAGCATGGTGCTTACAAGATGGATGGTCACTCTGGCGAGCTTCTATATAATGGTGGCATCATGCGGCTCGCTAAACACCTTCAGTCTCTTCTCGCAAAGCATCAGAGAGAAGCTGGGGTATAACCAGGAATCTATAAACACAATAGGATTCTTCAAGGAAACGGGGACCTCAGTGGGAATCATAGTGGGTGTGATCTACAATCTGTTGGGACCTAGGGCAGTGCTGTTTCTGAGCTCAATTCTGAATCTCTTCTCATTTTCGATAACGTGGCTGTTCCTGACGAGCAGATTAGCGGTTCCGCCGGTGTGGGTGTTCTCGTGCTGCATATGCCTTGTGGGTGCATCTGCAGCCTTCACAATTACTGCAGTGCTAGTGGCCTCTGCGCACAATTTTGCGAGCAATCAGGGCACCATCCTCAGCCTGCTGGACAGCACCAATGGCCTCGCAGTAGGGATCTTCACGCTCGCATTCCAGTCGTTCTATTCCGGCGAAGTCAGCTCCTTCGTCTTCATGCTCGGCTGGCTGCCTTCGGCTGTCATGTTTGTGCTTCTGCTTATGGTGAAGCAGCTCCCTGATCACCACGCATCAAACCCCCAAAACGATCTCAAAAACATGTACTGGCTCCTTTCCATCACTGTCGTCCTCGCCTTCTACCTTATGACCATTATCCTGTTCCAGCTCAAGCTCTCCATCCATGCCCTGCGGCTGTCCTTCGCCGGTTCTATGCTCCTCCTCTTCCTCCCCATTCCGATCATCCTGTATTCTGAGCACACCTCTTCATTTCCTGAAGTAGGACTCACAGACGAAATCTGGAAAAACGGAGAAATTGAGCCTCTCATCAGCTGTGAAGAAAAGGCCCAGGGAGAACTAGAAGAGTCTGGTATCAAATACGGGGATCACTACACAATCGCCCAAGCACTCTGCAGCATGGATCTGTGGCTCATCATCATTGCCACAACCTGCGGAATTGGAGCAGCTATGACGGTGATCAACAACATGGGCCAAATCGGTTTGTCACTGGGCTACACCACAACACAAACCAATACTTTTGTAGCATTGCTAAGCATCTGGGACTACCTGGGGGGCGTTGCCACCGGGGCCTTGTCCGATATACTACTGCGGAAATATGGCGTGCCAAGGCCATTCTTCTTTGCGTTATCTCTGGGCATCATCTCAGCAGGGAACCTGGTCCTCGGCCTCAATTTCATGCCACAAACTCTGCTCCTCGGTTCCGTGCTCATTGGTCTCAGCTTGGGAGGCCAGTGGGCAGTGCTCTTCACCATTATTGCTGAAATTTTTGGACTGGATAATTATGCAACCCTGCAAAACATTCCAACCATTGCAAAGGGTGTGGGTATGTACCTGCTGTCTGTTAAGCTTGCTGGATTGTTGTATGATAAAGAGGCTCATGAAGCTAACGGGATGTGTGTTGGCACCCATTGCTTCCGCAGCACATTCTTGGTCATGTCTGGAGCTTGTATGTTCGGATGCCTAGCCAGCGCCATAGGGGAGACCGGCCATGTTTTGCGCAGGGCCCTAAACAGGATGCGCAGGAGCCCTGCGTTCACGACATGGATGCCCTTCATTTCCGCATCAGCGTTCGACCATTTCCGCATCAGCGTTCGACCATTTGCGCACCTCGTTCCAGCCATAGCACAAGCCCGCCATAGCACAACCCCGCCATAATTTTGTCTTAAACAAGATTGAACGCCCAAGATGGCCACCACCTTTGTCTATTGCAAAATAGCACATTTTCAGAAACTTGTATGCCAAGACTGCTAAATTGTTGCTGAATTGTTGCTAAATTGTTGCTGAAACTTGTATGCCAAGACTGCTAAATTGTTGTTGTTAAATTGTTGCTGAATTGTTGTTTGATTCTTAGGTGTGAATGCATTCTGTCCTTTTCTTAGCAAGATGTATGCAAAAGGTTGATATTCAGATGCGCAAATTGAGATATGCATGTGCGCAGTTTGTAGCAGGATAAGACATAATTGTTTGTTAATAGGTGAGCAAATGATGGTGGGTTTGAGAGCAGTAATGTTGTTTGTCGCGCAATTGATGGGAGTTTCATGCGCAATAGATGGGAGTTTTATGCGCAATGCAAAGGCGCAATTGATGGGTCGTGGGTGCGTAACGTGGTTCTCGAGACCCCACTCGTGTTTTGAGCAAATGTAACTTGCAAGTGGCTAATCAGACCCTAAACCGCATCTATTTGTAGCTTAGATTTCGAGGCTTTTCGGATGAACTATTTCTTGTGGCAAAATTCCACACCTCGTGCCCCAAAATTGCGCTTTTGCCTTTAATAGCGAAAAAAAACATGGCCTCTGCCTCCTACTCACCCTCCGACAGCCCAAGTTTTACAAGAATGTGGTCGATGCTCCTGCGTCTAATTCTCGACATCACTCCCGTGATCTAAGAGCAAAATCCTTGCGACTTTGGGCCGATTCAATCGCTGCCAAATTCAACCTTATGTCGTGGCTTTCGACACAATGTAGAATACTTATTATATTTTCCTTTTTGTGATTTTTCCTTACCAAATGTCCAAGATCCGGTGGAAGTTGCTACTTACACCGAGCTTTGGGCGATTCAACCTTTCTCTCGTGCTTTGCTCAAACATGTAGAAGAATCTTAGAACAAAATGTGATTTTGTGTCGAAAACGAGTAGAAGTTTTTGCGTTCGCGATGTCTATCTAATGTTCTTGCATGCCTTGATGCGTCTGTTGCATCCGGACCAAATCCCTCTCATTATTTTCTTGCTTTGTTATCTAACGCTTTGATGCTGCTGTGGTGTTTGATTGATGGGCCTCTGCCGACTCTGTTATGGCCCCGTTATGTTCGGTTGTTGCCCTTTGCGCAAGCCTGTGAAATTGCCTCCTGTTCCTTGTTCCCGATATAGGTTTTCCTTTGCACTTCTTTGTCCCCGATAAGTTTTCTCGCTTGCTTGGTTTGGCAGGGTCGGCATGGTTTTTAATTTGGGCCTTAGGCCCTTTTTCCATGACACTAATGTCTTATATTTATGGAGATATGATTGGGCCACATAAGCATATAAGACATGGTGGTTTTTCCACTAACACTTTTAAGACATGCCGCATATCACATCCGTACAACATCCGTACAACATGGGAGTCTTATTTTCTTCCGGGGGACCCGTATACTTAGGATGTCCCAAAAATGGAGCGGGAGAAGAAACGCTGCTGCACTCGCCCAGAACGACTGGAACTTTTTGGAATCTCCCAGAACTGCTGGAATCGAAGCATCACTGGAATCGGCTGAACTCCAAACACCAAATAGGTAGAAGAACATGTCGCTGGGTGTTTGATTTTCCATATCGAATTACAGGTTAGGGCAAAATTTCCAATTGCTTGTGATTTGGCAAAGCCGCAGTCGGATTGCCACAGTGGATGGGCCGCTTTCGAATTTTTTTTGGGATTTCTTCGCGCCAACTCGAATCTTCAGAAGGTAAATGATATTTTGTTGCACTATCTCTATACATACTAGCGAATCTTCAGGAAAGTTGGCTTTACATCCATACATACCGATTGGTATTTGCCGGGCCGTGAGCGTCATGATATCTTTCGCAGGTTTAACACTCACCGCCGAAATGACAACGATGATGAGACTTGATCATGGTCTGCCCCCAAACTCTCTGCCACTTCTACACATTGGGATGCTACAAGAGAAGCTGCAGTTGCGGAGGCAACAGCTGCTATTGCTGCAGCAACTCCTGCAATGGATACAGCTGCATGAACCTGGGCATTGTGAGCTGTGATTCATTGAACTTGAGCTTTGCCTGTGCAGATCTATCTGCCTTGAAATTTCAAAGTCAATGGCACGTTGCATGGCAGAAAAGGAATTCATATTCTTGATTTCTACCTGTTCAAGAAAACTAATTGTTACATCTCGTTCAAAGAAGCATAGATTAATAATTTCATGTCAAAGAGTAATACCATGGGACAAGAGTGCCTACAGTTTACAATTCCATAAATTAAACTGAATAAACCTTGGTTACAGCTGTGAGGAGTGTCAAATTTGGAATGGAAGAACAGGGATCCACAGTGCAGAAGCCATATAGTGGAGTGGTGTTGTTCTCCCATGGAAATAATTATGTGGAAGTGGCTCCTTGTTGCTTTTAAAGGACAATCCCTGTCTTCGTAGGAGGATTCGTTATGCTTACTATGCCATGCTTATTTCACATCACTCCAAGGTCCTGTGATGTCGTTTGGTTGAGGCAGCATTGCAAATATGGCATCAATCTAAAAGAATGTTTTGAAACTAGAAAGATATTACACTTTGGACCTTAGCAATCCCTCCTAGCAGGAAGAATGGATGAGAAAGACTTGTTTACATGTTAGAGGACATCGAAGCATAGAGAGTTTGCAGGACTGCTGCTGTAAAACAGAGATATGGCAGCCTTCTTAATATCTTGCTTAGTTTCCAATTTTATATCCCAGGCATTTCCCAAATTCTAGAAGGAGCAGTTCACAGACCCATTACGCATGTCAGGTTCAGACACGATCTCAAGAAGTGGAACTCCTGCTCTATTCATGTCCACCTGAAGGATTTCACATGTTTAGCAAAAACTGGCAGAACAAGAAGACTATAGCCACTATATTTTCTTGCATACTGACTATTTCTACCTGCGAATCTGTTATTAATCGTACAAACCATAGATGAAGATCAAACTAGAGAAGTCTGATCATCCATGCAGATTTGAAGGAGGCCAAGTTTTCAAGGTAAATTTCTGGAGAAAAGAGTTGGAGCATTTTTGTGTAGTGGAAAATTGTGAAAATAAGACATGTCTTATATCAATAAGACGTGTCTTATATTAATGTAATGGAAAATTGTTTTTTTTAAGACATGTCTTAAGTATGACGTGGAGCCCAAAAGGGTGTCTTATAATAATATGACAGCCATAAAATAAGACTGCCATGGAAAAAGGGCCTTAAAAGGGATTACTCAATCAGGGTTCGAAATTAGAAACTCCCTCTACTAGTGAAAATGCCTCCTAATATTTAAGAGTACCTGATTATAATTTTTCCAACCAGCAAATCTTGTAACTAGTTAAAACTATCCTTAAACCAAAAAATTAGACCACAATACGAACAAAGTAACAAAAGTCTAAAATGTATTACAAAATGGCATAGCAAAGTTATTACAATCCACGAAAATTTCCTTTCAAAAAGTCCACGAAGCTAAATAGCGACTTGGCTATCCACATTAGATAATACAACCACGATTCTCAGCCTTATTTTCCACTCTTCTATGCTTTATGTGAAGTCAAAGTCTCTTGCACGAGGAGGCCCATTTACAACAATAGAGAGACATGTGCTTAAACTGCAATCACCTAGTAATGATTGCTATCTACTTTTTACACTAGTTCTATGGCTAAAAATACTCTCGCAAAGTGCATTACTTTCACATTAAACTGAACCAATTTGAAGTAGGATCAAGATATTTCTGTAACGCATTTCATTTGCTGGACTTGAAGCAATTATTGAACACACTTCATCCAAATTCTTATCCAATTAGATGAAGCATGAAGTTTGTAATCAGAATACTCACGTCTCAAATCATCTCCATTGATTAAAGGTGTCGTCATTTCTGCCAGTCATTTCACCTTCTTTGGCATACACACAGACACTTATATTTCAGTTGAATATTTCGTGAATGGACTCATAGGCTACTATCCAAGATTCGCTCCAAGTAATAGAATCTCGCAGTTAGAAAGGAAAAATACAAGGATATGCATTAATAAATCGAAAGAAACATGCAAGGAGATGGATTTGAACAAAGAGATCAGAAAATTTAAAACGTAAAACAACTAAACTAAGTTAGAATCTTACTGTAGTTCTGTTTCCAGTGCCACCAACAACATGAATTGCCCCAAAACATAGCCCACTCCAAGTTTTTCTGCTCTCTCTCTCTATTTTTTATTCTAGTCTAAGTATTTGGTTGCTTCAGTGAGTCTAATGGCTACAATGACCAGAATCAAAAGCAGAGACAAAGAGAAGAGGAAATCCGCGCCATTTTGCTGCCATCCTTAAATGCTTGCCTTAGAAGTTGGACGGAAGATGAAATCGAAGCTTGCTGCCTGTGTTCTGTCTGTAACTTCGAGTTAAAGAGGAGCGGCGAAACGAAAATGGGTGGCTCCTTTTCCTTACCCTGAAAATGAGAAAACCTAACCTAACTAAAGCAAAGGAAAAAAGGAATGGCTAACCCTGAGTCTTACCTAAACCCTAACGAATCAAAAATAAAAAAATGCCTATTGGAGGGGATGTTAACAATTGGTTAGCTGGCCCCCTTTTTTTTTTCTTAGGAAGCGGGTTTCGATAAAATAAAAATTTGTTGGAATTTTTTTATTTTGACCGAAAATTTCAGGGACGAACCTCCCCAATTTTGAACCTTGCTCAACTACTGATTTGCAATGATATATGCCCAGCATGTGGCAAAAGGCCTTGGACCCTTTTAGGCCATAATACGATTGCATATTAAACGAGAACAAATCATCTAAATCGCAGCAAAAGGAATATTCCTTAAAGATTCACTTTTTTCTTTTCAAAAGAAGAGCTAAATTGAGGGGTTAAAAAAAAGGGACATGAAATCAGATTTTGCCCCCCCCAAAAAAAAAAAAAAAAAAAAAAATAGCTATTTTTTTTGTGCGAACAGAGAATTGACTGTGCCAAAGTGACACTTTTGCAACCAATTAGAATTTTCCTGAAGCATGTTTTTAAAGAGAACTCCTGTTTTAAAAGAACACAGCCAAGGTGTCGCAGGCCAGGGTCAAAGCGGGTTTGACGTGGTTGAAGCAGTCTGACACTTGCTCTAAAGTCTTTTTTCGAGCAGCCCGCCAGAAGAAGTATGCAGCAGCCATGGCTGACATAGTTACACCCCAGGGAGTGTTGTTGCAGCAATCAGATGCTATCAAGGCCTTTGTAGCAGCGCACTATGAAAGATTTTTCAAGGAGAGCCCGCTTCCCTCACAGAGTGTTTTTCAGGAGCTGGTGCTGGCCAAGGTATCGCCAAGAATCTCAGCCCTTCAAAGACAGAGCTTAGAGGAGCCGTTGACAGGGCAGGAGTTGGAGGACGCATGCCGCCTGTTGGCTCGGAATAAGTGTCATGGGTTGGACGGAATACTAGTGGAGTTTTTTCAGCAGTACTGGGAGTGGGTGGGGAACTCAGTGGTGCAGGTGTATGTGGATCTTTTGGGGAATAACTCCATGCATCCTCTACTGAATACAGGTTGTATTTCACTTATACCCAAATGTAAGCATCCTAAAACCATCAATGACTGGAGGCCTATTACTCTGTTGTCTGTAGTGTATAAAATCATTGCTAAGGCTTCGGCGGAG
The DNA here is from genome assembly GCA_021234155.1 of Isoetes taiwanensis. Taxonomy (NCBI): domain Eukaryota; kingdom Viridiplantae; phylum Streptophyta; class Lycopodiopsida; order Isoetales; family Isoetaceae; genus Isoetes; species Isoetes taiwanensis. The sequence goes on from JAJEKV010000401.1 coordinate 216,943, forward strand.
AGGCTTAAGCCAGTACTAGTTCACGCCATTAGCGCAGAGCAGTCTGGTTTTCTCACTCAGCGGAATATTCTTCATAATGTGGCTGCTGCTTTTGAGGGAGTGCATTGGGCTCGTAGGATGAGGCAGCCCCTTGTTTTTCTTAAGCTGGACTTTGCCAAGGCTTATGACAGTGTCAGCTGGCAGTTCTTGGTAGATATGATGCATGCCTTTGGGTGTTTACCTAGTTTCAGGGAAACGGTTATGAAGCTGCACGTGTCTACTAGGGCGACAGTGTGGTGTCAGGGTGAGACCTCTTCAATCTTCTCTGTGGGCCGAGGCATTAGACAGGGATGTCCGTTGGCCCCCTTTCTATTCACTATAGTGGTAGAAGCTCTCTCGCAGCTTTTTCAGATGGCAGTTGCTGACAATGTGGTGCAAGGTCTCCGCATGGATGATGGGTCGCAACATGTTTGCAGTCCAATCTCCAGGCAGCCAAGGATATTTTGGATGCCTTTTCTTTAGCTTTGGGGTGCTTTGCTTAACCGGGTCAAGTGCGTTTCCGCCATGTGGGTACTGGAGGAACCTCCTCTGCGTGGTTGAGTCGGGTTCCTCGGGCTCTTACACCGCCATTACAACCGCCAAACTGTTAGGCATACCATTTGGCTTGGACATTAATGCTAGGGCAATTTGGGCGGAGACATTATAGAATCTTAAGCAAAGATCCGAATCGGGTGGAGGGAAGTAAACTCACCATGGCTGGTAGGATTCGGTAGCCAAGTCAAGGCTCAGGTAGCACTCATGTTTACGCACCTCCCCGCATACTTGCCGCGTAAAGTGTGGCTAAGGAGTTGGATGACACCATTCGCAATTTTGTTTGGGGAGGAAATGAGGAGGGGCTATGATTGAAAGTCGCGATGGTGGAAGCGCAGCGCCCCGTAAAGGTAGGGGGCTTGGGCATGCTTGATGTGTCGCTGTAATCACGGTTGTCTCCGTGTCGAATTCATCCGGCAGTTGTTGCGTGAGCAACAATCCCCGTGTTTGCTCTGTTGGCGGGGCCGCCGGGCCACTCTATTGTGTTTAGGAAGCCAGCAATTCCGGCACAGTTGCCGTGGGCTCTGTTTGAGGATTTGCGACCATTCCCTCATGCTTCACCTATTCTTAAGGGTCTTCTGAAGGCCTGGAAGGTGGTCAAGGTTCTCTTTTCCTTGGACCCTAGCAAGTGTATGGTAGCCTCATCGCCCTTTCTCTGGGTACCCTTGGATTCTGCATCTCCCTTGGCCTCTTTCCTACACCCAGGTACTCACCGCCGATGGATAACTGCAGGGGTAACATCCATCCGTGACTGGTATTGGGAGGGTCATCTAGCGCCGTGGGAGTTTTTTAGGGAACGATTTGGCCTTCGGTGGTGGGACATACGAACTTGGGCCAGAATTGCTAATGCTATTCCATTGCAATTGTCTTCTCAAATCAATTGTGTTTGGAAGTCGCATAGTGGACTTGATGCATCTCAGTTTGTAGCATCGGCTTATGGGCTTCTAGCGCCGGGACACGCTGCCGCCGGGATAAGTGGTCGCTAAGCTTCCGTGGAGTGGGCGTGGAATACATTGCCTCCTCCTAAAATCCGCACTTTTTGTGGCGAGATCTTGCAACAGTAGCCTCGTGGTGAATGTCCAAGTCCACAGATTCAAGCCCGAGGTAGTGGAAACATGCCCTTTATGTGGGAGGCGCCGAGACCATTGAGCACCGCTTTGTCCTATGCACAGAGGTAGGGGCAGCTTGGTCCTGGGTGAGAGTCGTCTTTGGGTCTTCACCGCGGCAAATGTAAGATTCTCTTGGGAGTCTTTCCTAGCAGTTGGCCAATGGCCAAGCGGCAGGCGTTTCATTTATGCAGAGCTTGGCTTCTGTGGCTGATTTGGAAAAGACGGAGAGCTTAAGGTCTTTCGAATGCAATGCTTAGCCCTTTTCGTTGGTTCGATCTTGAGGCATAAGTTGTGGTAGGCTTACCAAGTCTCAAGCTTGTCTGGCACAGTTAAGCGGGAAATTTGGTCGACATTCCTACAGATTGTGAATCATGATGGGCACTTCATTTCTTAGCACCACACTTATCATTGTACTTGATCGCATTCTAATGGGTTAATATATTCCTATATTCTTAAAAAAAAAAAAAAAAAACAACCTTTTAACCGAAAATAGAAGTGAATTATCTAAAATAATGGAGATACTCGCGAAAAGCGAATTCGAGTAGTAGAACGCATTTTTTATCCTGAATTACACTTTCTACTCCATACTAGCGAAATGAAACAAAAAACAATGATTAGTCGAGTGCTTTGATCCAAAAATCCAAAAAAATCCAATTTTCCATGTGTCTTGTAAAAAAAAGGATATTGTATTCGAACAAGTAAAACATTTTTTGTATTCTGGAATACAGTTGCTATTCCGTAATAGCAAAACGGAAAAAAATATCAACCCCCGATTTGTATTTTGAAATAACTCCTATTCTGGAATAGCGGAAGGAAAAAATAAAACAACATAAACTACATTTTTCAGCCCTTAGGGTTGTTTTCAGCTTTCAATGACTTGCGATGTTTTTTGTTTGTTTTGTAGAGATACTAGATGACTTTGAAAAAGAGGGATACTAAATCATGGTAAAAAAAAAGGAGGGTTGTATTCTTGAATACATTTTGTTGAAACAGATTTTTTTTTTCAAAAAACAGGGATACCGGATCACGGTAAAAAAAATGGAAAATGTATTCCGGAATACACTTTGTATTGCAGAATAGGTTTTTTTCTTTCCATAAGGACAGAGACGTGTTTGTTTTGCAAATTTTGCTCCGACGATCTTTCTGTGGAGACCTCATGCTCCCATTTCAGTGTGGCCATGGCTTTGGCATGGATTTTAGCTAAATAGTAACCTATGGCGCTGGCTACAAAAAGACACATATATTTTTACATCATGGATTCTGCTTACCATGTCGCCAGGAGTTATCACGACGGATTTTTCAGCATATCACCCAGGAGTTACTCCCTTAGATATAGCTCCAATCCTGGCGACACCTCTCTGGCGGTTTCAGACTCTGCACTTCTCTGGCGGTTTCACAAATAGTTAGCACTTTATCGTTTGATCTTTGTCGTTGGATCATCAATCACAAATAGGTAGCCTTTGTTTGATCTACGTAATAAGACTCTAGAGTTACGGTACATTTAACTCCAGGATAGTAGCACTTTGTCATGATCTTTGTCGTTTGATTGCACTTTCACAAATAGGTAGCACTGATCAAATGATTATCTAAGATGCCATGGCCTGATCAAAGGATTATCTAAGATGCCATGGCTTTTTTTGCCTAATGAAAGAAATATCTAAGATGCCATGTGTTTTTTTACAAGATGGGCAAGAAGATCATTTGATTCGTAGAGGGCAAGAAGTTCATTTTCTTCAAGGTGATCTTCAAGGTTTGCAAGCAGAATTGCTTAAATGGGGGGGGTCCGCTATTGCTTCCAATCATCACTACTCTTTTAAATCAAGCTTTGCAAGAAGGCTTGCCAGAAACTTGGGCTGTGAGTAAGGTCGTACCAATTTACAAAGCGGAGGTGTAGTCCAGAATACACTTTGTCCAGTCTAACACACGCTTTAAAAAACGTAAAGATGCAAAATAAACACACAATGACGAACTTACTTGTGCAACTTTTTAGACATCTCCTCTAATGTGAACTCCTTGTCCACCACCTTTTGGAGAAGCCTTTCTAGTAGGTTGAAGTCCGTAAATCCTGTAGCTCTCTCCAGACAGTAATTGTCATTTCTTTTTAAGGACGTCCAAGCATTTCTTTTTCTCTCAAACTTTTCCCTTGCTCTTCAGTCCCCCCCGCTCAAACATGGTAAAAATTTGATTTTGAAGCTCCCATATCTGCAAATGACCTTCAATTAGTTTGTAACACGTATTCGCGAATACAAAACGTAGGAATCAGTGGACGTACCCGGCCCTCTCTGAATGCCAACTGAAACCAATTGTCGTGGCTAATAAGTGAGGTTCTTTTCTTGGCTTCGTCGTACTTAAGGCAACACTCTAGAGCGCATGCTTCTTTAAGCTCTAACGAGTTTATAGGCTTCTTCAGGTCATCACCGTACTTTTTCTTGAAGATGACGAACTCACTGTGCATGAACCTGATCTTGTCTACAAAACTCATATTGCGCTTGTACTCGTTATCCTTTGTGTGTTGGCCACTATTTTAGCTTCTTCATCAATAAGTCCACAATAAACTGCGCAGAGAACAGAAAGGTATCTGGAATTGTATTTCTCTTTGTACAATTGTCTTCTTGCCTTGAAGTTATAGTTTCCTCCCAAAATATAATGCGTATACGTGTGGGCATTTTCTCTATCGTACCCTTGTGGGTTTGTGTAGTGCGTTCTATTCACAAGCACTACAATGGGGGCCATGTGAGCGTTAGGAGTGGCATTTCTCTTGCTTCATTCTTTGGGGGCAGCTTCATATAAGTCACCGGCAGATAAGTAACTCCTTGCATAAACATCAGCCGATTTATCTCTTCCATTCTTTCCCCCATTTTGTCCACCTTTTTTTATTGCCACACCTGGTGCTTTGCTCTAATTGCCTTTTTGGTGTTTTTTATAGCTTTTTGAATTTCTGCCACAACCAATTCCATTGTCTTCTTCTTCTTCGGTTCCTTAGCCGCGACAGTACCTCTTGGCTTCTTCCGTTTTACAACTTGTTCTTCGACGAACTCTTCAGAACTTTTTACATCCTCATCTTCAGAAGAACTACCTTCCTCTGATCCAACATCACCCTCCTGCTCCTGCTCTAATTCACTGTAGGCAAAGTCTTCACTTTGACTCTTTCAACTCGTCAATTAGACGCGAAAGCTTTTCCTTGTGTGAGTAGTGAGCCATGTACTTGTGCAAAGGGTCAGCTGCACCCTAGACAGTTTGAAATAGGCTTCTTCACGAACAATGAAACCTTGTGACATTTTAAAGGAGATCCTTCCACCTTGTTCGGACTCGTCGGCCAGTCTTGAAACGCCCCTTATCTACCCCATGCAATCAAACTCGCGCAGGCAAGAACCTTATGGTGTTGTACTTTTCTTTGCCCCTTGTCACTTAACCAATCGAAGTTTGTGTGCAATCATAAATAACCCGGCTCCATGGCGGTGTCAATGTCGTTTCCGTGGGTGTGGCTTTTTGTAATCTTGATGGTGCCCCTCGTAGATTTCGGCTTCCACCTTGCCTCACTGAAGAAACTTGTTATCGATGCACCAAAAAGGAGGACAAATTGTACCATAAAACATATTCCGAATACAAATCACAAAAATGAGATCCTAAACACGACACAAAAGGCTTTGGTACTACAAAATTTAAAAACTTAACGAAGAAATATACGGCTATTTACGTCAAGGTAAGTTGGTGTGGATTCTTGTTTTTCAGCCAATAATAGCTTGCCACACAGCAACCATTCTAATCAAGAATGGAAAATTGATGTAGCATTCTTGCTTGACCTGTTACAACCATTACTCTGTTTCGTTTACCTGTGTGCAGTCGAGGAAGGGGAAACGACGGAATTCCAAGCCACAGCCATAGCTAAAACTCCGGCAGCCATAGCCATAGCCACAGCCGTCGCCATAGCGGTAGAACTCCAAGCCTGACCACCAAGCCATAGCCGAGCTTACCTGAACTCTATTCAAACTTGAAATCCGTAGAACCGCCGAGCTTACCTGAACCTAAACTCCAAGCCATAGCCTACCTGAATTACCACTGTAGCATAGCCATATGCGAAAAACTGAAGAATCAAAGATTTCTCCTTACCTTGACACTGTGAAATGGTCGAGGTCGTCGATTCCGGCTGTGAAACACCTAAAGAACCCGAGAAAAGACAAACAACATTCCACATAAAGCCAAGTTGTATTCTAGAATACACTTTGTCTTTCTTTGTTGGACTAAAATGTATACCGGAATACACATCTGCAGAACAAGGAAAGCCAAAGTATATTTTGGAATACACTTTGGTTTTACTTGTTAACCGTAAGTGTATTCTGGAATACACGCAAATCCCAAGTGTATTAGGGAATTGCCCCACTAGGCATGTGCAGATAGCTGAGTGAAAAACGTGACATTAACACACAAGATTAAATTTCTCGCATGGGTGATGCAAGAACTCATAGCTTTGTTTGTGGAGTGGAAAGCCTATAACCGGCTAGTGTTTTTGAAGAACTACACCGATAAGAACCTATTTATTATTTGATGTCAATTGATTTTGAAAGAAGAAAGTAGTTTCTTGTGACACATCATACACATATCATCATGCATACAACCATATACACGGGAGGCTAACTATTATGCTTAGATGTAGACAATTGGAATTTTAGCTTTGGATTTCGACTTTTTGGCATGTTTAGAGGTAGTTGTCTAAAATTTTCATTACAATGCCAAACATGCCATTGATGATGCTTCTATCCCCATTGAGATTTCAAAGCTTTGCTGTACTCCCACACTCCCTACTCCCTCCCAACTTTGGTTCATTATGATAATGACATAAAGATTTGTTGGGTATAAGTTAGACACTTATTAAGTTTGATTTTTGTGAATATATATTTTGTGTTAAGTGGATCTTATACGATAATGACATAAAGATTTGTTGGATATAAGTTAGACACTTATTAAGTTTGATTTTTGTGAATATATATATTTCGTGTTAACGGGATCTTATATTAATGGCTCCAAAATGTGAACTTATATTGTTTGACATGTTGGTTCTATCTACATTGTTGGTTGACCTATTGATAACATGATTCTATATTGGCATTTTAATGCACAATGTCTATACCCACAATATAAGCTCCTTCTATGAATTATGATAGACTAACTTGTTTTATTGGCAATGTGCATTCCAATATTTGAAATGGCTTTTCCAATGTATATAAATATTTAGCATTCATGTAATGTATTAACATCTCTAAATATAATTACCACACTTACGCTTGTAAGTTATTGTTCATATTCCCCGTTACCTCCCGAATAGTTGCAATCTTTATTTATACAAAGCAATTCTGTATATGCTAGCTCCAAGTGCATAAAATTGAAGAGTATATGTGTTAAACATTTGAAAGTTCTCTTGTATAGGTGGACTACACCTATTACTCTTGGTGGTACAAAGTTGCCCCCTTTAACAATATAGGGACGCCTCTTTTAGTATAGAAAAAGAGATGAGAACCCCTTTGCCATAGTCGCATGAAATGATAAACCCCTTTTATCATATCAGTATCTGTTTGAATAATATATAAGCTAATACAAGCTCTTCACGTTTACATAATTTGCAAACTAAAACATAACACAACAATTGAGGATCATTTATCCTTGATTTTCTAAGTAGATCTTCAAAAAGTCTTAGGGGAGTTGAGATCAATTACCTAGCTCTCTAGCAATGTATACAATGAAGATAAAATGAAAAGAGATGTTTGCACTATGAAAAAAGCACATTATATAGTGCAGGTAGGCACAAAGTATATTTACACGAAAATGCAGAAGCGTCCAATTAAAATATACTCATTCTATCATTCTATTGAGATAGACAAATCAGTCTTGGGCCATTAGATCAGACACATACAATAATTTTATAAGATAAGATTAAGTTGTTTTGGTTCGGGACATGTTATAAGATAAGATATTTTGAAAAAAACATTAATCTTAAAATGAATATGACAAGCTTCATAGCAATAATAATAATTGAATCAACAATTGGCCAAGCTTTAGGATTGCAACAATTGGCTTTTCCTTCCAAACAATTAATCAACCGGAAAGAAATGAGGATCTTATTCTCAATTTCGACAGAGTCCTTTTAAAATCTTTCGACTAGGGCACTCACTTTTAATACACATTCTTTCCTGCAAAGTGTTGGGTATACACTTCATTAATGTAATCCTTGTACGGCATTCGGGTATACTTTGACGGGTTCTTTTCATGGATAAGCTCCGGAATGGGAGCAATGTCGATGGTAGGATCAGGAAATGGGCTGACGAAGGAGGCAATAGATACGCGATATTTGCTAGGATGCACCATCACGCGGTGAAGAATACTCTTATATTGTCCATTTGTTAGCTTCTGCACGGTCAAATTGACATTAATTAAAACTCAAGTAAGATTAGAGTTTGTTATATGAAAACTTACTTCAATTTGGTCACCCATGTTCACCACAAATGTACCCTTCTTGGGTAGAATCTCATGCCATTGACCGTCTTGCTTTACTTGCAAGCCTCCTACATCATCTTGGGCGAGGAGAGTGACACCGCCACTATCGGTGTGACCATCCATCCCGAGTGCCATGTTTGGATTAGGGCATGGTGGGTAGTAGTTGGCCCGCATGAGCAAGCATGTTCTTCCGTAAGCATTCTTCATCGCCTGTTCATCCAATCCAAGTCCTTTGGACATGAGCTTGAGGAGTTCATTTCCCAAGGATAGCAATCCCTTCACGTAATTGGAACTATGTTCCCTGTAGAAAGATGGTGAGCCCAAGATCTTTCCTTGTGCCAAATCAAACTTGATTGCTTACCGCAATTGTTGGGGTTTGTCGGGCCACTTGAATGAGTCAACTTCGTTCTCCCCAACCCACATTTGTAGATGGTCGTGCCACTCTAGTCGCTTCTCCAAAGATGGTGTCATGCTGGTGCAATAGCGGACAGGGTCAAACAATTGCTTTGTCCACAACTTCATCTTCATCTCATCTGGCAACTTAAAGAATTCCAATACACTTTTCATGACATTCTCTATCTCCACCCCATGATTAGCCAACTGAATGATCAAAGCATATATGAGTAATCAATATTAGAAAAATATATATGTAAAAGCATCCAAAACATACATAGAACATCCCTGAGGTTGAGCAAGCATGGTGGAGGTCATCCATAATAGTGGGACTACTCATATCGACAATGGGAATCTCTGCAATCCCAATGGCATCCTCGTGAGGCATTAAGTACTTTGTTGGAACTATATTCATGCCACGCTCTACTAATGCTTTGATCCCTTTAAACTCTGAGGCCAAAGGATCATAAGCCTCATCCTCATATTGATCAACATTCATGCCACAATCTACTAATGCTTTGATCCCCTTCAATTCTGAAGCCAACGGAGACTCAATCTCATATTGATCAACATTGTGCAGACTAGGCATTGTGGCTAGCTAAGTTAGATAGAAGAGGAGTTGGTGAAGGCGATGTAGAGAAAGATGGGTTGCAAACTAAAGTTCGATTTGATTTAATAGCTCCAAGATATCTTATCCCATACGTGAAAAATAGTTCATGGTTTTAAAAAATGTGGACGATCCGCGTTAGGTAAGACAACAAGGTTTGACATGGACACCTTTATCAAAACGCGACAAAACGTGGGAAAAATGATGATGCCAAAAATGCCAGCAACCAAGCCTTAAATTTACATGTGCGCCATTAAACTGAATATTAAATAAAAAGGGAAGTGCCAATGAACGACCCGAAATTGAAACACTAATAATGATGATGTGTTCGTTCTAAGGCCAGAGATTCTTTTTTTGTGGGGCGGGGGGAGGGGGCGAGGGTTCCATTAGAGTTCTGCAATTATTTTCGCATGTGTGGTTTAATTTAGGAATTCCAAAAAGGGCATGGCCGCAATAACGACCAAATTGCCTAAATCACCTACATCGGTCCCACATCAGCAATGCGCCTTTGCCGTCGACAGAATAGTAACAATGACGAGGTGTTCATACTATGCCCTCTATATTCTAATATTAAGGCCAGATTCATTGTAATAAGGACCACTGATGACTTTATCATTCTCTAGCTGCTTCTAAACTATAGAAATAGTGGCGATTGTTTCCTATTTTTCAAATATTTTTATAGAAACGAATTTAGTAGAATTGGATGTTTTACCATAAAATTGAGGTTTTTACTGTAAAATGTCCATTAAGTTGGCGAATTTACTATAATTGGGATGCAATATTATCAAATTTTGGCGATTTTATGAAGCTCTTTAGTGTACGCATCCTAGTAAATCATCGAATCCAGATTTTAAAAAATGGTAAAATATAGCAACTTTACGAAGTTTCACACCTTAAAGTCATCACTGATAAGGACGAGTGTTCACGATAATGCCCTTATATTCTAATATTAAGGCCAGATTCATTGTAACAATGACGACATGTGCATAGTGAGCCGTCATATTCTAATATTAAGGCGAGATTGATTGTGAAGCGGAAGATCGTCTTCGCGGCCAAGTGGAATTGCCATGTTGAATTTTCATGTAAAGCGGAAGATTGTCATGTGTCGGCGTCGGCTGTTAAGGTTTTGTCAAGCGTCGGCTGTTAAAGGTTTTTGTTAAATCGTCGGCAGCACAATTACTGCGTCGGCGTTCACAATTACTGCGTTCACAATTACTGGGCAGTTAGCCCAGTTGGCACGGCTGGCTGGCAGCTCCTTCGATTCGGCCTTCGGAGAAAAAGAGCCTCTAATCAGCTGTGAAGAAAAAACCCAGAAAAAATCGGCCAAATTTATAATAAGAATTGGTCAGATGCTCGTATGATTAATTTTTTTCCCTTTCTCGACATCATTGGTGGATCTAAGAGCAAAATCCTGCAGCTTTGGGCCAGATTCAAGCAGGGCCAAATTCAACCTTTTTCTCTATGTTCCAACCACATTGTGATTTTGGTTTCCAAATGTCAAATAGCCTAGTGAAGTTGTTGCCTTGAGTTTTGAGGCCATACTTATGCATCTCATGATCTCTAATTTTCTTGGATGCATGTGGCTGATGATGCATCTGAGATCCCTCTCTAATATTTTTTTCTTGCTTTGTTATCTAACATTTTGATCGGCGTCTACCGACTCTGAAATTTGTTAACTATTATGTTGATCCTCCATTGGAGTCCTTAACACACTCGTTGTTTACGGATCAGAAAAATCATAGCAGAAAAATCATAGCCTCTGGCAGACTTAATAAACAGTTATATAACTAGTAACGATGCCCAGCGTTGCTGGGCAGTGTAAGCAATACAAATTTGAGCGGCAATAATTTGCTGTTGTCTAGCTTTTCATTGCGGAAGCAAATAATGATTTGTAGATAAGATTATGTCCATACATCAACATTAAAATTATGTTCAACGAATAGAGAAGTTAGCAATAAAATATTGTACAATTGTTATTGTCGTAGTTGCAGAGAATTGTAACATTCATTATATCAATTCCTTGCAATAGATTCAATGGACATGTTAGTTAACATGAGACATTGTTATTTTCAAAAGTTTGCAACATGGGCATAATAGTTGAAGGGCAACAAAATCTTGCCATAATAGAATAGAATAGAATAGACATTTTTATTTCCAAAAGCCTGCAATATAGATGGAATAAATGAAGGGCAATGGAATTTTCCTGTAATAAACCAGTATCTTGGATGTTCATCTATATACTGTAGTATGTGGGCACTCCTATTTTATAAAATTACCTGATGTTTTCGCTCATCTATTATCTATTAAATGCATGATAGAAATTTCAACAAATTCAACAAATTAAGATGCATAGAAGCACGACTGCAACAAAAGCCATATCTTTTTCATTATATGATGATGACTTTGCTTACCCCATGGTGGCACTACAACAATCTCCCATGGTAATCTTCAACATCCTCCCAAATAATTATGTTGTGGGATCAAAGGTATCAAAGAGGCAAGAGTAGTTATTTTGCATGTTTGCGAAAATGCACCCTGCCAAGGCAGATGAAATGATACTTGAAATGCTACTGTGTATGGTATTTGAGCTTAAACGCTTGTCAAGTTCTGTTATCTATATTCTACTTCTAGCATGTTTAAGTATTATTACAAGCCCATTGACTAAAGAAATGAATAAAATGGCAAGATGTCAATTGTAAGATAGACATATCAGATGCGTTCTTCTTGTATTGCTTGCAGTTTGCTCAGCAGCGCGCAGCAGTCGGACTCCTTCAACTTGGATAGGCAGGAAATAAAAATGAAGCTTTATTAAGCTTAATGTATCTTCCAAATTATGCAAGCTTGTATCGAATCATTAATTATCATGCCTACATTCCACTCATCATTAAGAACAATGATGCATACTTGATCTTCCGCATCAAGCTTCCTAGAGCAAATGACAAATATATAGAGTTATACTTTCCGGGTTTTAAGTTGAGCACATAAAAGAGACCAGGCTTTCAGTTGCATATGAAGATAGTTTTTCTAGTTATTGTTTGAGGACATAGCATGATGGATAATAATATGCAAAGCAAACATCAAGGCAGAAAAAAAAATGCATGTAAAATGGCAAAGGCATTCTTTGCAATCGAACTTAATAACTAATTCTTTCTAAGCAAACATCAAAGCAAATATGCATGTAGAATGGGTATAATGCATACAAATATATAGAGTTATACTTTCCGGGTTTTAAGTTGAGCACATAAAAGAAACCAGGCTTTTAGTTGCATATGAAGATAGTTTTTCTAGTTATTGTTTGAGGACATAGCATGATGGATAATAAATATGCAAAGCAAAACATCAAGGCAGAAAAAAAATGCATGTAAATGGCAAAGGCATTCTTTGTAACCGAACTTAATAATTAAGTCTTCTAAGCAAATATCAAAAGCAAATATGCATGTAGAATGGGTATAATGCATAAAATTTCTAGGCAAAAACGCAAGCACAAGCACAAGCACTGTTTCATTATATTTAGACTTTTAACCGGGTCCATTTTGGTCCGGGAAATATACTATAATACATAGAAAAAAGTGGAAAGGACCGGATGGTGACGAAAAGTTATACTCTAGGATCATGATAATGTGATGTCCATTAAAAGGGAACCCTAAAGTAAAATAACATTTTGATAATGTCCAAAACGTCCACGATGTGAGACCCAACTTCTTGACAGTTGGTTGAGTTCTTGCCAGAGCCTGCCCTATATAAAATATAATTCATCTTTAAGTAAGATCTCAAAGTGCGTTACTCTAACTATATATACACTCCGACAACATTGTGTGGCTCAAATTGCCCCCCTCCTCCAATCCCAAATTGAGGGCAGGATGGATTCAACGTCTTTTACATATAAGCCATGTGCATGCATGGGAGGGGGTCTTTTCGATCCATTTTCGTACATATACGGTCGACAGAGGGTCCTTCTTCTGGTATTTTTTGCATTAGCCTAGGTACTTTTTATTTGAAAGGGGTCAAAATTTGCTTCTAAAAATCCCTAAACCGGGGTTTCTTTGCCACCTTATCCATGCAGATGGCATACCCCCCTTATACATGAGTGAATCTCGTTTATTTTAGGGGACCTTTCTAGCAAGAGATGATCTCAGGCAAAGTCATTACCAAGTCATATAGTCACTAATCTGATCTTTTTTCACATCTTGGTCATGGCTGGAGCTTGTATGTTCGAATGCCTAGCCAACCCATATTCGCCTTCCGCATAGCCAAATTTGACAAGAATGTGGTCAGATGCTCGTAGGTTTAATTGTTTTCCTTTTCTCGACATCATTGGTAGATCTAAGAGCAAAATCCTGCAGCTTTGGGCCGGATTCAACCAGGCTCAAACTCAACCTTTTACTATATGATTTGCTCTGACACATGTAGAAGTATATTATATTGTTTGTTCCAACAACATTGTGATTTTGCTTTCTAAATGTCAAATAGCCTAGTGGAGTTGTTGCCGTGAGCTTTTGGGCCATATATATACATCTCACGATTCTAATTTTTTGGATGCATGCCTCGATGCATCTCGAGATCCCCTCTAATATCTTTTCTTGCTTTGTTATCTAACATTTTGATACTATATAGGCCTCTACCGACTTTGAGACTATGCTTATTAGAATAATCATAGCTTCTCTGGCCTAATAAACAGCTTATATAATGGTAGCAAAAAGAGAGATGATGAGATAAATTTATATCTAAGATGGTTACATCATGACACTAGTCATGGATTGGACATGACTCCTAGGGACACCGAAATGACACGTCAAGATCCAAAGCCGACTAAGTACTGCTGTTACATTAACATCCACACTTAGCTTGATGCAATAACCTTTTCTATATCCAAGATTCTCATAAGTTCTCGACCTCTCCAAACGATCACAAAATGGAGCTTGTTAGGATATCCGCTATCACTGTTCTTGTATAGAATAAAGCCTAGTTTCTATGGGCCCTATTCTACATGATATTTTGCTGAAGATGCTAAATCAACTGCGCACTATTATTATCACAAAAATATGACACAGCATTCCACTTACTCTAGTATGATTCTCGCCAAAAACAACCGGGGCAGCCTGATAGCTTTTTGAGCTGCTGCACATGTTGCAATATACTGCTTCAGATTTGACAAAGCCACAATTGATTGTCTCTTGCTTTTTCCATGAAATCATGCATTCACTAAGCATGAAAAGGAAACCATTGGTTAATTTCCTTGTGCCAATCTCTCTCGCCACGGATCGGGATCAGATATCAACTAACCGAAAATGTTTTGATCTACTTTATGATATACCAAAACAGAAAATTCTAGAATGGGACTCGCATGAAACCAACAAACCGCCCGACTTAGACTTGCTTTCATTCATCTCAGCAGATTTTCTACAATAGGATAGTGGGTAGCCGCACACATGCTTAACTACCCATAAAAAAAATAAAGGGAAAATCCAATTATATCATTTGGACCCCAACAAAATACAATGCTAATAGAGACCATAGGTAATCGGGCGAAAAGCTTATCACCGGATTAAAACTCCTCGCCTCTTTCGGTTTTCGAGGAAAACCCTAGTGATAAGTCTTCGCAAGGGGCTTGGACAAACGGGAAGGCATAAAAATCGCTCCCAAAACCTACTTAATGGAAAAGTCGAAACAGATGCCGCCGCTAACCTAGACCGCGACACATCACCAACAAAACAACAAGAAAAAACAAACCTCCCAGTGAGTGGAGGGGTTGATTACGCCGCTAACGCCGATAAAAAAATACAATAACAAAGAAGGGGGAGGGTGGGTTCAAAGAGAATAAGGTAATGCCGAGAGAGAAGAGGAAGCGCCCGATGAGAAGTCGGGCGTAAACGCCACTTAAAATAGCTTAACTCCCAACAGAATAAGCATGCGCCACCGCATGCATACAAAATATGGGATGCTCGTCCCATTCTAGAATGGCGATCCGATGTCTCTGGACGATGGGATTCTAGAATGGGACCTCCGATGAAACCAACAAACCGCCCGAATACCAAAGGACTTCCTTAACAAACTAGGATCGAGGGACGTTTAAGGTCACAGGATGAAGGCTAAAGGCGAAAAAAGGACAAAGATGAAAGAAACGCCAAATTGGCCAAACCAGGCAGAAGAAGCCCCCCCCGCCTCGAAACAGCTCAAAGAGAATAAGGTATCTGGCCGAGAGAAGAGGAAGCGCCGATGAGAAGTCGGGCGTAAACGGCGCTTTAAAATAGCTTAACTCCCAACCGTAATGGGCATGCGCTACCGCATGCATGCAAAACATGCATGCTCGTCCCATTCTAGAATGGCGATCCGATGTCTCGGATCGATGGGATCTTTGTGCCTTGCACCATATCTCATAATCCGCTTAATTGCGGTCCAATGTTGCTTCCCCGGATTCTCCATGATATGACAACTGCCTTTGTACAAACCTAATCATACACCCTATTACATGGCGATATAGAAATTTTTGCATCTCAAACCGCTCATCCTCAATAATTATAGCCACGCCTCATAAGTAGCATTATAGTAACGCCCCTATAAGCTTTATAGCCACGCCCACCTCCTCCTTCTAAACATTGACCAAGGTCCATCCCCTTTGTTAGCTTTATCATATCAAGATTGTTTGAATGATACGCGAACATACAATTGATGATCACTTATCACCTGATTTTCTAAATAGACCTTCAAAAGTATTAGGGGATTTGACATCAATTACATAATAGTGTTGAAGCTCTCTAGCAATGTATACAATGAAGACAAAACGAAAAGAGATGTTGCACTATGAAAAAGGTACATTATATAGTGAAGTAGATATAAAGTGTAAAAGATTCACACAAAATGCAGGAGCATCCAATTAAAATATACTCATCCTATTGAGATAGGCAAATCAATCTTTGGGCCATTGATCGGACACATACAATAATTGGATAAGATAGGATTGGGTCATTTTGCTTCGGGACAAAACACAAACAAGAATTTTATAAGATAAGATATCCCTAAAAACGTTAATCTTAAAATGAATATGACAAGCTTCACAAAGAATAATAATAATTGAATTACTTAATGAACATAATTATCCTTCCCCCGGCCAAGCTTTTAATATTGGAACATTTGGCTTATTTTCCTTCCAAACAATTAATCAACTCGATGAAATTAGAATCTTATTCTCACTCAAGCAAGAGTCCTCTTTAAAATCTTTCGACTAAGGGTTCATTCGCACGGCCGCTTAGTTAAGTTAAAAAAAAAAATTAACTACCTAGTTAAACTTAATTATAACAACCATGATTCACACTAAAAATAGTTAAGTTTGTGTTGAATACTTAACTTAACTAGAATAAAGTTAAATTTCTTCACACCAAACATAGTTAAGTTAGAAACTTATAACCTAACTACTAGTTGTTCGGACATCGCCTTGTTAAGTTAGTGGTTAACCAAAATCCCTTCAGACATGCCTTTAGTTAAGTTACAAGTTTAACTTAACCAGAATGCATTCGAACCAATCCAGTTCTGTTTATTGTTGTTAACTTAATCAAAGCTTCAAAACATGTTTTCAGTCAAGATATTTACCTACTTGAAGAACATGAACCCAAAAGCTTTGTATACCTAAAAAGCATTTTTGAATAAATGAAAAAGTCCGCAATATGGCAGATGACAACATGCCGATACTTAAAGTCAAAGAAGCATGATCCTATAGAGGATGAGGACCACCTGTGCATTATTCAAATGATTGCCACAACGAATGTGAGCACAATGGTATAGAATGCAAAACAAAGACTTTCCTCAACTTAATGAAGAAAAGGATGATCTTATATCCCTATTTCAAGTTTTTTAAGAACAAGAGAGATGATTGTACAAGAGATGAAAGACTCTCCACCCAACGATGCACTTGGCACCATCCCGACAATTACATCCTGATCAATTACATGTGATCAACCATCCAAACCGAGCTTTGAAAACTAGCCTCTACCTTTCACACAAAGGTAACTTGCCTTTAGATGTGGCATGGAGTTGGCATTATAAATCCTAGCATCCATGGCATGGTCTAGTCAACTCTAAGTTGATCCGCGCCAACTCTAAGAGCAATCGCAGCTTGATAATAAAAGTAAGGGATTTGTTGAAAGCAATTTCTCCCCGAGAGGTTTGAGGAGGCGTAAAAAATGTTAAATGTGCAAAAAATGTTTGTGCATATACAAGTAAACCCATGTGCAAAATGTCCATATCAAACTTACCAAGTCCAAACAAACAAAGATATGCTAAACCGTAAAAGTCTAGGTGCTCGATGGCTGCAAAACAAATTCAAAACTCGATTTTAAGCTAAGATATATTTAGAGATATAACCGCATGAGATTTGAATAAATTTGCATGTAGATAAGCAAGATAAATAGTACCAGGCAGAGGTCTTTAAATGTAGGCACATGGAATGAGGACCCCAAAGATGCCCAAAACAAGGAGACCTAGATTAAATAGAGGCGGCTTTCATAACCTAATTTACAAACACGAGCAAAGGACTGCAAGGCACTACTAAATGCTAGTTCAAAACCCCACGCCTGGGCTGTGAATTGTAAAATGGGATTTACTCACCGAAAGCGTAGCCACCAAGGTAGTCATCTTTATTTTAAGAAGAAACTCCTCGCCTTCTTTTTCTGGTTTTTTTTCGAATTCCTCCCTTTCACTTGGAACCTTTTCTCAGATCTCATGTAAAATTGCTTCTCACATATCTTCTAATTGTACCTGCTTCTCATGTACTTGGAGCCTTTGCGCCGCATCCCTTCAAAATATTCTAGTGCAAGGTGGCCATTGCCATTCTCGGGCATATAGCCAAACCATTGTGTCTAATTTAGACATGATGTTGTATGCAAATTCATGTGAAGTTCATCCAAACTCCCGTGATTTAGCATACATATCACCCAATAAGCATGTCCGCTTTAGCTTTGTTCAAGCAATAGGCGAAAGCACAAATGCAATACGCCCATTTTCTTTACTTTGTCCATTCTTTAGAAACGAGACTATAATTGAAAGCGATGAAGAAAATCATTGGGATAAGTAAGAAGCATATTTTCAACAGTTCAAAGTCGAAACTAGAAGTCGAGTATCGAGCTTTCAAGCAATTTTTCAATCACACCCCTTGTAAGTGTTAGCAACGAAAAAATTTGTAAGAAAATGCTTCTCTAGGCTTGTCACCACTAGAGTTTTCAAACAACTAGGAACATCGACCGTCTTCAGCCTATCCGGAACCAGAAAACAACATAGCAACCTCGGTATTGCATCTTCAAAGAGCCAATACTTTAGAGAACCAAGAACGGCATCCGGTCAAATTTCAAAAGAAAATATGAAAAGCGCGGACAAGAATAATAAAAAAACATGGAATCACCTTCCTCCCGAACTGCTCCTCATGTTGCGTGTATTCAAGATCCGATGTTTCAAGAAACTTGTCTCTCATGAGTTTCCGAGCCTTCCTGAATTTTGTAAGAAATGCAAGCAGTAAGCTAGATGGTGACTTCTCGATATATCACCCAAGAAGTGGATGTAACATCGAACAAATTCACCCAATGACATGGATCAAGGTCACCTTGAAGTTGTATTTCAGAGCTTTGTAGTATTGCCTTAATAAGTCCAAAGGGGATTATTTCAACTATAAAGCAAATCAATAGCACTAGAGATGCCCCTCTTTGTAAAACAATGCAATGCCTCCCGATAAATGAACGATATCTTCATCCTTGATGTCCCATTACTTCCTCGCCGGAAACCATTGGTCGCCAAGAACATTAACAAACTCAACAGATGATTCTCATTAGTAAAACTCTAATAAAGGCCATTGGTTGCCCGCTTTAAAGACCATTCAAGTGCACGCTATTTGTTTGTACTGCCTCATTCTTAATTGGAAAACCAATTTTGTTGAAAAGCTTTTCTATCACACGCACGCAAGAAGCGATTCTTTTGCATCGCGATTCCGGGAAGGCAAGATCTCAATATCAACCGAAAGTGTTGCAATGGTGATACAACATCCATGAATCTTTAAGAAATGCCCATAACGATGTGGAATGGACCT
>JAJEKV010000402.1:0-235044 GCA_021234155.1 Isoetes taiwanensis
CAATCTATGTCCCTCCTTTGATTACTCAATCTCCATCCTACTTTGATTGCATGCCCTCCTCGGCCTTCGTGTCCTTCCATGACGGCCTCTTGTTTTGTTTTGAGGCTTTGTGCTGCAGTGTATATATTGAGATTACTTGAACTTTCTAATTCTTAATTGCCATTATACCACAGGCACATCTACATTGCTTTATTTGGTTATTACATTCTTGACTTGGGGTAGGATCACAACTTCACAGATTTATGTTATTAAAATTTAACTTTTTAGCACCTTGACTAAATTACTTTGCAATTCCACCAATTGTTATGTTAAATTTTAATATATAATGGATTTTGATTCAAAAATGCATTCACATATGTCAAATAGTTAAGTTAGGGTACTAACATGGCGAATTTAGTTAAAAGGAGTTCCACGCCAATAATTATTTAATGGATTTATTAAAAATTAGGTTTACATAAGTGGTGGCTGAAAATTAACCGTCTTGGTGTCCTCGGAGGGTTAACATTGCACTATTTATTAATTTTAAAAGAAATTGTTAAGTTTTAACACACATATCGTAATGGCAGACTACAGCTTTAAGCGGGTAAATCCCAAATTAAAGAATGGACCCAACAATTTTACCAGACTATTTTAGCGGGTATGGTAACCTATTTTTTTAACCCAATTGGTTTAACCCCTAGTCAGACCCACCCCCTTGCTCCCGCTTTGAGGAGGTGCCCTTCTTTCACCACTTATTGTTACTTGCCTTAATGGCGGTTTTGTGATCACCTCCCACTTTTGCCCTTCCATGGCACCTTTGCCTTTTAATATATGGAACTGGCCAAGGTCAACGGCCCTAAATGCATGGTCGTGATGGGCACTTTAATGAAGTCAATTGTGAGTTTTATGGTCTATGGAAGGGGCTTTTGGTGAATCCATTGAATAGCATTTGTGGGTCTTCTATTTAAATTATCCAAAATTACCCATTACAACTTAAAATCTTTATAGCAACGCTTCAATTTATTAGAAGCGACTCGTGTTTAATCAATTGGTAAATTTTGTTATTAAAATAGATTCAAAATAAAAGTATTATAATAAGCAAGTGGTAGGTTTATGGGCACCCTCTCCTATTCATTTCGCTATCAACTTGTTGAAGTATTGCATATAAGCAATTTTCTCTTATTATCAAATTGTGGCCATGGAGTTTCCATAATATTCCAGCTAACTATATTCTCTCCATGCATTATGCATCGTCCATAAATCCATGATGGTCAAACTCCCTTTTCCACCTACGGCATGATTATGCTTAACCATTGTTGAAAGTCAATATGGAAGGTGTGCTTTCACATAGCGCGCTTCTAAGAGGCTTTGAACCCTTACCCGCGATGGCACGAAAACAAACTTTCTTTGAAAACAAACTTCTTCATAAAGCCGGTACATATGGCGTGCTGAATGATGCAAAGCAAGCCCTATTGTACATGAGGGGCCTCTTCTCCTCCGCTCTTCTCCTCCACTTAGAATCTACACGAGGTTCCATCGGGATGAAATTCAAATGTTCAATGGCATCTGGTCCTGCCCCGGTTGCCATGAATAACCATGCGAAACTACGGATATATATAATAATATAAGATATTACCAAGTACAAAGCCTCTCCGGGCACATTACGAGGACAGATGTGTTTCACTCCGCAGGAACCACCTGTAAGGCGGGGACATAACAATATGAAAATGCTTACCCACACATATATTTATTTCTTTGATCCCTCTCACTGGCCATGATGTGGAAACAATGTATGACACACCAAGCTCAAATCAAACTAACATACGAAGCGGTTCGCGGACCCAAGCCTTGCAACAATAGAACAAAACCTGTCAGCCATGGCAATCACGATGGCCCAAAAGCTTGAAATGATTATCTCTGTATCATTCTGGAGCAAATGTTGTGCTAAGGGCTACATATCTTTTGAAACCAAGAATCTACTTCTTAATTCAGTATAGGCCCAGCTCTGCCAATACTATCATCGCCTAACACATCGATTAAGCGCTCAATCGGGTTTGAAATGTAGATTCAGACTATCTGTTTGATACCAGCATCAAACCCTATAAAAGTTTTTCTGGGGGCTCATAGGCCCAGCAGCGGCGAAATGGGAGCTGCCCGATGTAAATGAAGGGCTTAAATTATGCAAATAATATAATGTCAAACTTAACAAACTTGAGTTTGAATTACTGCAAAATGGCGTTTCATGCCCTGGCATCTGACTAATCCTGCTTGATTTGCCACTGGATCGAGGAAAAATCAATCTAGTTCCACATAGTTTTTGGGCTATGTTTTTGGACCTCTTATTGGGTGAGGACCTGCTGGTGAATCGGTGTACGGTGGCAGCCACAAACATGAGAATGCACATGATGAAATTTACGCAAGCGCTTGCGTTTGGAAGCGTCGCTATTTTTGGCAAGTGGACCAAACATCTGATCTTTTATTATTCTTGTTATGAGAATCTTCAATGAGGCTATTCCTTCCAACATCTGAGAACTGGGGCCGTGCAGCCAATGGACGTGCCGTTGCCATCCCGCCACCACCTGTGTAGCTTTTCACATGAAGTAAACCCTAGGTTTCCTTCTATATTGAAGTTCTCTCACACAAATCAGATTCACTATCACACCATCAGCTTTCTCTGCCAAGCATACCAATACTTACCTAAAACCATTACAAATCTTAGGTTACGGAAATACCTTTTCCACAACTTTTGAACCTTGTTGTTCTTAGTTTAAACTTGGTTTAGAGGGCAACCATGTTGCTTTAGCAACAGTAAGGTTAGCATCATAACACATACCACTGGACTGCATTTGCCAACTCCATAAAATCGACAAATTCTTTCCCAAAGTTGAATATGTTTTACAAACACCAGCTTGGTTTTCGCTTTGCTTTCCTTATCAAATGTCACGATTTTGTTCATAAGAAGATTCCTGGTAGTCAGGGGTGCCCAGCAGCGTCAGCCTTGGGCCAAGCTTTCATTTAAAGGCTTCCCACACATAAACAGTAAATCAGACAGTATGGTGCTCAATCTTTTGTTTTGGACAGGTGACAAAGCAACTTCTTGCTCTCACGCAGACAAATTTGAAGTCTAGCCTTCTCTTATTGAAATCAAGGCTGAAAGCAATTGGTATCCCTAATATAAATCTAGCACCATGTTCTATGTTGATGTTATAATAAATGATCAATCTGATGGTAAATCAGTTGATCCATGTCCGATGGGCTGGAACATCAAATGTAGACTTTATCAATGGGGATGTTGCGGAGTCCTGAGCATTGCTGCCTGCCTGTCAAGGTATGGATGCTGTTGTCTGCACAATTGGAGCAAGGGCAGGATTCAGGCTGATTTACCTGGTTTCAATCAACAGACTCCAAAAATGCTGAATTATGTTGGAGTAAAACGCCACCTAGCTGAAGCAGGCTTTCTCTGCCGGGTACTAAACACTTGGTTCAGTGAAGATTATGGCATCAATAATGTAAAAGTTACTATTTTTGATTTATAATGGCCACTGCATACATGCTCCTTTCTTACATGACAATTTGCATTGTAGGTATTTCTTAATAAGTTTCTAATACAGTTGTGTTGAACAGGTTCCAGCACGTTTGTACTTGTCTCTTCAATGTTTGTAACAAGACCATTTTCCTTTGTTGGACTTCTGGCCAGATACACTCTCTTTGGTGTACTTGTGTGGAAATTCAGGTGGTATCTTTCATTGACACCGTGGAGTACTGAAACATATTGCATCTAGATCATGATTCAAGAGCAACTAGCCCTTGAAGGCATTAGGTTAATTTGGTATAGAAACGTTGGTTGCAGGTGATGAGATACATATGCAGACTGCTTATGCCATATGCCTCGAACAAATGCAAGGCATTACCATTTGTCATTTTGGGGCAGTAAGCGTTAATTTGCTGTGTTTTGTGGACGACAGCTGGCTGTATAAGCTAGTATTTTGTACTATCAGTGTGATTTCAAGCTAAATGACCACCATCCCAGCCTTTCAAAACCTGCGAAATTTTATTGTCACTATTGGGCTGGTACATGTTAGAAGTCTGCCATATCATACAGTGGCCCGGTGATTTTCAAGAAGGGGCAATATTTGCATATCTATATTCAATGCTCTTGTCCCTCATAATAGATCAATTTGTCATATCCTCGGCGGCATCCCATAGGGCAGCGCGACCGAAATCACTCTAAATAATCCCAGGACGAACAAGCTCACGCGTTCCGCTGGCCAGCCAAGACTGAATAGGAGGACCAGTGACCAGTCTTCATCTCTTCTCTGTTACGTGGGATACCTTGGTCCATCTGAAGTAGTAGCTGAATCAGATTTGGATGGTACATTTAATTGTTATATTACTTTTCAAATAGCTGATAATTTTCCTGCCGTTTATATTAGCAAATTAGAATGCAGTAACCAGTATCAGCCATATACTAAGGAGGGCTATCATCATCATCATCGGCTGCAGATCAGATAGCCGGTAGCTTCTCCCTGTTATGTGCTTTCTGTAACATAGCTATCCCTAGTTATTCATTGGTTGTAACTTGCATATCAAATCTGTTCTAATTCATTCTCTTCTGTGAATTGCATTGAGATTTTTGTCTATAACGCTGAGAAGCTTTTGGTTCACAGTGTCAATAATGTAGAGATACAAGGCATGACTATAATCTAATACCTTATACTTTTGATTGCATATTGATTCGTAATTGCTATAGCCATGTATGTGAACAATCAAATAGTAGGTATGCAATTTATAGTCCTCTGCCTCAAACTTGGCCCTGTTCTTATAGGAGAATACGCCAGTGATGTTTACTCTAAGGATGGTGACTTAAGCTACTATATTGTGAGGGCCTGGTGGATTGAACAATAGGAAGGTGGCCCGGTGCAAAATCATTGCTGGTTTCGCGATCAGTTTGCTAGATAACTTCAAGATCCATTTATGTTTTGTCAGGATAAGGAATAAGGGATCCATAAGTCATTAGCGATGTGCTATTGTTATTACTGTGTGGATGGACTTTTCCATACTCGAGATGTGACATTTTGTTATGATATCCAGCGACACACCTTTAAATGGCCTAAAGATATTTTATGTTAGATCGACGCGGTGGCATGAAATGGTGGGAAACCTAGCAAGAAGGTGATCATGCGGTGTTAAACTACTGTTACATAAGCGATTGTACTTTACCTGATTGTTTATTATTCGCGTCGTCTTTCGTCATTGTGTTCCCTTGGTTTCTTCCAAAGTCCTGCACAGATTTTTGCTGAGATATGTTTTCATTTCTGACATCAGGGCAAAGTTGTATATGATTGTTTGAACTTGTATTGGTGCACAGATAAGGATGTTTCTTCGCATTTCGTTATGAGGGTGAGAGACTTTTCCATTTTCTTTTACATTCTCTGCATTACTTCAGAACATGGTCATGTTCTATTTGGTGGTATTAGCTGTAGCGGGTTTAATGTGGTGTTATTCAATATTATCACCATTACGCTTGTTAATCCAATGCCACAAACCAAACAAGTTTTCTAAGTGTTGCAAAATCTTTTCATCCCCATTGGCGGAGGTAAATGGGCAGCAGGGCGATGGGCGGTGGCAGTCGTCGAAATGGGACTGACCGTGTTAAATTGATTTACCGATTTTTAAATTTAATCTCCTGGCCCCAATGGATGGAAGGCTGGTCTGCGAGGCCGAAGTTCTGGGTTTCGATCCCAATGGAACGTGTTTAATTGGTGGTGGGGACTACTCCAAAGTCTTGGATTTGGATCGCTTCTCCTTCGAGATTCATTTCCTTGTGTCTGTCCAGTTCTTCCATTCCTCTTTTCAAGGTTTGAATTGGTTGATGGGCTTGTTTTAACGCCAGAGCACGGTTTGATTCTTCCCATTGGGCTTTTATACCCATAGACTGTAACTCCTTCTGTTCCATTCCAGTTCGGTTCTTAGGTTTCCTTTGATTCATCCTTCATTAGGTTTCGGGTTTGCCCAGTCACTACATTCTTGATGCGTTTCTTGCTTTTATCTTAAACTGTCCTGTGTAGCTTATCTTGATAATTTACGGCGTTCATATTCTTGATGCTTTTCGCGTTTGATCTTTATTGCCTTGTGTTTCCTTCAATGGGTTTCCTGGTTTTTTTTTTTTGCTTTATCTTTGCAAGGTTTGGGGTGATAAATTTGGAGTTTTTAACATTTTTTGGCCTTTTTTAATCAAATTGTTGCGGGCCCGACCCAATCTGGAAACTGGTTTTTAGGCGTGTACTATGGAACTAAAAAAGTGTCTTAAAAAAATGTCACCCATAAAATAAGATCAAAAAGGGTCAAGATGGTATACAATAGACACATATACATATACAAAATACATAGACACATGATATAAGGGTAATTTAAACCTTAAGATGGTATGACGATAGCTTATATGGTGTATTTTGACGATGTGGAATATGGTGTATTATTTTAAGATGCTTATGGTATACATAGGTCATTGATATGAGGGTAGTTTAAACCAAGATGGTACGGTGATGGTACGGTATTTTGATGATATGACATTTAAGCATTATTTTAAGATGATTTATGGGTTGTGCGGTTTTAGGTGGCATTAACTATGGATTTTAACCATTGATCCACATGGTACCGTCATATGAATATTGTTTGAATCTAGTAGGGTTGAAGTAGGATCAAAGCTATTAGATTGGAAGCAACATAATTTAGTAGCAAGGTTGGCGTCAGTAAGCTTAATCTTAAAAGTACAAGAATTATTACAGTACCAAGGCCGCCACAAACATTTCTTTCTTGCTCAACCTTTGCAACATACACTTGTGGCAAATCAGACATGACTCTCCATGAATATGTACTGCTATTACCTTTACATTAGGCTATGTATAGTATTGTTTCGTAGTTAAATATAACCATCCGAATATCGATAGTACTAATGTACAAATATAGTTTACATTCACTATTGGCTAGAAAATGGTCTACTATAAGCGTAATCTAGTTTAGGTGCAAAAACACTAGAACTAATAAAACTCCATGCTTGAAGGACAAGTTGCATCTCCACATATTGATATGCATCCTAATCTTGTCCCATTGACGAGGAAGAGCTTTATATTTCATGTCAATTTAACTCTACACCGGATCGCTTCGAGGCAGCAAGTTGTAGCCTCTAATTTTGATTTTCATTCTATTTTCTTGAATGGCTTTTGTGGTTTTGTAGTGAATATCGTACCTTTCAAATTTGACATTGTTGCTCAAAAATGTTTCCGCCAAATTTTCCTTGCATCTCTATTTCTCCTCCGTTTAACTATATCGACTCATCTCTCTCGCTTTCTAGCATTGTTCAGATGAAGGATAATCCTGGTGCTCATTTGTCTCCCTCAAGCGTAAGTTAATGGGAATGGGACCCAAGGGCACCCGACCCATGGGAGAAGTAGATCCGTAGTCTTCGAGACACCCCAGATAAGCATATAAAGCAAATTACTCATAAACAACAGGATGGTTTTGCCTGTGCTTGGTTAAGTGCATGTTGGTTAGAAAGTTACATTTAGTATCAGAGCAAGGCGAATTTAGAGCTCCATGGGGGGTAGAAACATATGACACATAATTCCATCATGAAGGGGGCAAGCATGATACATCCACGCTGGAAGCATGATGTCGGGAGGACGCCAAGATAGTTCTATCGGGAGAGATTGTAATGGACCCATGAGAGACCCGCCTGTGGATCCGGTGTTGGCGTTTCTAGACGCCTATATAATGGGTAGAAGCAAGTAATGAATGTGAGACTTCGCTTTGCCCAGCTTGGTTAAGGGCATGTCGGTTAGAAAGTTACAAGTAACATATTTATGAGAGCCTTTTTTCATGTCCATTGCCAAAAATTTCTTCAATGCCTGCCCTAGTAAAAAAACTCTCCAATATGATCTTCGTTGTACTTTATCTCCTGAAGATTTGATCCAAGGTTCTTGAACGAACTGCATCTTCTCTCGTGATATGTATTGGCTTAGACAGATGCTTCAGGAACTCATTGTTGGGAGACCGTTTTGACACTTTAAGCATTGACAGAAACACAGGTTGACAAACGCTGTGCATTGATCAAGGATACGTGAAAGCCCATAGGCATAATAGAGTTTGCAACAAAATGTAATCTTGTATATATGTATCTCGCGAGATGATAGGCAATGAATACCGCTAGCCGGGCACATGGAACTAGGAATTAATGGAACGCAAGCGGGATGGAACAGATGGATACATGGAGTGCAGGATAATATGGATTACATGCGCATTAACAGTTAATGTCACTATAATTGAATATTCAAAACATAAATAAGTGGCATTTATAAATAGCTATATAAGTTAAAATCGCGGTGGTCAAGGCCAGCCGCCAACGCTAACATTCACTCCCACACTTGTAGATAAATTAGGTGATAAACAGGAACTTGGGCACCATACACATTTCCTTTACACCGATGCACAATATGAAGTTGAAATGTTGGGAAAGATAGCAAGGATAGATAAACTTGAAGCCACTATCAACATGGAAGTCCGCAAAGCCTTCATGGCACATTGGCCTCAAGGGCTACATATCCCATGAGACTAAAAGTACCTTTTTACCTAGAGAATTTTAAGTCTGAATAGAAGAGAAAAGTGATGTAAGATATGTTTTGCCAAAAGTTGGGCATTGGTTGTCAAGATCAAGAAGTGTGCTTGTGGCCTCTAATATTGATTTGTTCCAGAAAAAATTTACCCTTGAGCTATGGTAGAATATTGTAATGGTTAAAACATTGATAGAATATTGTAATGGTTAGGGGAACATTGATTCGGTGAAATTCCAATATAAAAAAGTGCCTTTTTCTTTTCGATCCGCCAAGTATAAAAATAGCGGATGAGAGAATAGAATAGAATAGAATAGAATAGTTTTTAACGCCATCATATAGCTATTTTTTGAAAACAACTTTGCAAAATGTTAAGCCAGCACAATATTTACGTAAAATAGCATAGTAAGGATTCAACCATATCTACCAATCACCACGCGCTATGTGGAATCTTCTTTGAAGAATGTTAAACTATTTTGAACCCGCGACGAGAAGATAATTTACCTCGTGGTTCCTAGCTTCAACCCACATTCTGGTGTTTTGATTCCAACATCCTACTATTTAATCTAACATTCCAGTTGATATTTATTATGTTAAATTCTAAGACATATTATTGCATGAATGGGCTCTCGCGCTTTGAATTCCTTAGGTACGTGTGATCGGGACGCCTTTCCAGACGGAATTCAAGACATAGAGCCATTCCCAGATACAAAAATGCCCTCTATTTGGGGTAATATATTTTTGAAGTTTTTTAATTTAGCAAGAAGAGTGCAAAAAACGACGCAGAATCAACTTGAGTAAGACTTACTTGTTTTGGTTATAGGAGATGTTATTTTTTATATCAAAAATAAAAAACATTGATATGTTTTATGAATAATATAGAATAGAATAGAATAGATTTTTAATTCATTTGAGACCAACAGGTCACGGGACCCATACAAATATAGCACAAATCTATAGTACACAATAACAAAAATTTTATTTTTAGCACAACTGTTTTCAACCAAGCCTTTATAATTTTTCTTGCAGTAATTTCTAGCCATCCATCGCCAGACCCTACATCAATATTACTTGGGATGACGTGGTCATATTTCAAGCCGTAAATCTTTAATCGTATGGCTTTATAAAATCCATCGATCATGATGGATTCAACCCTCAAGAATCGCTTGTTTGAATCATCTACGGCGTATCTAATTGAAGCCTAGACGATTTAAAGCCGTAATCGCCAAATATAGTGTGCGGACAAATTAGTTTGTTTTCCTTTTAGTTATAGCTTATGGGGGATAGCGTAATCAAGTGTTTGAAGAGTCTGGGCATTCTCGGCATTCTCAATGGGCATGATTAAAGTCATTTTGCAAAGTATCCTGCTGTCTTAGTTGGAATTGCACGCCCTACATTTACGTCCCGATCATAAAAACCTTATCTTAAACGAGAGCAAGTTTATGTGCAAAACCTGATATAGATTTATTATCAAACAACTTTCAAGCCTCAGAAGCAGTATCACACCAAAGCGACGGTTTTTAGCCTTAGAAGTTGAAGGCATTAATTTATTTTTACGCCGTAAGAGCTTTATTTTATCGTTTTTTGTAGCAAAGATTAAACCGCTTTTGTAGCCTGGTTCATGTTTGATAAAACCTAGTGAGCATGCTAAACTTTTGTGAAGACTTCAAATTTAACACGATCACATCATGTCGATAAACTCAAGTACTCTAACCAAAATTTCTCTACTTGCCGTGTGCAACAAGGTGAATGTCTCGCCTTCATTGCATCGGCTGCAACATGATGATCCAAACAAGATTTCATGTAACACTACCATGTGATTTCTCCTGAAATTTTACCGAACGCGACTTTATATGCTCTCTATTTTTAAAAATTTGTGTGCTTTTTGAATACAATGCATTGTTTGGACATGTTTTGACCGGACCGCCCTTATCATTGGTGCTGATGTAATCCTAAAAAGATCCGTGATATCTATTATAAAGCTGCTATGAATGGTCTTGGGCGGTTTCGCGTGCACATGTTGTATATAGTTCTATAATTTTATAGTTAAGTCATAGTAGATATATAGACAGAATTGTTGAGAACTAAATCTTAGGGATAAAAATATATTGATACGTGTAAAGCATGATGTACTCCTTTGAATTGAACTATTGCTTTGGAATAGCATGTTTGCAAATTCCAATATGTCGATGATGTCACTTAATGGCTTATTAATATAAGAGAGGGACCGGGCTTTTTAGGTCAACTCCAATGTGACCATCGAGGGAAGAAATTTCCAAGGTTTTCTCCATGCCTTACATTCAGAGAGTAGCTTTGCAACCACAACTTATGGTATTACCTTTGCTCTAGCCAAAACCGCCAATGGATGACCACTTATTACTATTGAAAATAGTAACTTGGACTCTTGATATAATATTATATTCTATTCTCTTCTTTCACCTCTAAACCTTTTGAGGTAAGGCGGTCAAAGCCGCCTTTAAAATTTTGATTGCATAGCCCCAAATTATGACACAGACTCAAGGACTCGCCTTCTATAGGCCTCACGAATGCCCCGCTTTTGATAACATTATCAAAACAGTCAAAATAAGATATGTAACAAAACATGCCGCAACACCTTGGGAGGATCATTACCAAAGTCCAACATGCGCCTACAACCGATGGTATTGTTCATGTCAATTGATAATTGAACATATGTTATGATAGAACTTGGAAGTTGAAGAATAAGATATTGATTGAGTAAAGAACATCAAAAGAAGCATATACATTATAGGAAAACAAGAGTTCAAGATTGCCGGGCTTTTGGGAGGCATAAATTCAAAAGCTATAAAGATGATGGATTCAAGTTGATAAAGATGTATATTTATAAATTCAAACATTAAAATGTGATGTATGGATAAAAGAACAAGATACAACAACTAAATTTGTAATTAAAAAAAAGAAAAAAATTAAAACAAAATAAACCTACAACAACGTATTTGATTGTTCATAATAAATTTTATGTCCATACAAGATGTCCATATAAGATTACTCCAAATGATGGTTAGCATCTTTTTTTTTTTCCCATGTTACTTTTAACTACATTTTCAAGGTTTTTTTTTGTTGATGACTTTCTAGATTTTGATTTTGTCTTGCTACAAAATATAGGTCATGACAGGGTGAAAGTTGATAAAGGAACAAAAAAAAGAGATATTTTAGAGCATCACGCTGGCATGGATTGCAATCTATAAAGGGCATTCACAGGCTGGAGCCTTTCGTAATAAGGTGGTAATTCAACTAGGTATAGTTATCCGAAATGGTCCTGTAATTGTTTGTTTTTGTTCAATCTCGATTCATAGCTCTATAACATGGATTCTTAAAGAACTCTTAGAAAAAAATAAGATTCTTTATGTTTGCTTCAGAATCGCGGTAGAGTAATTGTGTCGCTGTATCCATGTATAAATATCCCATGTCAAGTAAGCATTCTAGATGGTAGTTTGTTGCTATAGTAGGACAATAACTTTACCATAAGAACTTATAGCAAAGAAATGCATCGTGATGCAAAAGAATATATTAAGAGATGGTCAAGACATCGCATTTCAAATTTCATTCAAAAGATTAAATTTATAAGACAATAATTCTCCGATTTTGGAGTATTTGGAATGGCGGGTTCAGAAGTCTGTAAATAAAAAAAGTGGACTTACCATCCAAAAAGAGTAGAAATACCTAGAATTGTAGACTACAATTGCAATTTTTCCGCAAGAAACTATGCTGAATTTTCTTTTGTTATTCAAGCTCCAGACATTCTTTTGATTACCTTATGTTGTATGCAAGTAACACCTCTTAGGCATATAATATTTTTATGATCTTTTTCCTCATTTGTATGCCCACCCTAAGGCCCAGAAAAATCAAAGACTAAATCCGGTCCACATTCATTTTGTGTTTTTACCTTTATGAAGATGAATACAAGTGGGCTACTCATCCTTTTTTGAAAGAAGAAGATATATATTTGGATGGAATAGTATTGTTTTATATCTAGTTAAAGTTAAAATCTTTTGACACATGACCGTTTCTTAACGCAGATGCAAATTATCATGGTCCGGGCCAGAGATTTGCCATGATGTAAAAATTCTTTTTTAATCGCCACCCGTTGATGGTCCAAATGGCTAGAAATTTGAATGCACTAGATATCTAAAATTTATGTGGACTATCAGCATAGCATAACTTATTTGTTAGAAGACATGAAGAATTTGCAATGAATGTAGCATTTTGTGTGACGACCACATGACAATTTGCTGCTTTAAAAATACAGACGGGCAACTTGGTTGTTCGTGATACGTTTAATTCAAGAAGAATGAAATCTATGTTCCACTAGGCCGAAGTATAATCAAGCCATAAACATAGATACACATAATTTAGTATATGTTTCTCATTCAAGTTGGAGACCACCATATAAAGGCGAAGGTTATACTCATACCAATGATCTAGCCTCTTTATAGTGCCAACAGATACACTACACAATCTAGGATCAAGAGCAAAGTGCAACAAGTGTGATTTAGAAAAGCATGTTAAGTACGTCTTTTGCATCCCATTCGCCATTTTCTAGAAGTTTTCCCAATCAATGCCTACATTTTCCTTTTGTAAATTCTTATCATTTTGCCATGCTGTTTGAGACATTGTGTTTGTGCAAGGGTGGACTTTGATATACAATGTTCTGTAGGATTTTTTGTTGTTGTCTTAGTTCCAGTATCTGTGTTGTTTTCTTATTCGATTAAAGCCAATGCCAATACTAAAGGAACTTTGATTTTCCAAGTAATGACTTTTTGGCGGCATTATTATGATGCATACATCTGATTCTAGCAATTCAGTTATCTAGACAATGGTCAATGCTCGAGCTATGATATTTGATGCGATTTACTTTTTGTTAACATTCATTCTTTTCGACAAGTGGCAATGCTCTTAGCTATTATATTGAATGCGATTGTTTTTTCCCTTTGTTGAACTGGCAGGTTTATGCGCTTCATTTACGTCCACGTACTTGAGATATTTTTGAATTCTGGTTGGACATTGATTTTTCTAGATTCTTTATGCATGACAGCAATCACATGGCACATATTTTATTATTAATTTAAATGTAAGCCTTGCATCTATTCACCATCATGCGTGAAGCCATGCTTGGAAAATCAGAAGAGATGTGTACAAATATTTGTAGATTCCTCTCCCATATTCCATATTTGTTGCAGAATGAAAGCACATTATGTCCAGCTGCTCCTCATTTTCTATGTTTGTTATGGAAGCAATTGCTGACATTAAAAAATCTCTTAATCCATATGTTATTGAGCAGTGCTCAATGCATAAGCCCTACACTAGCAATAAACTCCTCCACACTCTCCAAAAAAGATTTTCTTTGCATTTGGTCAAAAGATTTATAAACCTCCAACCTAAAATTTATCTGCTATCATCAATTTCAAGACACATCCACCTCATATCATCACCTCAAACTAAATGTGATAGTAGAGATGATAAAAGCGAATGCATGACCATACACATATTTGTACTCAATCAAAAGACTTAGTTCTATCTTTATTCACTATCTATCATCTTATCCCCACGAAAAAATTCTGATAAACAAGTGAACATGAGACATCCTATGACCCTTCCTTAAACTAACATCATAACAAAATGACTATAAATGTTCGTATTAAATCACAACACTTGGGTCCATATCCTTTATATCATCTCATCTTAAAAGCAGCAAGCCAAGTTTAAATATATAATTGCATAATGTTGACCATCACATCACCCATGCTTGCAAGTTACAACCAAGATCTTACAAAGGCCTGTTACCTATTCATTTAGAAGTAAGGCTTCCTTTTAGTGCTCTATGTATCAATTTTCCAACAGCTTTAAGAGTCCAAACAACAATTAGGTACTAAATACTTGAAAAGATATATATGAGTGCTAAAAATTCAAGAGACATATATGAACCATCAGAAGAACGTTCCATTGCCAAATCTTTTTTCTATTGATGGCATGAATAGTAATAGAAAGCATAAATATAGATTTCATATTGCAACGAGCACAATAAATCATTAATT
Source organism: Isoetes taiwanensis (assembly GCA_021234155.1). Lineage (NCBI taxonomy): Eukaryota > Viridiplantae > Streptophyta > Lycopodiopsida > Isoetales > Isoetaceae > Isoetes > Isoetes taiwanensis. The sequence continues at coordinate 14,663 of JAJEKV010000402.1, forward strand.
GTTTACAATTCTATAGGGAATCATATGCTAGGAACAAGATTTTGTCATACCCATATGACATATTATCTATTTGCCTTACCTTCATTTTTACATGCGACACTACCATTGTTTTGTGCACCAATGGGTGATTATCTACAAATGTTGTACATCTTCTGTAACATCATCTTAATTCCTTTTAGTACTGAGAATTATGTGTTGCAACAACATGTTTGTCAACCTATATCTAGCTATATTTACATTTTACTTTTAGTAGACATACACCCCATATATGATAACTCCATATAGGTGCACATGCCTCTATGTATGCCATACATTGCTAGGGTTCATTTGCTTATGGTTAATTTCTACATCTTAAAATTCCTTTATCTATATTATTCTAAAAGGTAGGCTAAGAATCCGGAAGGCTAAGTAGGCTAAAAACCCATAAGCCGAAGTTGATCCTATTTTGTATCCCATATGTTTCTATGCAATTCATCCGTGATTTTAGTTAAATCGGTAGCTCTTTTTGAGAGTCAAGCCTTTAATCTTGTGGTGTTTTTTCGCTTCGCTTTTCTCGTATCTCCTCAAGTAGGATGATATTCTAGGTTGAAGCATAGTGTAGCCGCAACACCCGCAATCGAGCACCCGGACCGGCGCAAAAATGGGTATAAAGGAGGCTTTGCCGATTTGAGGAAGGAACAAATCCTGCTGACATAGTATGCGACATCATGAATCGACAATCCTCGAACAAACCGGACAACACTTTCGGCTTTAAGAAGGGATTTTGTTGAACTTCACGCTTTGGCAAGAAGGTTTTGGGTTTTTTTCGATTTTGGACATGATTCTCGATGTTTTGGGCTTGAAGGTGGCTGTGGTTGCCTTTGGTTGTGGGTCTCCCATCTTCGTTGGTATTTTTATGCACAACGAGATGTAATGCAGAACAATGTATCATTTTAGCCCACCTAAATTTTTGTAATTTTATTCAGAATGTAATTTAATTGTGATAACCCATTCACTTTCGCGCCAGATCTCTATTGTGGTAACCCGCAAGATTGGGTAGGAAATATGCTCTACGTGACAATCTCAACACAAAGAACAAGGGGATTCTACAAAGCATCCTAGCAGAGTCAGTAGTCGAGGGAAGCATTGGTTCCATAGGCGTGGCAAAGAACTATCCGGATACAAAGACCAAAGGCGGATTCTAAAGCATCCCTACAGAGCTTTAGTTGTAGGAAGCATTGTTTCAGTCCAGCCCAATAACCGATCTACACAATTATCTTCATTCGATTACCCAATCGTGATATCCAAGGAGATCGCCATGCTCGAATGGAATTTGATGCCCAGGGGCTTAATATTGTGAGTCTTGAACATATAATAGGTATGAAAGGCAGGGTTTGAGTATTTAGGAGATCGCTATCGAGGCCCTAGTTGCTGAGGCCAAGGAGTCCAGCAATAAGGACCTTCAAATCAAGCACTACATAGCCAAGAATGTAGAAATGGGCGATGGTGGCAAAAGAAGAAAGTTATAAGGATGGATGTTCGAGAGGCGTTAGGCTATGGGGATAGCGATAAAACGCAGGATAGAAAGCAAAGCTAGACCGATATTTGGTAACACAATGGAGGGGACGTAATATTGCACCGTAAAGATGGAAAAAGGATGAATGGCAAAGATGGGAAATCCAAAATCCACCGATGGAATGGAAAAAAGGATGTGGCATCGGAAACCAAAATCCAAAGTGATGGAAAAGGATCCGAGAATATTTTGGGCATTAGTGAGCCCATTACTATTAAGGTTTTTCCAAAACCCTTCGGGCTGGATTTTTAATCCCCGATAGTAATCGGCGAGCTGTCAGGGCGGGCACCACTTTGGGCACCAAGACCGTAGAATAATTGTAAAAGGAAAGGAACCAAGGCTCGACGTTGAGGGCCTCCCAATCAACCACTAGGATAGATGGGTACAAACCCAACCGCTGGTGTTCTATTTCCACATTCAATTCGTGCACCAAAACTAAGGATTCATAACATGACTATTAAAGGTGGGACAAAGGAATCCACAATGTGTACACGTTTCAAAGTTGTTGATAGCAAGCACTCGCATGGCCATGAAGCCAAATATGTTTGGTGTCGGGTACTAATAGAAACCAAGAAAGCCTTTTAAAAAGGCTACAATATAACAGTCGTGATGCTAGTAGACCATTAGGAGCTCATGCTACATAAGTCCAAAGGGCTCCACACAAGGGACAATAATGTATTCTATTCTATTCTATTCTATATTATCTTCTTTCTCCTATTCTCTTGCCCTTTTCCAACTTACAAGACATTTCATTTTTCTTTATAAATAGTTGTTAGAGCCCCAAGAATGCCACCATTTCAAGTTGAAAATCTCTCTGCTCTTGCATTATCTTTGGGATTGAGCCTTACTCTCATTGCAGCCTTTACAGAAATCATTATGGCTTATTTAAGGATTCGCTGGCCTAGCAACATAAATGCAAGTTTTATTGTAAATGCTTGGCTAAAGGAATTTCACAATTTTGTGGACCTTAGTAAAATAACTTCAAAGTCGATTTAATTAAAGTGGGTCTCATTCCATTCCCATTTTTTTTGGAACCAAGTATTTTACAACCTAAAAGGACTAGGGAAATTTTTTAAACCGCATTATTGCTTTAGAAGATGCCTGCTTTTCCCCAGGTGAAAAAAAAATGTTAAGGAAAATTACGGGTCTACTTTTCTCAGTTTAGCGAATCGAGAAGATAAAGAGCACAACTAAAACCAATGAAAATGTTCTCTCTCAGAAACAAAGTGTCGATCTGCCCTCAATTTTTATTCATACAAAATTTCATTAGATTGTATTTTACAATGGTTGAAGATACCATGATGGTCGAAATGACACAAATATTACATCATCTTCGATATATAGACCACCCATCGGGAACAACATGAAGTAGCAAGGCCTCGAGGTGTTCCAATCCACAAGAGCAACTTGAAGAGAATAGAAATCAACACGCTTAGCCTAACCAATGCATGTCAACAACTCTTTTTCGCCCTCTTTTTGTCAATGAACGAAGTCTTTCCATGGCTCCCGATCATGTCCTTTCTGCTTCAAGGACCAGTTGGGAAAGGCAAAATCAAGTTAATGCAAGTGATGTTACGCATAATACAAAGAAGAAGACAACCGTTCTAAGGGCCATTTCAGAAAGTGGTTGAGGGCCCTTTCTCGACTTGGCGAAGTCGAGAAAGGTCCTAAGGCCTTCGAGGGCCTTTTCAACCGTGAGTCGAGAAATAACTTTAGAGCAAAAAAAAAAAAAAAGAAGGGAACTTTTTCCTTTTTTTAAGTAGCAAAAAAAAAAATTTTGTCGAGAAAGGCCCTCGTGCCCCTCTCTAACCTTTCTCGACTCGTGAGTCGAGAAATGTAGCTTAGAGCCCAAAAAAGGGGGGTTTTTTTCCCCTTTTTCTTTAAGTAGGGACAAAAGAAAAAGTTTTTTTGAGGGCCTTTCGAGAGTCGAGAAAGGCCCTAAGGCTCTATAGTCTTTTTCGACTGCGAAGTCGAGAAATGTAGCTTAGAGCCAAAAGAAAAACTTTTTTTTTTCCTTTTTAAGTAGGAAAAAAAGTTTTTTTTGAGGGCCTTTCTCGATCAAGCGAGTTGAGAAAGCCCCCAAATGCTTTTTTCGACCGCAAGTCGAAATGTAGCTCAAAGTGAAAACGCAGTCGAGAAAGGCAACTCAGAGTGAAAAACGTAGGCCTGTGGGCCAATTCTGTGGAAAAGGTAGGTCTGTAGAACTTTCTCGACTCGCAAGTCGAGAAAGACAGCTTAGAGTGAAAAACTTAAGTCTGAGGGTCTTTGTCGACTCAAACATGTAATCAAACATGTAACAACAAGTGTGGCAAACCTACTTGCCTACAAACATAGTTTCTATCTCCAATATTATGGAGCACAAATCATGACTAATTGAACCATATTCTATGTATTTTCTATGCATTTTCTAATGCACACCATATCCTATGCATTTTCTATGTATACAGATACAAAATGAATGCAGGCTCGAAAAAAATGGAACTTTAATAATAGGATGAGCTAGACAATATAATATGAGCTAAAATAATATAGACATTATAATATCCCATTGGCCTTGGATAAATATCCCATTGATGCCCCGCTTTTTTCTGCTTGAAAAAAATGGAATTTTAATAATAAGACGAGCTATACAATATAATATGATCTAAAATAATATATAACATATGGCACAGGGTATAAAAGAGTGGCGATTAATCGCCAAAAGGCGATTTTCTAGGGATATTCAAGAAAAGGGTGGCGAAAGTTTACAAGGGATGATTTTTAGTGGGAAAAAAAAATAGCCATATAAAAGGGGGCAAATTTCGTAACATCTTAAGTATCGCCGAGTAAATATGCAAGACGGTGATCACATTCGCCTTCTCCATAGACGAATCTACAAGCCCTAAAATCGGCAAATAGCCATGTCTTGCCCATCGATGGTTCTTCCAGAAAAAATGCGCGCCTATAGTGGCTTTCTTGTTATGCTTTTGTTGGAGATAGGTTGGATTGGACCGATGCTTCGCGTCTGCTGGATAACCTGATTTGCTGCTCTATGTTCCTACAGCAAGGGACAGAGGTACAAGGCTAACCTCCTATGACGGATTTGCATGTGGTTTTGAGCCCTATTATTGTGTGTCCTTTCTAGAATAAGTTAAATCCATATCTGGATGTTTTTGCAGGGACGGACATGCTGTTATAGAAGGGCCATTACCTATTTGATTAGGTTCGATCTATCTATCTTCAGCATATTTGGCTCTATTTTTATGACATAATCTCTATTTTCCATTTATTTGCTAACATTTATGTCCTTTTGTATCTCTGCGATGTTATGCACATAATATCATTGTGCATTATTTGCAGGAAAACCGAGACTTTGGACTGCTAATCAAGAAGTGTTGTTCCTGCAAAATATACATCAAGAACATGTCTGTGATCAACAAGATATCAGATTTTATCGTTGGTACATCTCGAAATAGTTGTTACCGTGAATCGTGAGTCGCATTAGATTTTCATAGGTTTTGCTATAAAAGTATATATAATCTGCTAAATGTTGGTATCCAATGCAACATAATTGATGTATTTGCTGGCAAGCTTAACAAAGGTTCATGGTCTGCTATACACAGATCTAGTTTTTACACACACAAGCGATGAGTATATGGTCCTTTAGGTAAACAAGCTATTAGATTATTTTTGTCGTTAAGAAGTTTATAGATATGACTATTAGAATAAACTATTGTCTCATTCATGCATAGGAAATTTGTTTAATTTTTGATTTTCTATCCTTTAATATTTGAATAATGCTTTAGTGGATAGAAGTAATGTCTTAGTGGCTGATACATCGTGAAGATCACTTTCATAAATAGATATTTTGCTAGCCTAGATCTCAAACACCATGTCTTTGAGACATGTCTATGTAATGCAACAAGTATCATTGCTTTTGAGCTTGAATGGGTCTCTTGTATAGAAGATACTACTAAAGTTATCGATGATCGTGAATACATCTTTTTCGTGATAATATTGAAAACCTCGCTTTGTAATGCAATTCTTTCAGAAATATCGATTACAAAACATGTCCCGTGGATCTTTAAATACTGGATGGAGGATATTGGCGTTATAGCGCGGGATACAATATCCTTTGCAAAGTTATCCCGGCGAGCTAGCATATGCAAGTTCACATCATAACCGTATAGCTTAGACGGTTGTTTTAACGCTGTTATAATCCATGTTAATTAACCATTAATTTATTATTTTATTATCCACTTTGAAGATAGATCACGCTTTTGAGGAAATGCGTAAGGCACTTCAGAAGGCTTCTCCCCAGAAATGCTTATGGGAGGTCAGCAACATTCGTGAAATGGAACAAATATTTAGGAAAATGAAGAGTGAAGGAGGAAGGTTGACTGGCCACGTTTTGTACTTTAATCAATGCTTATGGTAAATGGGGTCTTGAGCCAGTGGTTCCAAAAATTCCTCGCGACAGTGCGTAACAGCCGATGTCGCTCCCCGGATGTCGCAGCTTTTATAATTCAGCCCTTGATGCCTATAAAAGAGCCGGAAGTTAGATTGGATGGAATTTTTGTACAAAGAAACGAAGAAAGAAGGTTGCAATCCCGATAAAGTAACACTTAACATCATGATTAGTGCATACCGGGGAGTCACGAAGTTTGATAAGGCTGAGAAGTTGTTGTTGAGCTGCAAAACTTTGATTGGCATGCTCATGTTTATACGTAATCTTTGCAAAGCAAATTTAGAACTATTTTCTCGAACAACATGTTTGGAAGCCAAGCCATCATTTATGGTCAACTGCTCTTCTCATCTCTTCTCTTAACATATGACACTTGGGCCAAGCCATTTCTTTATAGTCAACATGACACAAAAAGGGCATTACAAAGGATTCTAAGCATTGGAAGAGGAAAGAGGTATATTTTGATATATTTTTGATACATTATTGGTACTTGTATGTCATCTTTGTAAGAGAGAAATTACTGGCAAACATAGGCATTATGTCAGTAAGATGGGGATCTCGCCATATATTGGAAGAAAGCCTAAATGTAAGAGGGAGTGTTACGATATGTGATACCATTTGGGTGGTGAAAGGGACGATTATTGTAGCTAAGAATCCATGTCTTCACCTGGAGATATTCTATTATTGAAGGTTGTGAATGTGCCGCATTAAACCTCATGGTTGATTGCTATACTTATTGTCGAGCTCCTTCTTCTTGCTGTATTTTTCTAAAACTGGAACTTTAGCTTTAATTCCCATTACTATATAGCCCTATCTTGATTCTATAGCCCTATCTTGATTCTATGGAAAAAGAAAACTTAAACTTAAAGCCTTGCAATAAGGCTTTTAAAATTAGGATATGCACTAAGATGAGGCACACTTTTGCAAGGCATACAAAATTTGTAATACTCAAATTCGCCAAATAAAATTGTTAGTGGGAGAAAAAGTTCAAATCTAGCCAAGTGTAAAATGCATCAAGAATTATTTTAAGCAAATTTAGCCAAATAGAAATGCAAAAAATTCCTTTTTTTTTTTTTCAAGTTTAGCCAAACGTAATCTTAGTGCTAAAATTTTGAGCTCCTTAAAATTTACCCTGATATGGCATTAGAATTTATTTCATTAGAATTTATATATAACATTTTAATCCATACCCATTGACCTTAGATAAATATCCCATTGGCCACTCTATACCCCTCGCCTTTTTTTGTTACGTAGACTCTATATCCCGCTTTTTTCTCCCACCCATGCTTAAATTTGATATTTGAAATTTAAGGGGTTTGAAGGACGACAATCTATTATCAAGGAATATCAAGATACATACAAGGGACCTGTGACATGGGACTCAAAACCTAGAGGACCAGATAGTCCACTAAGCAAAACCATCCAAACACAGTACATAATCATACTCCTTGTGCCACTTTGAGGCGTTTAATGGCCTCATCACAATCAACATAACATACATCAAGTTATCATGCCATCAATAGAACCAGGCAAGATAGCCTCGCGGAGATGACATAAACCAACTTCTTCCCTCGCGCCTTCTTCCAATTGACTCCGTTGCCATGACTCTTTAGCGATCAAGATTAGGACCATCACCATAACAACCTCGTAAAACATGACGTAAGCAACAACGGGAGAGTGGTAGGAACTATAGCCGCGCTGATTGGCAAGTTAAGGGACGACACCATTGAACAGGTAGAACATCTTCCATAGCCGAGGAATGCAAGACAACCGGCAAAGGTTGATCATGAATAGATGAAGAAATAACAAGAGGGAGTTTGAACCCGAGAAGAATGTTGAACCGATTCCCTCGAGATGCACGGTATACCCGAGAAAGCTAGCAAAAGCCGCCTTATCAGAAACAAATGGGCTAATTCAGACCATTCTAAGTTTAAGATCCAACTTCTTATACCAAGGCCCTTCACAACTACACTACACACCGGGCAAAGGCGAGTCCACGTGCTTAGAAACACAAATCCTTGGACCACTCATGATGGAGTATGAGATATGAACCCAAGTCCCGCTGCAATTGCAACTAGAAATTGATGAGCTATTAGATCAGGAGGAAGATTAGGTAATGAGAACCAAAGAAGGCATCTTTAATGCACTAACCGTATCTAGTGTAAAGCCAGGAGAATAATACTGGTACATTATATATTCCCCCACCAAGTGGATCAATCCTCTTGATACCAAAGAGTCCACCGCATCACTACTTTCAAACATAATGAGAACAAAGTTTTGCCAATAACTTGATGGACCTAAAAGGAGGAAGTTGAAGGCGCCGTAAGCCGAGACAACCAAATATGGAACCGCGGAAAATCTAAATAGCCACCGGTTAAAATACCCAAGAACTGCACAAGAAGATAAGTTCTCAGCACACTTAATATGAGCTTGATGGTCCACCTCAACCATAGGAATACCAGAAGCTTGAACCACATTCTGACAATCAGACTGGTAAAATATGTCATCTGGAGGCAATTGTTGTTGCAGCTTGAATTGCCGGGCTTTAATGTGTCCAAGATTGCCGACAACTTATCCTTACTTCCTTCAGACAATACCTGTAAAGCAGCCGCTACCCTTTGCCTTTCTAGATGCACTAAATATATCCTTACAAAGCCAATCCCTAAATCTTTGATATGAAACTTTTGTAACCGAATCAGATGATTTTCAAGCACTATTATTTGCCCGGTTGAGGAACTACATTAGGACAGAATCAGACTGGTGGATGCAAGTTCCCATTAACTTCGGCCCCTTACTTTCAAGTAGCCTTTGCAAGGGAGGAAAATCCCTTTCTTCAAGAACCACCGAGTAGCCAAAGATCGAAGGCAAAGAACTTTCAACCGAAGTATTCACTTCTTTTGCGAAAGCAAACTAGAGGATCACGCACCATCAAATTGGTGATAGACTCATGCCGCTTTGTCGCTACCTTGGATGTTGGAACTATATCCGCCTTCCCCATCCCTACTATGAGTGGCCGAAATCAAACAGACCCAAATCCGCCCCTAATCTGGGATAGCAAACCCTAACAAAATTGATGTTGATAGAGAGCTTTCGAACAAGCTTTCCAACAAACTAAAGATCATCGAAAACCTGAGTTCGGGATGCTCAAGTTACAAGGAAAATGCCGCAGCCCTAAGTGTCACGGCTATTACCAGCCACCGCTCATTTGTGTCTTGGGAGGATTTTTGTACATACCTTTTGAAAAAGAAGAGATTTAGGACATGTGTCGGTGCCAAGATTTGGTACACTTAAGCCCAAAATCGCGGGCTATAGAGAACGCCCAAAAATCCCCGCTATGGCATCAAGCTCCCGGCATGTCCGCCGTGATCCTCGACTTCCTCTTCTACCGTGGCATTGTGGTAGACAAGCCTCAAGATTTTTGCCTTTGCAAGTGTTTTCAGCAACCAAAGACCGACAACCAAAGATCTTGAGGCTTAGAGTGGTATAAAATGCAAAACTCGCCGCCTCCATGGCCATGCAAGAAACTGTTGTAGAAGGATCCAAGTTCTTCATTCTACAAAACCGGCCTCAGATAATGATTAAAAGATTCAAAGATGGAGCCGTGGACTGAAAGATTCGCAGCAACAAGCGCATTGAAATAGCACTCGAGAAGGTCAACAAGAGTCGATTCAAACCGCAGCCGCAAAACACCTTCGCAGATCCTTTCTTACAAGGTGCAAGCCGCAAACTACCATGCAAGCTAAAATACCGCCTAAATCCCCTTCTCCTCCCTTTGCTCCGCCAACCGCCTCGGTGAACTTTTGAGCTTTAGGGCGTTTTAGTTTTGAATCTGGATTCTACAAAAATGAAAGGACTTGAGCTTAAAAGGGCTTGAGCGCCTACAAAATGGAGCTGCTCGGCTTCTACTTTTCGTGATCTACCATTTTCAAGGAAGAAGGTGATTTGAGGTGCGCTTGATTCGCTTTTTGCACATAGCCCAATTGCTTGATTTTCAACTTATTACTTTGTTGGATGCCTTAGTTTATAGCTATGCCGACTTCAACCCTCAACCGGTCGCCTCTTTGTGCCCTCTACATATCCGCCACCGAAGATCACGGAATGGTGGAAGCTTCTACACACATGCCTTTTCTTTCTCGCCTCCATTTTTCCTCCTCCCTCTTGTCTAATTTGTTCTCTCTTATTTGCTCTTTTTTTCTCCATTGTCTCCAATGTAAAGTTCTCAAGAAACGCCGCTGTTTGGAAATCACAGCCCCGTATGGGATACCGCAAGGTTCTGCCACAACGATATACTTAGGTATTCCTCCTCCTTCTTTGAGGAGTCTTGGTTTCCTCTTCATCGTCCTCATCCTTCATTTTTGTCATGATTTTGGGTGCCACATCCATCTCCTTGTTTGAATACTCCAAATGTTCCTTCACTAGTGCCCGCCATGCTTGTCGCCCTTTTGCGCATTTTCCGCATTAATAAAGGATGTAGTTCGTTACAAAAGGGTTGTCTTCCTATCCTTCAACCCATCTCGAACTTCCTTATAACTTGTCGTTAATTTTTTCCATTTGTCCCGCACCGTTGAGCATCCCTTCTTATCATTTCCTTTTCGTAGCCTCGACAATCTCATCCCAAAGTTCGCTTTCCTTCCGGCTCGCAAACCTAGACTCGACATCGATTAGCGGTTTATCCCATCTTCTCGATGAACAGAAACCAACATATAGACGATTTTGATGTCGCCAACGATGATGAGGAAGCTTGTATAGAGACTTAATAATGGTATGTTGCGCATTTTTACTATGATTTGGCTTTTTTTCGCAGATTCTCGTATTTTGATGCATTTTGGGAAAATAGGAGGCGGATGTGAAGCCAACGGCGCCTACAAAGAAGCTGCAAGGAAACCAAGCTTGGATTCATCAATGCTATAACTCCAAAGTTCTTTCATTCACAAATATATTTTCCTTCTCAAAAGTCAAGCATATTTTGATTCGGCTAAGGTCTTATGCCTTTTCGACTAGTGAGTCAAGAAGGTTGAGAATTCTAGTATTTAATTTAGTAATAATTTTAATTTTAATTTTTAATATGAGATTTAATTTCTTTTCTTTAATTTTATAATATTTAGTTTTTATTTATTTTTGAAGGGGAGATCCACCCCTAACACTCCACCTTGCCCAGCCCATCTCTCCCTTCCCTTCCAAACTCCCCCTTGCCCCCCTAACCCTCCCTCCACTTTTTGCCCTAAATCCCTCCATCGCGGCTTCTCCCTCCCTCCCTCCTCCCTCCTAAATCCCTTTTCCCCCTACCTTTTTGCCTCCCTCCCCTCCGGCCCCTCCCTCCCTCCATCTCCCTTCCTTCCCACCATTCCTTCCACCGCCTCCCTTCTTTCTGATTGTTCTTTGTAAATATTATTGTTGTTCTATTAAGAAAAATTCTATTCAAGCATTCAATTCAAAAAAAAAAAAAAATAGTATGAGTCCCATTTTCATCCCGAGACCCAAACGCTTCGATATTTGACCCACTTTAATTAAATGCTTACTTTTCATTTTTCTAACTTCAAAAATTTTGAAAATGATTTCAACCATTTTATTCGGCCAGGTAGTATTGTCACACACATAGTTATTACTGTACAGAAAACTATGAAGCATTTAAATCATACATCAGTAAGTATACTTTCAGAGGCATCAAATTATAGATGCTTAACTTAGATTTGGCCAGTTTCACATGGTACTTAATCAAGTGTTCGTTGTTTATAAAAATGAAGATGGCTTAAGCCCTTGGGCAAGTTACTGGATAATATAAGTATCCTCATCTTATCATGTGCACCCAAAATGGGGATTCTGGACATCTGGTGATGAATATGTAGCATAATAACAGGGGGTTTTCTTTGTTTTTGTACGCTTTTCACTAAGGTTTTTCTATGATTTCGCGATGTATTCAAATGGATGTACTAATGCATACATCTAGAGTGCACCATTTCTGAGCCATTGATCGCATCGATCCGAGACATCGGATCGCCATTCTAGAATGGGACGAGCATGCATGTCGCATGTACGCGGGCGGGCGCGATGCCCGCTTTGGTTGGGAGTTCGCTATTTCAGCGCTGTTGTCGCATCCACGCCTCATCTACGCTTCCTCTTCGCCAGAAGATTTTATTCTCTTTTGAACCCCCTTCTTTTGTTTATCGTGATTTTGTACAAGTTTCGCTTATCATGTTTTTCCACCTAATTGGTGATGCTTTTTCACACCACGGGTGATGCTATGTTTGTATTGTCTCGCTTTGTTGTGTTGGTGATGTGCGTACAGTGGGCGAAAGCTGCACCGCTTCGACTTCTCCATGTGGGGGTTTTTGGGAGCGCATTCTATGCCTTACGCTTGTCTAAGCCCCCTGTCGGGCTTATCACTAGGGTTTTTCCTCAAAACCCCGAAAAGGGCTGGTTTTTAATCCCCTACGATAAGCTTTCTAAGACAGTACATCGCCCACTCATCTATTAGCATTGTATTTTTTTGGGGTCCAAATGATATAATTGATTTCCCTTTATTTTTCGTGGGTAGTTCGAGATGTGGCTTACCCACCGGCCCACCATTGTAGAAAATCTACGAGATGAATGAGAAGCCTATCTATCTTGTTGGTTTCTCATGTAGTCCCATTCTAGAATTTTAGCCTTTTTTTTTCAATGGTCAACAACCAATGGCTCACAACAAAAGCCCCCAAGCAAAAGGGTGCATAATGGTCAACAACCAATGGCTCACAACAAAAGCCCTCTTTTGTGTGTGGTGCATAATGGGCACATGAAGGGTTTGAAGGGCGCATGTAGTGCGCTTTCCCCACGGGCAACACATTTCTTATCATAACTTTGATCCGTGAGTTCGCTTCGATGATTTTTTATTATGCTGGAAGCTCTCTCCCGAGATCTTTTTGATAGTCTATGATATGGATATATTTGGTTAAGTTATCTATGCTAAACCAGCAATTTTTCGGCCGGTTGGGCAACATGAAGGGCTTGAAGGGCGCATATAGTGCGCTTTCCTCAGCCGCAACACATTTCTTATCATAACTTTTGATCCGTGAGCCTGCTTCAGATGATTTTTATTCGTTGGAAAGCTCCTCTCCCAGATTTTTTTTATAGTCTATGATATAGATATGTTTGGTTAAGTTATCTATGCTAAAGCAGCAATTTTTCGGCCGGTTTGGTAGGCTTTCACATCCTACCTGATTATCACAGATTGCGCTATTGATATTGTTTTATGGCTCATTCCGAATGAAGCTTGCAAAAAATTACCATGCATTTTAGATTTTGAGGTAGTTATTAAGCAAATTCCAAGGTTTCTAGATCCCTTGTGCTAACAAGCGTAAAAGTTTCCCACTTTGGTTTCTCACCACAAGAATCCATGGAGGCCAAAGGTCAGCCTTTGTTAAATTCTAGTTGAAAATGTTTGTGTATGGGTGTTGCAAACTTTATGACTTTCAGAATAATGGGATCAATCTGCTCTATCTTTTATGGTAACTTTTACTTATGTTCTATTTGTTTTATTGTGATGAAATTCAAAAGCTGTATGTGTGATGAAAGCTTCAAAATGAATTCTAGTTTTTTCTCGGGTTTGAATTCTAAAATTTTTAATTAAATTCCCCAACACATAACAACCAACACAACAATTATTGACATTAATTAACTAATACACTATTATCGACATTAATTAACACAACCATTGGGTCAACACATTTAAATTAGGGCCCCCTTACCCCCCTTTTGGTTTGGGTGCATATTCACAGGGGGGTGACGAGGGGCACGAGAGCCCTCATAATTGTATTTTGCACGCATTTAAATCAACACCATATAGTATTCCGCTTGAAATCTTATAGTATTTTAAGTAATCTTGTTACACAAAGATAGAAAATTTTGTGAACTTGCATACCCCACAAACGAGGAACTTTACGTACGGTGTAGATTAAGGAATAAGGGTGAAATATGCCTATCCAACGACTCTTGTTGCTGAGTTTCGTGTGAATATGCACCCAAATCAAAGGGGTTTAAGGGGATTTTAATTTAAATATGTTGGACCCAATGGTTGTGTTAATTAATGTCAATGGTAGTTATGTATTGGTTGTTAATGTCAATGGTTGTTATGTGTTATGGTTGTGTTAATATTTGAAAGATATTGCTACATTCTGAGATCAATATGGAGTCATGTCTGTCTTTTATCAATATTTGATTATTTTGCTGGCTATCCGAGTTCCACAAAGGTTCATGTTATTTATACTTCTCAGCTGGTAGGCATGCCTTCTACTTCAGGGGATTATCAGGTAGATGCAGCAATATCATAAGTGAAACCCATGCTTAAGTTAATAGATGATCTCACAAGCGAATGGTATTGCTTACAAGCATTGGAAGGTGAGCATATGCAGTTTGTAATTTCTAAATGGAACCTCGCTTTCCAAATTTACTTGACGGAGTGATCCGATCAAGAATAAATCATTGAAAAATCTCATGCATCTCTTTTCCTTTTGTAACGATGTGTTAACATCATGAATATATGAACAAAAAAGCAATGAATGAGCATTTCTTGAGAAGTTTCGCAAAATTGCCATAAGTGTAAACCAAAAGCATCTTCCCATCCTTTTGCATGTTGGTTTCCTCTATAGATTTTCATTGTCAAAGAATCAATGTGAGTTGATGGTGATTTAACCACAACCAATTATAAAGCCTAAAAAATAATTGAAGAACTATTTTGTAGGTAAGGATGAAAAGGCTTAAGTTTGACATTTGCATATTTTGTTGAACGCTATTTATTACAAAATGAAAACTTCAACTACTAATGCCACTTTAACCATGACACAATAGACAATCCATTCCAATAACATGTCCAGACACCTATGCATTTTATAACCGTATCATAAACCTATTTGTCTAGCATCTATCGATTGACCATATGTTTCTATAACTCGCTATATATACTATTTCTCTACACTCATTAATTTACACTTTCATACGGTAGGGCTCCAAAAAATACAAAGATACTCACCAATTAACTATTTTGTGCATAATCATTGCATAATCATTATAATAATTACAATATAAACCTCCCCTAACTCACCTCTTATCAACAAAAACACCAAATAAATGCTTCCAACCACGTGACATTCACAACATTATACAATGTCTTTAAAGCCCGAGAAAGCAAGGCATCTCATTATGCAACTTCATTTTTGTTCAATACAATTTTAATAGTTTCCAATCTAGAAATCTCTCTTTTTCATTGCATTGGTCCAGCAGTTTGAAGCCACTACTTTGTGCACCCAATGCATTCAAACTACATTAATGGCGACCAATGCATGCATGTGTTTATTATTAGGAGCAAAAAGACTTATGCGAAAGGGTTGCAATCTACCACCTAATGTGGATCGTGATTTGTACATAGCTCCTCCCTACCAAATCTGACTGGGCATTGTACACATGTCTAGGAAGGGTTGCAATCCACCACTCTAATGTGGAGCGTCTTTGTACATATCGCCTTCCTATCAAATACAACTAGCAAACAGGGCACCCAATTACTAGTAATATATTAAAGATAGATAGATAGTGTCTTTTCTTAATTAAAAAATTAACTTACATTAATTATATATGGAAGGATAATAGTAGTACTTCACCTAAATCTAATAGTAGTACTTCACCTAAATCATGAGATCCTTTCATGTTGCTATAAGGTATTCATCGAGGGCACCAATTCCACTCATATTGCTACCGCCTCTCCTCTATTTTGGATCGATATTCTTTCCAAGTAAATGGTCTATACTTGGCTACATGTTCTTCATCTACTAGAGGTGGTGCGGGGTTGGATTGTAGTATCTGCCAAATGGAGTGACAAAGTATGCCATGGATAACCTAGGCTTGGATGGATTAACAATGACTCTATGTAGAGTAGCAAAATATCGTGCATTGCTTATTGCCTATTGCAAGACAACAACAACTCTCATGAGAAAGAATATTAGCAAAAGTAAAAAGCACATGACAAATATGTAAAGTGCTTCACCGTAGAGTGTCTCAACATCTACAATGAGGCAATCTGACTGCGGTTTAATATTATGCCACTTACCATCCATAAAGTGTTGGCGTCCTCCCACAAGGTCTTGGTAGGAAATGGTTATAAAATGTGTGTCGTTATGAGCTGGCAAGCCAATATTACCGCTAGGGTTTTGGTGAAGGTGGGTAGTAGTTAAAACGGAGTGACACACTCTCTCTGGGCTGTAAAGTCGAGCAAGGTAAGTGCGTTCTAGACCCAGTGCACGCTCTATGAGCTCGATAAGGAAATGGGATACCTTCTCCAAGGAGGATAGGTAGTTCTCAATAATGGTGCTGGAAAGAATGACCAATAGGTTAAAAGCATTAGTCTCAAATGAACAACAACAAGGATAAGAACAACAAGATAGATAAGACAGATGGTACTTTTTACGTAATACCACATGGCAGCATCTCATGGAACAAGAAGAAGAAGAATAAGGACAAGAAGATAGATAGACAGATGGTCACAGTCATAGTTAGGCAACAACCAATTAACCAGCCCCAGTGTACATGGAAGCCAATTTTTACTGGTGCATACTCACACAATTATTGTGGAGCTTATCCTGCTGCCTTATGGCAGCATCCCATGGGATATATGACAATGGCTAAATGTGCCAAGATATAATTGAACACAAGACCAAAATACAGAGGGCAAGTAAAAGATAAGTACCAGAATTCTTGAGCATGGTCTCCTATAATACGTTGGGCATAATGTTGGTAGAATTTAGGGTCTCGAAGCACTTGGAAGCCTTCATGCCAAAGCATCCGGCCAGCGACCACGCTGTTGTTAAAACCAGCACGGGAATAACCCAAGTAGGAGTCAGATGAACGGAGGCCTTTTTCTTTGGATTCAGCAGGCAGGGCGAACAGCTCCATGGCAGCATTTTCCATGTGTTTGATCACCTCCGGAGGCACGCCATGGTTTTTCACCTGAACAAATCCATACTTGATGAAGGCAGTATCTATTTCCTCCACCAGTTTTTGCATTGCGGCCTCATCAGTACCTCCTTCAACTATGGCGCCCATATCCACCACAGGTGAGTTATCTTCCTCTTTATATTCGTCATATGCTACATCTGGTCGCAAATTTGGAGGCAAAACAAAGTCCTCCATTTTGCTGCCATCTCTCAAGAGAGAATCCAACACTTGACCATACCCCTCCTCCATTGCGCTTGTCTTCCAAGCTTTCTATGTACAGTATATATAAATATATAAAGAGTGTTCTGTTCTTGCCTCAATCCTCGCACTTAATCTACATCTTAATCAAATCTTCCCCATCGTTTTCAGTTCTAGAAGCTCCTGTTCTCTCTGCCCTCAACAGTAGATTTTTGCCAATTCTTCACATGGTATCTGTCAATACTTTACATAATTGCCATATTTGTCAATTCTTCAGATGGTATCTGTCAATTCTTTAATTTGGGTGGGACCTCCCCATCTGGCCCATCAATGTGCACAAAACAATATATTATACTATAGAAGTTGTCTTATATAGAACGTTGCACATTATTAAGTTGAATCTTGTAGCAACTATACACGCCAATGTCCGTGCATTTATATAGCATTATTATAAACAATTCTCATCCTAAATATAAATTGAAGTCTATGTTAAGTGGCATAGGTATCCAACTCTATACCATTCTAGCATATGAACATCTGGCATTTGAGATGAATATATCAGGGGACCAAGTTATTGCGATCAGGCCAAATGTTGAAATAGTCAGGGCAAAATTGTGTTGGGAACCCCAACTTGGGGTTGGCGGATCACTATTCATGCCATACAGATCAAAAATCCTGTTTTATGATCGCTCCAAATGGTTTGACATTGGAGGATTTGTTGAAAACCTGAGGAGCAGTCTTGCAATCTAAAATGGCACAGCATATCATATCAGGAGATGACAAATTGCTAATCATGAAGATAATAGGCTGATGTTTTCCGTGCGCCTAGATGTCAACATTGTCCTTCCTGTTATGTATAATCTTTTGCTACTAGCTATACTACTAGCAAACATGTAGTTTAGGACAGGTAGGAGCATGAACCTGCATGCGCCATCAATGGCTTACTATGAACCTGCTACATATCTCTTCATTTTAGACCTGTCATAAGGTGAAAAGCAAAGATTTCGATTGTTTAGGTGCTAAGCTTGAGCTTCCTCTCTCAATCAAATTGAAAGCTCCCTTTTTGACACTTGCACCCTTATGATTTGAAGCTTGATCAGACCATCAATGCCTTGGATCATTGATATGGTAAGATTCATCTACATCTAAAATGTTGCAGAAATCTATTCAATTCCCTTAAATGTATATCAAATGTCTACGATGGCTTTCCTGGAAATGAAAGTAGAAGCCATTTTGGATTTTAAAAAAATTTGCACTTCCCATTCTCCATGAAAGCTGTACATTCTCCATGAAAGCTGTACATTCTACCTCTGGAGGTGATGTA
Organism: Isoetes taiwanensis; assembly: GCA_021234155.1. Lineage (NCBI taxonomy): Eukaryota > Viridiplantae > Streptophyta > Lycopodiopsida > Isoetales > Isoetaceae > Isoetes > Isoetes taiwanensis. The sequence continues at coordinate 33,140 of JAJEKV010000402.1, forward strand.
ACTCTAGAATGAGGATGGTATGCTGGAAATGCCAACAGGAGTGTCTAAACATAGCAAATAATGTAGTCTTCAACGCTAAGTACTAGCAAATATTTGTTCAGTCATGGGGGGCCGGATTCTTCAGCCCTCCCCAATCGAATTTTGGAATTGCCACATAGCATGTTCCAATTTAGAGAATGACAATTCTCCAATTTAGAGAATGACAATTCGGTAGCATGTGACAATTGGATATGGGCTGAGCTCCAACTTAAATGCTAGAGGAATAAGACAATCAGTCCATTAATTCTAGTTTTGTAGCTTCCGACTCTGCGAAACTTGGATCATGTCCTGATTTGCTTACTACTACACAGCATACTATGATCTCTTTGATTCTCCTTTCCTAGAATATATGCACCTCCTTTTATTCCCTTAGCAAGACAACTAACGATGAGTTGTTATAACTAACCCAACTACTTATGGAGCTGGCCTAAAAGTCAAGAACTTATGCTTCTAGAGTACGACCAAGGAGAGTAACATGCATGCAAGTTGGTGTGTCCAAATTGATCTTGGCTTGGCTAAAGGAAACTGGTGCATGGGAGCCTTGTTATTGGGTGCACCGTGCGTCGATCATAGTCTTCTGTGGAAGGTTTGAGTTTGAGCATGATTGTTGGGACCCAAAAGATGGTGAACTATGCCTGAGCAAGGTGAAGCCAGGGAAACACTAGTGGAAGCTCGTAGGCTCGTTGTGATGTTGACGCCCAAATTGTTCGTCAGAATTGGGTATAGGGACGAATGACTAATCGAACCATCTAGTAACTAGTTCCCTCCGAAGTTTCCCTCAAAATAGCTCGAGCTCGTTCAAAGTTATATCGGGTAAAGTGAATGATTATTAAACCAACGATTGAATAGACTAGTGCACTCTGGTATGTGTGTAGACTAGTGCACTCTGGTATGTGATTTTAGAGAAAACTAGTTAAGATTCACTGTAAAACTTCTTGTACCATGTCTATACATGGAATGCATACTGCCTTGTAAATGTTTGATGTTAAGTGTAGATGTTAAAGTAGTTGTTGATTCAGGAAAATGTGAAATTGTATTTCTATCTTTCATGTTAAAGCTTTCTCTGAGGGCAAAAGGATACAATTGTTGAGCTTTTGATAAACTGAGAGACCCAATGTACTTTTTGGCCCTTGCACATTTATCATTTTTATGCTATTGATTAGCTGTTAGAGTTGGCTTTAGTGTGAAGGCTGTGGAATATTGAAAAAAGACATGGACAATGCCACTTGGAGTTTGGAGTATTCTATTCATTGGAATATGGGTTGCAATAATGATGCACATGACTCAATTAAGATTATTTTTTCGTTAAAATGCACAAGGCAAACAAAGTTGTTGCTAAAGATCAATCATCCTAGCATGTAAACAAAAATGTATATGCAGGAGTGTCAGTATGCAACATTTTCTAATACAAATCCACAAGGTGCCATTTAGAAATAATATAGATAAAATGTCTAGCTCTCTTATAATCTTGTTAAGTTCTATTGAAATACAAGTCTTTAAATAATGCAAGTTTCAAAACAAGATTATGAAATAAAGTTTTCACTCAATGCAATGAAAATATTGCTCAGACTTCCTCGACAACCCAGGCATTCATTTTTCAATGAATCCAATACCAAAATACACTGCTCCGTCTGAATAATCTAATCATCCTTCTTCCTTATATTCATAGGCACCAATTCTTTAGGAATCCTTACTGCAAGAGCTCGTCAGTTTCGCTCCATTCTATTTTTGAAAACCAAACATGGCAATTGATTATTTGACCGAGATCTTCATATATTTCGAGACCATTGAATCTTAGGTTCACATGTCATAATATTAACCTTTAAAATTTCACCATAGGTTAACCATTGAATAATATTCTTCTTTACTCCTTTTGCATAGGCAAACATGGCTGCATAGGTTCAAATGTGTTGTTCTTCAATAACCTGTAACCTTCTAATAATGATGATCCCTTGAACTTGAACTGTGTAGTAAAAATTCTGTGATGAGTTCCTGCATTATATGATGTATTCAAGTCTTTTCTGTAAACCTTATTATAATATGAACTAAATCCCTTCGCTCTCCCATCATATTATAATCTCTGCAACTGATCAACCTCCTCAAGTAACTGAATTTTGATTCTGTCAGAGGTTTTGTAAGAATGTCTGCCAACTGTTGATCTATTCATACATATTGGACCTGTATAATGTTTTTATTCACCAAATTCCTAATGAAATGCACTTCTAGTTCAATATGTTTCGTCCTCTCATGTAATATAGGATTTTTTGTCATAGCAATACAACTCATGTTGTCAGAATACAGAATTAACGGATCTTCTTGAGACATTCCCATCTCATTTAATAATCTTCTGCTCCATACTATTTCTTTGGCTGCAAGGGTTGTAGCTGAATATTCTGCTTCTGCAAATGAAAGAGCTATAGCATTTTGCTTTTTACATTTCCATGATATAGGTCCTCCTCCTAGCATTAGAATAAACCCTGATGTTGGCTTTCTTTCATCTGGATCACAACCCCAATCTGAGTCACAGTATGACTCTAATTTAAGATTGTTTGAATCATACAAAATACCATGATTTATAGTTCCTTTCAAGTATCTGATCACCCTTTTTGCTGCTTGCCAACGCATTAATCCAAAGTTATTGCAGTCTCTGCTCAGTATATTGATAGCATATGCTATATCAGGCCTTGTGTAATTAGCCAAATAAAGTAGGCATCAAATCAATTCCCTGTAGGGCAACTCTTGAATTTCAGCTTTTTCCTTGTCTGTCTGAGAACATTGTTCTTTTGATATCTTATTTCCTGGTACTATTGGTGTTCTGACTGTGACGTTCCCCAAGAATATACGATATAAACACGTATATCCTAGGCCCACGTCACTATACAAATCTACATTAGTAGACTTGTATTCACCAAGTGTGGGGGCATGGCCAAGTTATTTACATAACTTAGCCAACCTTAGGAGGTGACCCATTTCCACGTGGCTTCACTCTATAGGTGATCCGCCACATGGACGTGCCCTATTGGAGCCAAGTGGCCCTCATGTGAACCCTAACACATAAAAGGCCAAACCCTAAACCTAGACCACTTTTGGCTCCACCAACCGATCCACCGGCCGTGGCCACGGCTCGGGATTCGAGGATCGTCTTGATAGCCTAGGTTGCGAGCAAGTCCCAAAGTGCAAAGCGAAAGGAGGAAGGTCATCTACTCGAACTACTTGTTAGAGATGGAGAACTAGGGAGTCAGAGGCAGCTCGTCAGGAGAAGATAGTTCGAGTGGACCGCAGTTGAGTTGCACATTGTGTCCTAGTAGAGCCATTCTAGAACCTATAGTTCTGAGCATGAACCGTAATCAATGAACCCTAACTATAAGTTAGATGTATGTGAGTAGGATCAGTTGTTATTCTTGTTATTTATCATGTTATATTGATATATAATGATGGTTGATTTTATATTTGCACCTCTTGTGTATTGGAAACGGGTAGAGACCCTAGTAGCCATTATTTAGATGATGCTCCTAGTTTAGACCCATTAATTCCCACCTGGCTACGGAGGCTATGGAGTGATCGAGTCTCCACAACGGGGTCGAGAGGCAAAGTGGAGGGGAGGACCTGTGGCTGACTCTTGGGGTCCTGGTATAGCGGGCTAGGGCTCATAGTCGGTCACTCGTGGGCCGGGTATGGGTCCGACACTTTCGGGTCAATGGTGTCGCCACGACTCTCAAGAGTTGGCGTCAGCTTGGCTCTTGTTTTGGGGGAGGTCGTCGAATGGTAACGGACGTGTGTCGCCACGATCCTCGAAAAGCCTGCCGATGGAGCCCTTTGCGACTCGAGAGGGGGAGATGCAACCCTTCCTACCTCATCGGACCGGGGAGATGCAATCCGAAGTAGTCTCGTTGGGTGATACCATGGGATTACGTCTCAAGTAAAAAGTTACAGTCCACGACTTAGCCTATAAAAAGTATGCACAGGAGGGGCGGATGTAGTGGTCAACCCTAGCCATTGTCAATTGCCCCCCAAGTCATTGCCATAACTCGTCTAATTTCTATCCGGAGGCCCCCAACCGCCGGGTTTTCCCCTTGAGTCCGAAAGCCCCAGGTAGAAGCCTCTATTTGATGTATTTGATGCATTATTGTATTGTTGCATTTGATGACATTGATGGATAGATTATCACTACCCTTTGAGGTATGTTATAGCTAGTGCTTATGTTTATATGTTTTGCTTCCACTGATATAGGGATCCATAGGACGGGATGGAATGACTCCTCTGTGTCCTCTATTCGATAGTCTGGCCACCCTAGACACGAGTTAGACAGAGGGCCCATATGATGGGTAGCCGTTGGATGGGGAAGATCCTTCAAAGTATACGGCAGGCTGTCATATATAGCACAAGGAGCGTCACAATGGTATCAGAGCAATGATCTTGATTGACCAAGATCAAGCACTGGCCATTTTCCTAAATAGCTAACTGGCCTAGTAGAAAATTTGGGGTAAAACCCCAATATGAACTTCGAAATTTGGGAGATTTTTTTTCTTCCATCGTTAGAATGTCATTAGCAAGTTAAATCTAGTTGTTAGGGTAAGCTAACTTTGAATAGAGAGTAAAATACAATCCTTCTAGTAAATTTGAGCTCAAAGTTGTTCGTGAGCTGCATTTTACAAGTGAAAATTGAATGAAGAGTCATTCAATAGAAAGCTTGCAAAGAAAATGGTGCGATGACCAATATTTGGCCCAAAATAAATAGGAAAATTTTGAAAGATAGTTAACTAATTAAGAAAAGTACTTTAATTAATAATCCTTAGTTATAATATATTCACACTTAAAAAAAAAAAAGAGAGATGACCACTAAAAATCTCTTGAAAAGTACCCCCAATCCTTAGATCTTTCAAGATTCTATCCTCGAGCCCTTTCCTATTGTAAGGCGAATTCTAGGGAAAATTTTCTAGTCATCATGGAGTAGACTGAATAAGCAAGTTTCACTCAAAAGGTGACCCAGATGGGACGCAGACTCTAGTAGCTCGAATTTACCCAACAATCCCCTTGACATCATGGTGGACGAAACCCTCGATGTTTCAGGAAGTTCCTCATGGGAAGAGGAGTTGACATCTTCACAAGAAGAAGTGGCCCAAGAGGAGCTAACAGGGAGAGCAAACCAAGGAGGTAGAGGAACAAGCACACCAAAGGATAAGAGGTAAGAGAAGGGGAGGAGGACCTGAAAAAGTGCACAAAACAAATGGGAAGATCATTAATGAGGGTGATAATAGTACGAGAGCCGAGCAAAAAGTAGGAGGAGGCCAAAAAACAAGCGGCAAGGCCACCAATTCTAATATGGCCAAAGATGTAGGAATCGACGAAGATTTATGTGACAAGGAAGAACCCTTTCAAGTTGAAGCATGATATCGAGCAGGAGAAGAAGGAAAGTATATAAGGAATACTTACAGTGATGGACAATTTACGATTCATGATGCTATAAGCAGAAAGTTCCCAAGTTCATCCAAAGCAGTAGATCAACATGTAGCCTCGACAAACCACCTTCTCGACTTGAAGCCAAAGAGGGTCTGTCGCGGCCCAAATCAAGGCCGATGATAAGGTGATTTCGACGATCAGGAGATATCACGCAATTATGAATAGAATTTAGTATTCTATAAACTATGCTAATTATGAGTTATAAATTGACCATTTAAGTGCTATCTAGCTCCCATAATGTTAGTTCATGCAAAATTAGGGCTAGCAATTCTGCATTGTGGGTTATGGTAGTTTTGGGGTTGTTAAGTAGCGTAAAAGCACGTTAGGGTGTCATACATTAGGGGGCAATTCATGTAAACTTTTGAGCAGGTTCTTGAATTTTAAATGTACTTATTTCATGTATAAATTTTGTCTTATATATTTAAAAAGGGCAAAATTCCCCGTTTGTTTGTAATTATGACGAGTAGAGGGTCAAGGTTGATGCGAAACTCCCGGAGGAAATTCCTCCCTCCAATTTCCTCCGGAAAATTCCCTCCGAAAAATTTCTTCCAAGAAAATTCCCGATCGAACCAAGAAAGTAGAACACAATTTGAATTTTTTCGGGATCGGAAACATGCAATCTGGGTGATTTTGAAACTAATGTGGCGATCGTGAAAACATGCAATCCGGGTGATTTTGAAATTGAATGTGGCGATCGGAAAAGAACATGCAATCTGGTGATTTTGAAACCGAATGTGGCAAACATCGGATGGCATCCGTGAATTCAAAATTGTGAAGAGTAAACAACGGTGGCATGAAGTAATTTGAAAGTGGGAGATGAGAAAGGGAAAAAGAAGATGGCGAGCATGATAGCGAAATTGAAAAGGGTAGTACATCCTCAAGGTATGTTACCAAAAAATAAGGACCGGTGTGCAAAATGTCGCTATTCTGTTATGAGAAAAGAAGTGAATCTCCGGCTCCTAATCAAAGGTACTTATTTGCTTCTAGATTCTTGCAAGATCACGGGCTATTGGAGCTTTTTGAACCACGTGATTGATTTGCCTTCACAAGCGTGGTCAAGCATGCAATTTTAGAAAACCTTTAAAGATGGATTGGAAGAGGTAAAATGCTCTAATAGTGGTGATAAATTGGCTGCCAAGCACCTCGGTTTTATCAATGGTTGTGGGTAAAAATGGTGATTTGAAGCAAAAGGGAATTGCGTGCAAGATGCTCAAATGCCATCCCAGAAATCTTTCATATCTTCGCTAGCGTAAGAAAGAGAATGGCAATTGCTTGGTTCAAACATTTAGGCATTAGCAAAGGTGAAGGCTAGATCTGATCGTTTGGATGAAGAAACCAAGCTAAAAGTCATCGGCCTCGCTTAACAACACCAAGGTTTCACCAAAGTCTGTGGATGTGAGGAAAAAGAAGCGAAGGCAATCAAAGATCTTGACATTCCTCGGGTATTAAAGCTTTTGTCAAAGAAACTATTACATTTGGTTTCTTTGTTGTTTTCATGTACATTTTCATGCACATATGTGAACTCCTCTACTAATCTTAGTTTACTTGCTTTGATGTAGCCTTTTCTGATTCTGTTTTTGCTTCTTTGTATTATACATATAAATGAGGTTTATGGGGTCATCTACTTGCTCTTGGAAGTATTTCATGTATATTATGTGATATATATGTACATAGTGTATGGATGTAAGATTAAATGTGCCAAAAGTGAACTCCTTTGCCAATCTTAGTTTACTTGCTTTGATGTAGCCTTTTCGATTCTGTTTTACTTAATGTATTATACATGTAAATGAGGTTTATGGGGTCATCTACTTGCTCTTGGAAGTATTTCATGTATAATATGATATATATGTACATAGTGTAAGGATGTAGGATTAAATGTGCTATAAATTGATACTATACATAATCTATCAGACATATGTCTTGAATATGTCTGATTCAATCAAATCTTTTACATGTACAACTGATATGTCTTGGTATACATAGTATTTTTACTTATGTCTTGGATATGTAGGTATTCAATGCGTCTTCTCCAACTTACCTATTTTCTTTTTTGCAATGTGCGAAATGTATGTATGAGCGCGGCTTGGAGGAGAATCAGATGAGATGTTGGTATTAGAATGTTCGAATACCAAAACCAAGTTGCATAAGGAAATTGAAGGAGAGAAACACTTGTCGCTGTTGTGTCAAGCATGAACAAGGTGAGAATTTTGTAAAAGTTTTCAACTCTATGAGGCAGAAGTTTCACATAAATTGCGGTTGCAATTGTGATGTATGTGTTGTTGGTACACATGATGGGGTTTGTCGGGGCACAAAAGCTTACATTTTGTAATGTTAGCCTCTTTGGAGAGAAATGGTTTGCCAAAAAGAGGAAAGGGAAGAGGGCACAATCAAGTGCATAAGGGGGATTGTGAAAAATGTGGTAAGCAAAAGATTCCTTATGTCCAAAAAGAGACCGATCGTAATAATGAAGATGATGTTAAATGGCGGTGCTTTATCGTTATATGGACGAGAAGTCAAGGAAGGGCACTTCTAGAAGACTAAGATTGGTGGAGAAGCAAAATGGATGCTCCTTTCATGCTATCGCCATGTTTGATCACATGAAAAAGTTTGTGCATCACAAAGCTCATTGGCGAAACAAAGGAATTTAGAGAAGCATTCGTGAGTCTAAGAGATGATTCCGTGATATCAGTAGTAGACTTTGCAGAAAATTTACATTGCGCCCTTCAAAGAAGTGGTCCCGAACATTGGAATGTAGACCGATCACTATTTTGGTACACATCACTCTCTTCAAGGTAAATGGTAAGTTGCGTAAGACCTGCTCACTTATATGTTTCGATGATAGAAGTCATGACACACATTTTGTACAACAATTGTGGTTGAAAGAGAATGGAGGATCTCACATGCGGTATCATCTCGTGTGGTCGATGGTTGTGCCGCCGGTTCAAATCGAGAAGATCATTCTACTTCATATGCGGTACCATTGTCAAGATGGCATTGGTACAATGGAATTTCTTCGGATCGAGGGGCATGGGAAGGGGGAACATGATGGAGAGGTCGCCAAGGCCAAGCGGCTCTTGGCCGATGAGCAAAGAAGAGAGCATGGGATTGAAATAAAGGGTGCTCATGATGCCTGTGTTATTTTGAGAAACAAGAAATCTCAAGTTAAGTAGAGTGTATTGGGAAGTGAAGGAGGCTGAGATTGACAGTCAAAGCCATTTGATGTGCAACCCCTTCACGGTGTCCAAAGTCGGCATTGTGGTATCTCCCATAAGTCCGAGGAGGACCCAACCTTCTTGATGGTTAGACCACTATCTTGTTTTTGCAAAGGTTCGCATAAACTTTGAATGGCGTGCATGTGAGTCTATTCAACACCGTGGAAAGTGGACATTGAAGAAGCTAGTCCCATGTGCACATCTCGAAGGTACGTAATTGGAATTTTAAACCGCAATGTTTGCAAATGAGGTAGAGGAGTTACATGATGTGATACGTTTGGTGATAATTTTGCTTCTTTTGCTCTTCCTCGTAATGAGGAAGATGTGCCATACTATGTTCTTGCTTGCACTAGAGAAAAGCATGTATTGGATCAAACAGTCATTGATGATTACAAGAATGAGCATCATGCAGGTGACGCAGTCATATCAGCTTACTATTATCAGAAATTGCCAAGTTGCCATAACAAATATAAGCTGTTGGATGATAGAGAAGTATTGGTGCCGAGAGTCCGTTATTGGAGCTAAATTTCCCATGAAGAAGATAAATCACAGTGGTTAAAGGTGCTAGTGCAGCTTTTGCATTGTCTCGATGATGTGCATGAGATGTTGCTAGGAAGTCTTCCCAAATGGTGGATGCCTTGGATTAGGTGAAGGCTTTGAATTTGCAAAGGTTTTGTATTGTGTTACTTTTTGAATTGAATTGAATTTGCAAAGTGGTTTTGTACCGGTGAACTACCTGGTTTGTAAAATATAGCATGGAACATGTTGAAGTTCAAATTGTAGACAAGTGCAAAAAGGTACACATAATTATATTTCGAGCAAATAGTACGTAAGTGTACACACTTAATAACTTAAGAAGCGTGCCTAATCACTATGTCATTTGGAACACAATATCTCAAAGTACTATTGCATCATGCACGCCTTTCTTCCAACGGTTTTGATTTACATGTGCTACGCCAGATAGCACTTGTCGCTGGGCATTCTACGGCTATTGGAAGGCGGTCCACCCTATTGGCTGATCAACTACTTCGCAAGGATGGTCTCCCCAAGGATTATGTAGTAAACCTTGACCGCAAGTAGATTTAGCAAATTGCTTGAGTATCTGAATCATCGATTCTTCCTCAACCATTTCCCAAAGCTCAGAAGCATGGTATTCGACCTTGGATTAGTACCTGCCAAAGATATTGGGAACTTAGATTTGTTTCTTCTATATCGCTTGGTTGAAGATCTACTTGTTGGTTGAAGAATTTGACACTTGTTTTGTAGATCATTCCTTACACCTACAATGCATACAAAATTATTAGTATATCATGTGAAAGCTTAATCAGATTACCTAAGTTATGTACATCTGACTGTATTGCAAAAGCTCTACAACATACAACATCTAAGCATAATTGTATTACCTAAATTAGATACATACACTAAGATGTGCCCGTGTCCTCGACTTGTTTGCTATCTGATGTACCAAAGACACTCATCTTGTACCCCACCTTCATCATCTTCACTAGATTCTTCTATTATTGTGAATCTCTTCTTTGTGATGCTAGGCTTCTTAATTAGCAAGCAACCTCTATTGCAAAAGCTCCATAAACTATCAATGTCTTCACCATATTGAGATTTTATGCATTTCACTACTGTGTCATTGTATGCACGAGAAGTATCAAATTGATGCTCTTGGACATAAGTGGTAAAGTCATTTGCATTCTTCAAGCCTACAAACCAGTCAAATAGCCAACACAAATCTTTGTCTTCACCCAGCTAGCCTGGGATGCCATCTTGGTATGCGAGAAGAGCAACCCTCATTGAAGATACATTTGAAAGGAAGGTCAAGAATCATAACACATCTATTTCCGTGATTCGATACTTGAGGAGTGGAATATCCAAAGGGAAAAGAAATATGTTCCGTCTCCATCATTGACCTCTAAGAAGAGGGTCCAACATCTATTGCCACCATAAATGAATTTAAATCTTGGTATGCCTTGCTCATACAACTTGTCTACAATGGCTGTCAGAACATCCAAGGGAAGATCTGACCAAACAGCCAAATCCCAATGGTTGGAACACCAGTACAACAATGATTTCGACAATGGACGACAAAAGAAGACTCCATCAGGTAATTGGATTGGCACTTGAGTGCCATTATAGTCACCGGGTGCTGATTTACAATAGTAACCCAAAATGCCTTGAGATCAAATATAATAAGCCCCTGTAGTAATCCAGGCGATTAGGTTAGCCATACATCTAACCCCGACCAAGCCTAAGGATAAGACAGAAAGTCTAAACTAATTCTAGTTTTTAACCCTTGATAGAAATTAAAGCGTTGCAAACAATTTCTTATTCAAATAAATTTCAAAGTACAATAGTCAATTAGCTTTAAATTCCATAAGTTGGAATGAGTTTAACTACCACTCTTACGCCTGTGCCCGGTGACAACTTGTTTTGTCTCATCTCTTCTTCTCAAACCATATTCAATCATGGCTTTTATTAATACATTTTTCCGCCAAGTGCAAAATCCTTGTCGAACCATGTTGATGAAAAGCGCAACAAACACAAGAATTAAGATCCGCTATAATAAAACATCCCAAAAGATTTATGTGAAATATAAGAACAACTCACCATGCTTTTAGAATTCACTTGGGCATCCACAAAAGCTTGCATAAAGGCCATCACATAAAGACCCCAGCCTTACATTATCCGGTTGTTGTGGAACCTCTGAATAGTTTCCTTCTTCTTCGCATTCTTCACATATAATTCAACTCTACGTGAGCTAGAGTTGGTTAGATATGTGATGACATCCTTATGAAGCCCGCATGACACACAAATGAGAAAATGCAACTAAGATTTAAGCAAGCAAAGAAGGGTACATATATCGAAAGAAAATGCTCACATATTTAGGAGTTTGTCTGTCCCTTTGTTATACCGGTCATGGAGTTCAACACAATAATTGCGGGGAGAAGCCATTGAGGTGGTATCGCAATTTTTGCAGACTCTAAAACAAAATCACCAAAACATGATGGGCAGGGTCCTCAACTTGAACGGAACCATAATATAATCTGGCATTTACTAACAACAATGCCTTGTAGCCCTTTCTCAACCTGCATCACCGACCGTCCCATACTATTAGCATCCAGGGCTAATCTTTTAAATGCTGCCCGATAAGTCAAAAAGTTTTCTGAGGGAAGAAAAGAAGACATCTCGCCATTTGAAGTCAATGCTGCTCACACACCTTCCGAATATGTCTAAATGTACATTAGACATGTGCCCATCTTTAAACAACGTCTCCACACAATATTTCGTGATCTTAATCGGAGGTTCAGCTTGGAACGGATAGAATGGAACCATTGTCCAAGGTTATCCATGTCACTTTGCAAACCAAGCATCAATGGTAACTAGCATAAAACACATATTACTTACATAGTTGCTCAACCGATGTCCGGTTCTAGTTCTCTTAGGTCGCCGCGACACCTTTGTATCTTTTCTTTTTCTTGACTCTTTCTCGCTCACACCACTATACAGATGCATTCTATCCTCGATTCCTCCTTCTCTTGCTTCACCACAACCACCGCCTTCATATCAGTAGCCACATTCTCCACTAAAATTTCTTCACCAGCTTGTATATGTTCTGTTTTACATGATTCTTCAATCTTTTTCGATTGTAGTTCCAACTAAGGCCATAGATCCACTAGTTTCCTCTGCTTACGCGAATAATAAAATGTATGAACATGCAATAACTAAATGCAATAAGAAGTTTTTTTGACTTTACCACTTGAAAAAAGATTTCAAGTTCGGTCTGATGATGTGGCATTGGCTTTAGAATTGGTACCTTCTCGCACCTTGTGCGAATCGCTTTTTTTTTGGAGTGTCAAGACCTCTACAATAATATCTTTTTTCTTTAGAGTGTCGAGCGGCTTCATTGTTCTCCTCGCCACGTGGTTTCAAGACTACAAGATAACTCATTTGTCAACAAAGATAAACATCAAGAAAATGTAGAAATTAAACTAATATGGACACACACCGTGTTGCCACATTCAGACCTTTGCTTCAGGGAGCTCAATTTGTTGTGCATATGAAGCTACAATTGTAGCTTTTGCTTGTGACAAAGGAAGGAAACATTATTAAAAAATCGAGCTCAATTTGCTTCCTTATAAAAGGGAAGCAAATTCATTTAAAACTAATTACTTACTTGATGTTCCTTTTCCTCCTCTCTCATGCTCGCTACAAATGTGTTCAATGTGTTCAGAGGTGACCTAGATGTGGACGGGGTTGACTTATCATGCTTCCCTCCATAATAATCATCTACACAACTTGAAAAAATCAAGTGTCTTTTGCGGGAGGATCTACTCGTTCTTGAAAAAGAAGCAGAGGGAAACGAGGTGAAATTGAAATACATATGAAAATACCATAACCACATATCACATACCTTTTCTCTGGCTTCTTTATACTACCCATGTCACCTGAAAAGAATGAAAGCATTACCAATAACTAGATGAAAGAAAGAAATGTACAATGGAAAAGTAAAAGCAATGTACAATCCAATTCCAAATGTACTCCATGTATCTCAGACTTGGGTAACTATGTACGCTTTATGTACCCACATCCAAATGTAGAAAGCTTCCTAAAAAAAAGAATTCATAAATGCATTCCATGTAGTCAGATTAGATATATTAGATATATGTATTTGGAGCCAAGTGTAGAAAAAGCTATCGAAAATTGTAATTGCATTAAAATGTATCATAGAGTACAAAGATGTATCAAAATGTCAAAGAGAAGACCACATGTTATACAAATGTACACACAGTGATTACCTACTTATCCTATTTTCTTAGTACATAAAAGTAACTCCTCAATAATATCTGGCAACATGCACATCATGCACATTAATAATATGCATGTACTAACATGATGTTTACACCAAGCCTAGAAAAGCAAAACGATCCAACCCTACAAATCTTCACTTCAACCTATATTTTAAAACCCAAATGTAATTAATATACTACGTAACAATTAATGCACAACCAATGCACAACTTCTAACTAATATCCATCTACCAATCTTACACCTGAACTAATAAAGAAAGACATGAAAGAAATCGATTATGCATGCTTACCTTTTTCCAATCAGCCCAATGCACGAGGTAGATTCACATCCCATGTGCGACTGTATCTATCCTTGATTGTTCCTTGTGCTAGCAAGATAGGAGATACATAATAGGCAGTAAGGATGTCCGCTAAAGATGCCAATACCACTTTGCTTGCAATTTGTGCGGGGACTGAAAATCAGCATTTCATTTGCTCTGCAGGAAGCTGAAACCAAAGAAAGAGGGAGGAGGCTGCAAGCTAAAGACCGTAGGAGTGATCTAAGAACTCCCTCAACTCCAAAATCTTTGTGTCCCCCTCCTCAATTGCTCTCTTTTTTGAAGACCTTAAATTGAGTTCAGAATCTAGCTGCCTCAACTCAGATGCTTTTGCTTCCACTTCCTTGCTAAGCTCAGCTAGATCCTGCCCCCGCTTGCTCTTCTGCGCAATTGCATCCTCCACCTTCCATTTTATGTGCTCAAACCAGGGTAAATTTTAAGGAGCTCAAAATTTTAGCACTAAGATTACGTTTGGCTAAACTTGAAAAAAAAAAAGGAGAATTTTGCATTTCTATTTGGCTAAATTTGCTTAGAAATAATTCTTGATGCATTTTACACTTGGCTAGATTTGAACTTTTTTCTCCCACTAACAATTTTATTTGGCGAATTTGAGTATTACAAATTTTGTATGCCTTGCAAAAGGGTATTTTAAGAAGCCTTATTGCAAGGCTGTATAAGTTTGCCTTCTTTTTCCATAGAATCAAGATAGGGCTATAGAGTAATGGGAATTAAAGCTAAAGTTCCAGTTTTTGAAAAATACAGCAAGAAGAAGGAACTCGACAATAAGTATAGCAATCAACCATGAGGTTTAATGTGGCACATTCACAACCTTCAATAATAGAATATCTCCAGGTGAAGACATGGATTCTTAGCTACAATAATCGTCCCTTTCACCACCCAAATGGTATCACATATCGTAACACCCCCTCTTACATTTAGGCTTTCTTCCAATATATGGCGAGATCCCCATCTTACTGACATAATGCCTATATTTGCCAGTAATTTCTCTCTTACAAAGATGGCATACAAGTACCAATAATGTATCAAAAATATATCAAAATATACCTCTTTCCTCTTCCAATGCTTGCAGTCACTGTAATGCCCTTTTTGTGTCATGTTGACCATAAGAAATGGTTTGGTCCAAGTGTCATATGTTAAGAGAAGAGATGAGAAGAGACAGGTTGACCATAAATGATGGCTTGTCTTCCAAAACATGCTGTTCCAGAAAATAGTTCTAAATTTGCTTTGCAAAGATTCTGTATAAACATGAGCATGCCAATCAAAGTTTTTGCAGCTCCAACAACAACTTCTCAGCCTTATCAAACTCGTGACTCCCACGGTATGCACTAATCATGATGTTAAGTGTTACTTTATCAGGATTGCAACCTTCTTTCTTCATTTCTTTGTACAAAAATTCCATCCAATCTAACTTCCCGGCTCTTTTATAGGCATCAAGGGCTGAATTATAAACTGCAACATCAGGAACGACATCGATGTTACGCAAGCTGTCGCGAGAATTTTTGGAACCCTAAACGCTCAAGACCCCATTTACCATAAGCATTGATTAAAGTACAAAGCGTGGCGAGTCAACCTTCACTCCTTCACTCTTCATTTTCCAAAATATTTGTTCCATTTCTGAATGTTGCGACCTCCCATAAGCATTTTGGGGAGAAGCCTTCTGATCCGCTTTACGCATTTCCTCAAAAGCGTGATCTATCTTCAAAGTGGATAATAAAATAATAAATTAATGGTTAATTAACATGGATTATAGCGTTAAAACAACACGTCTAAGCTAGTACAATATGATGTGAACTTGCATATGCTAGCTTCGCCCGGGGATAACTTTGCAAAGGATATTGTATCCCTTTGCTATAACATAATATCCTCCATCCATATTTAAAGATCACAGGACATGTTTTGTAATCTGATATTTCTCAAGCAATTGCATTACAAAGCGAGGTTTTCAATATTATCACGAAAATGATGTATTGATCATCGATAACTTTTAGTAGTATCTTCTATACAAAGAGACCCATTCAAGCTCAAAAGCAATGATACTTGTTGCATTACATAGACATGTCTCAAAGACATGGTGTTTGAGATCTAGGCTAGCAAAATATCTATTTATGAAAGTGATCTTCACGATGTATCAGCCACTAAGACGTTACTTCTATCCACTAGAAAGCATTATTCAAATATTAAAGGATAGAGAAATCAAAATTAAACAAATTTCCTATGCATGAATGAGACAATAGTTTATTCTAATAGTCATATCTATAAACTTCTTACAAACAAAAAATAATCTAATAGCTTGTTTACCTAAAAGGACCATATACTACCGCTTGTGTGTGTAAACTAGATGCATTGTATAGCGGACCATGAACCTTTGTTAAGCTTGCCAAACAAATACATCAATTATCTTTGCATTGGATACCAACATTTTTAGATTATATATACTTTTATAGCAAAACCTATGAAAATCTAATGCAGCTTCAAGACGGTAACAACTATTTGAGAGATGTACCAACGGTAAAATCTGAGATATCTTGTTGATCAGGACATGTTCTTGATGTATATTTTGCGGGAACAACACTTCTTGATTAGCGGTCCAAAGTCTCGGTTTTCACGCAAATAATGCACAATGATATTATGTGCATAAACACGCAGAGATACAAAAAGGACATAAATGTTAGCAAATAAATGGAAAATAGAGATTATGTCATAAAAATAGAGCCAAATATCTTTGAAGATAGATAGATCGAACCTAATCAAATAGGTAATGGCCCTTCTATAACTGACATGTCCGGCCCACGCAAAAACATCTAGATATGGATTTAACTTATTCTAGAAAGGAATACACACACAATAATGGGGCTCAAAACCACATGCAAATCCGTCATAGGAGGTTAGCCTTGTACCTCGTCCCTTCCTTGTAGGAACATAGAGCGACAAATCAAGGTTATCCAAGACCTTGAAGCATCGGTCCAATCCAACCTATCTCCAACAAAAGCATAACAAAGAAAGCCACTATAGGGATGATTTTGCAGCGTCAATTTAAAAGAAGAACCATCGATGGGCAAGACATGGCTATTTGCCGATTTTAGGGCTTGTAGATTTTGTCTATGGAGAAGGCGAATGTGATCATAGATCTTGCATATTTTTATCAAGGATACTTAAGATGTTACGAAATTTGCCCCCTTTTATATGGCTATTTTTTTTTCCCACTAAAAAATCATCCCTTGTAAACTTTCGCCACCCTTTTCTTGAATATCCTAGAAAAAAGCCTTTTGGCATTAATCGCCACTCTTTTATACCACATTTTATGCTCAAACTTCATAGCACTACCGTCACTTCCATCCATCTCTTTGTTGAAATGCCTCCAACTCGACATCGATTCAAGTAATTAGTCTCGGCCTCATGGACTAGCTTAGAATATCTTGCCCTTTCGCCTTCCCTATGCTTCAAAGTCTCAGATAGCTGCAGTCTTGTCTCCTCAGAAGTGTGATCTCCTTACATATGCTTTCCTTCAAAGAGGATCTGCTCTCAAGAAATACATTCAAACTGTCCGGATCCTCTTTTTTGTAGAAAGTATCATAGGACTTGTGGCCCTTGGCATTTTTGGACTTCTGATTACAACCCAGGTCAAAACCTGGGATTCTTTGACCTTGCTTTTATTTGTGGCTATTTTTAACATCATCCCAATCAACTCGATTCACCTTTTAAGTGTAAGGCAAATGCTCTAGCAAAATCTCTGGGAACATAGTGATTACGTACATCTTTCCTACCGAATGCAAACTCATACCACTTAAAAATTCTGCCACGGTCTTCCAACTTCACTAGCCATCCTTGTACCCAGACGGTAGGTTCCTTAGATCCCCAAACCCGTCACTAAAGAGTTGTACTACGCAAATTTTTCCTTGAATTTCATATTCGCCGGATCCCTTCTGAAAATATCGTGTCCTCCTTGCTGCGGCCGGGACTTCGGACTTCAAATGTGTGTCCCTCAGCTTTGAAGCCCCAGGAGATTTTCGGTTGACCGAAAACTCTTCTTTGGTGTCTTTGCCATTGTCTATACCTGCAATGCAACAAGAAATATCTTTTAATTGTCCTAAAGGTGCAACAATCGAGCTTGCACATGTAAACAAAAACCTAAAGTAATAAATTAAAAGCGGAAAAGAAAAAACTAGGGAAGAAGACGATTGTACCTTTGATTTGTTGAGAATGGCCAAGCGACTTTCGGAAGAGCGCGGTTTTATTCGCTTGCAAGAGATCGAGTCTTGCCGGATCGCAGGTAAAAGCAAGAGAGATCAAATGACAAAGAAACAAGAACGGGGGAAGAAAGAATTGGAGGAATTTTCGATATGCCTATTTTGGGTCGAAAAAAAAAAATTCAAAACACGGTAATTATTATACATTTCTAAAAATGTATATGTATTAAAATGACCCAATATTTTATCACCCTAACGTGCTTTTACCATCGTATACCCCATGCCATTGTATACCCCTTGCCAATATGAGTGAGTTTGCCAGTTGTATACATCACCCACGCCATTGTATACCCCATGCCAATGTGAATGAGTTTGCTAGTTATATCACCCATGCATGAGTTTGCTACTTATATTTACCCCATAATGAAGTCAATGAGTTTGCTAGTTATATTTACCCCATAATGAAGTCAATGAGTTGCTAGTTATATTTACCCCGTATTGAAGTCACCATAATGAAGTCAATTAAGTCTAATCCCGCATTAATGGAGTCAACTAAGTTGCCTATAGTGAAGTCAATGAGTTTGCTAGTTATATTTACCCTATATTGAAGTCACCATAATGAAGTTGCCTATAGTGAAGTCAATGAGTTTGCAAGTTATATTTACCCCGTATTGAAGTCACCAAAATGAAGTCAATTAAGTTTTCTAACCCCGCATTAATGGAGTCAACTAAGTTGCCTATAGGCCTCGGCGAGTCATCCCAGCCATGCATCTACGAGCCAAAGATGTCGTTAAATGCATAATGAGTCGCATTTGCACTAATGTAGCAGTTAATGGAGTCAACTAAGTCGCATTTGCACTAATGTAGCAGTTAATGGAGTCAACAAAGTTGCCTATAGTGAAGTCAATGAGTTTGCTAGTTATATTTACCCCGTATATTAGTGCAAGTTAATGGAGTCAACTAAGTTGCCTATAGTGAAGTCAATGAGTTTGCGAGTTATATTTACCGTATTGAAGTCACCAAAATGAAGTCAACTAAGTTTTCTAACCTCGCATTAATGGAGTCAACTAAGTTGCCTATAGGCCTGGCGACTCATCCCATGAGGCGAGCCAAAGTGTCGAGGTGCATAATGAGTCGTGCATTTGCACTAATGTAGGTTAATGGAGTCAACTAAATTCGCATTTGCACTAATGTAGCGAGTTAATGGAGTCAACAAAAGTTGCCTATAGTGAAGTCAATGAGTTTGCTAGTTATATTTACCCCGTATATTAGTGCAAGTTAATGGAGTCAACTAAGTTGCCTATAGTGAAGTCAATGAGTTTGCTAGTTATATTTACCCCGTATTGAAGTCACCATAATGAAGTCAATTAAGTTTTCTAACCTCGCATTAATGGAGTCAACTAAGTTGCCTATAGGCCTCGGCGACTCATCCCCCGCCAGAGGCCTGAGCCAAAGTGTCGTGTGCATAATGAGTCGCAACCAGCATATCCAACACGAGAAATACCAGCAGCCCCAATTGGAGGAGTGGTAGTAGCTTTAGCTTGTCTTAGCTTGTCTACGTTCTTCGACATAAAAAATGCTAAAGACCAAAGGTTGGTCTAAAATCATCGGGTTAGGAACTCCTAAAATAGATGAACCTGTGACACAACATATTAGCCCAAATATAACACGTTAGGTCCAACCAAATGGAGTAGATGGCGAACTCAAGTCTAACCGGAAAGGGGCTTGACCAAACATGGATCGCGCCCATCTTGGAAAAAGGGAAGCATTGTGCTTGCAAAGGTTCGCCAAGATACTTCATATAAAAACGTGTCCACCTGCCATTCCACATCGAACAGACAGTTTTACTGTCATCTAAAAAATGATGGAGTAAAGATCTCCTTGCTTTGCCCCTCTCAAACAGTAGTTCCAGGGCAAATAATCAAGAATCTGGACTATGAAGACGGTGCCTGCAAAAGAAATTTCATAGAACTGCGCAACCAATTCAAACCCGGCCATCTAGAATGCTGCAAAATATAGCAGTTTAACTGCATCAAATTTGTCTCTTTCCGCGCAGCGGGCCTTTGTGACGAGTGAAAAACACCTTAAGAAACTTCGGTAGAGAACCGAGGAGATTTCTTCCGCGGGATTTCTTCACGCTCGTCCGGTCACGCACATGAATAGCTAATTAATGGGTCAATTCAAAGCGAGGTTTGAAAGCCAAGATGGAATCAGATCAGCCACGGATTTTGCAAAGACATAGATTGGACAATGCCGGAATTAAATGCTCATGCATTGTGAGAGGGCTGGAATAAAATGTGACAGAACATGCCAGGGAGGCCGATTCGAAGAAATGGCCTTGAATTGAATGGGATGCAAGTAAGGAGTCGTAAACCAAAACAAAAGGACGCATCGAGCACAATATGCCCGTCTACCTCCATTCCTTCTAACCCTATTTTTCTTCGTGAATTTTTAATTTTGATAGCCGTAGATGACGAAAAGTCTAGATCCAACGGTAAATATAAATACATCCCATATTATACTGATGTGGCAATGCAACATGGATAGGCTAGAATTCCAAGAAAGACTGTAGGCTTGGTTCGGCTGCTGTGCTAAAAAAAAGAAAAAGAAAGGAAAAAGAAAAGTATGTAGGAAAATGAGGAAAAAAGAAAAGAAAAATCGAAACGCAGGATAGAGCAACAAGCAAAGGGAAGGGAAAACGTGTTAAATGCACAAAAACCTCTTACAAAACAGCAATGCTAGGCTTGGTTTCTACTATATTAGATTTATGAAAAGGAGTCTGAGCTGAACAAGTTTTTCACGCAGGTTCCCAACTTATGCCCAGCAATGTTGGGCACCATCACTAGTAACATTAATGACACTGTCACAGAAGCCTATATATCCATTCATCCTAAAGCACCATAACACCATAGCATTAACGACACTATCACAGAAACATTCTCTGCAGGCACTATTACATTAACAAATTTAAGCTTTACTATATGCACAATATTCATGCGTATCGCATTTGCTTACATAATGTTTTCTCTCTTCGCCTACTGGAGTATTCTCATCTGCAATGTATAGAATAAAGGAACATGATTTTCCATTCATTCGGACATCTCCTCATATAAAGCAAATATATGCTCAAAAATGTGATCTGTCACATGAGAAAACTTCTCCAACTAAGGTTCCTGGCAATTTCATTCCTGCTAGAGATGAAATAAAAATCAAAATAAGCCACTTCAAACAGGAGTTGATTTGAACAATAAATCCTTTAGTTCACTGCTGCCATGACATGTCAGCATAGAAGAGCATTGCACATGACAACATTTTGACTTGAGCATTTGAGCAATGTTGTTAAAAAACCTGTTTTTTATTTTTAAAGTACCTCTATAAAAATCCTCATGTTTTTTAAAGGATTTTTATGATTTGATATGGCCAAAAAAAAAAAAAAAAAGCCGGTTAATTCTTTGCACTTATTTAAAGGGGATTCAAGCAAAGCAATTTGAAGTTTGGAAGACCCCTTAAGTTGACTTGGTATGTGGTTTGTTCTTGAGTTCTTGGCATGACTTTTCCACATGATCCATCTCTAAAGTTCTTCACCTCTTCTCCTATGCCAAACATTCCACTTGCCTCAAATTCCATGCCCTACCTTCATTCCTCATAGCAAGTTTGGCAAAAAAAACCTTTTTCTAGTCAAAACATGCCATTCATTCTCCATTCATACTACACACATCCACCATACAACCACCATCTTGAAAAGAAAAAATTCTATTCAATTTGGCCCTCCCCCATGATCTAGGGTCAAATTCTCTCTCTAAAAGTCAAAATGGAGAGAAGAAGTGCAAAAATTCCAAAATGAATAAAAAGTTGCAAATTCATATGCACTTATGCCAAATTGGACCATGTCACCACTCAAAGTTGCCAAATCACCATCCACATCACCACCATTGCCATGTCATCACACACAAGTGTCACCCTTCATGAAAAGTTTGTTCTTTCAAAAATATTTCCTAAATAGTTACTTGAACCACTAAGGGGACATGTCATCATGCCACATCACCACCAATGCCCCCACATCACCACTCACGTGTCACACACATCATTTCCATCTCATCAAAAGTTTTGGCTAGAAAAAAGATGTTTTGCCAATTTGCTTGACACCTCATCATCTCACATTGCCATGTCTTCCTCCACTTACCAACTCATCTTGCCTACTTGCCACTTCACCATATTCTTACCCCATTTTGAGCCAAAAAGTCAAAGTGTTCATTTGCATAAAAGAATCTTCCACAAAGATTCTATTTGCAAAAAAGAATTTTCAAAAAAGCGTTCATTTTGACCTTCATTCTTAGTTTCTTGGGAATTGTGCCTAGGTTCAAAATGCAAAAAATTCCTATCTCCCCGCCAAGCCTAGATCCTCCCCAGTCCAATCTCCCCCCGCCAAATGGTACACCCGGGCGTGTGGGGCGGTAACGGACCGAATCCCACGTGCACATAGCACGTACGTTTAATAATCCACCTGTGTTATTCTTTTTATATCCAAGTCTTCCTTTACATAAAATTATCTGAAAAATTCAAGATATTTTGCACTTGTTCCTGCACTAAATGTGTTTAATCATTGTATGCAGACATGATAGAAGGAGATCCAAGCATCAAAACACAAAAAGAACTCATATCTTTAGATCTGTGAAAAATTGCTCTCTGCCAGGGCTATTGACCAAATTTTGACCCAGTCAGGGGTACATTTTTGGATGATTTGTGCTATTCCTTTTACATCTAACTTTTTGACACAGCATCCTTCAAAGTTTTAAGTAGTTATAGCAATTGAATTCATCATCAGATCTCACTTTGCCTGTAAATGGCATCATTCTTGCTGAGTCAGTCTTTTTCTTGATTTGGGAAAGCACTAATAAACTGTTGTGCAGGCATTCTTCTTGAGATTTTTTCACACAGAGTGGTTGCCTTGAGCAACCTGGAGGTCCTAAACCATTGAGGTTGAAGGTTTTGTCAGGAATACCTTCAACATTCACTTACTTGAAATGTGTTGATTCGATAATAAATAAACCCAAGTGAGCTCGCAACTGTGGCTATTCAATATTTGAGAACTTATTTCGAGACGTTAGATTGCAAAATAATAATATATGCAAATGTGCGTGCAATTCATGAGAGGTTAAGCACGGGCCGTCCATTGACCAAGCTCGATGGTAGTGTAATAAATGTTGGTCACTTTACAAGGTGGATTGCCCTTATCCAAATGTCAAAGCAGACTCATAATAGAAAGGAGTGTAGATCCGACCAAGAGAAAACGAGAGCTCAAACACAAGTATGCGAGAGTGTACTCTGCGACCTGGGGAGGTCTTCATGCAGTGTTTGTAGCATATAGGTATAACCCGTATTCCCTGAAGCTTCTTCATGTTTTCAAATCATATGAGTTTCATTTTTATAGTAAATTTTTATCTTTTTCAAAGTTAAAATTTTATGTTTATGTTAAGTTTTTATCTTTCTTAAAGTTAAAATTTTATGAGGCATGCGAAGACATTGCACAAGAGTTCTAAGAAGTCAATGTTTATAATATGCTATAGATGATATTGACTTCTTTGGATACTGACGTTAAAAATACTATTATTAGTGGCATGTTTTAGAATAGGCTTATGTGCCTCTGCAATATTTTTACCAGAAATTACACGGGATGTAATATTACAGGTATAAAAGTTACAGCGAAAAGTTTTGTGTTGCTAACTCTAGCTGAATATTACTGCAAGAAATGAAGTAGGTTAAAACGGATCTATTAAACTTTTGCACACATCTTCTTTAACTAAATATGGTATCTACATGCTGCAAAAATCAGTGACATATTCAACAAAACTTGGGCTTATTCAAATATAATAGATTGGGGTATCATTTTAAGATTACATGTCATGTTTAACTTTTCTTGATACTTATATTTTTTACAAGTTCTAAATAACTTTATCTGTAAATTTAAAGTATAATTGTTATAAAAACATAAACAATTCCTTCCTAAACTAATTTTCACGTGAATCTATTTAGAATTAGACATTTCGAGAATACAAAATTTTAACTTTCAACTAGTTCTTAACAAATTTAAAATTTGGCAATCAGGGTAATTTGTAAATGAAATATAATGGTTTGACAAGTGAATGACTTGAAATTATATGAGAATTTCACAATTTACAAACTCTTAGTACTTTAAAAATACTTTAAAAAATGTGTTAGATTAATATTATTTAAAATATAAAATTTATGTTTTAATAACAAATATTGAAAAATATATATTGAAAATTAATTAAAACTAAACTATTCAATTTTTTTTAATTAAAACATAAACGTAATCATTTGGTACATTTCATCTAAACTTTCTTTAAACATTTAAAAAAAAAAAAAAATTAATCATATAGAGTTCATCTTAGATGAAAAAATTAATTTTAAATAGATTAAATTAAAAATTAGTGTAGAAAATAATTTTAAACATTGATAACTATCAAACTTTTTATCTGAAGTTAAACTAAAAATTTTATAAAAATCAA
Organism: Isoetes taiwanensis; assembly: GCA_021234155.1. Classification (NCBI taxonomy): domain Eukaryota; kingdom Viridiplantae; phylum Streptophyta; class Lycopodiopsida; order Isoetales; family Isoetaceae; genus Isoetes; species Isoetes taiwanensis. The sequence continues at coordinate 57,723 of JAJEKV010000402.1, forward strand.
CAAAAGTTAAAAATACATATAATCTTATCATGACATCCTTGAAGGATATCTATTAGATTTGAATAAGTCCAAATTTTGTTAAATATGTCATTAAGTGGTAGCAGGCCAATAGTCTACATTTACTTGGCAGTATTTCTAACCTATACGAAACCTAAATTATTGAGATAAAAAATCTAACACATAAAAAATCACCGACCTCAACCTGAGAAGCTAAATCAAGAAACAAAACTCTTTGCTTACTGACTAATGAGGACCTGGAGGAACAATACTTGCATTGTGGTAATAGTAACAAGTATAACCATGAGAAAAAAGCAAAAGCAACCCAAGAACATGGTAAGAGTAGAAAAAAAAAAAATTCCAGTGTAGTTCCGGTGGACCCAGAAGATCTAGATGGAAACAATATTGCAAATAGGAAAAATTGACTCAATTGCTTTACTTCTAGGCTAGCTGCTTCACATGCATAATGTAACAGGGACCTCAAAGCGAGGTGTCACACCATGAGCTAATTGAACAGTATGGTTTCCCCAAAGAAAGGCCATAACTCTGCCCGTCGTAAACCACTAGGGCGGCCAGTGTTTTGCTGTTTATTATGGTGTCTAGTATTTTAGTTTCTTAGTGTCCTAAGCGGCACCACCAAACGTAAACCTTTATCATTCAATCAGATAATCATTCATTCAGATAATCCAGCAGTCATTACATTCATTCAGATAATTCAACAGTCTTGATATTCCCAAAAGTCTTGATATTCCAAATTCTAATTACAAGACAACAGAAATTCCTGAACACAGCTTCAACTGAACTCAGCACTGATCCTTCATTTACTGATTTCTTACTCCACAAGTATCCTGCCACAAAAATCAAATGCAAAATTAGCAAGATTACTAAAGAAAGCATTTAAAAACAAGGAATAGTTACCGGCTGATGCAAGATTCACCGAGATTTACCTTTAGCAAGGTAAAACCGCCAAGATTCAACTCCAGCAAAAGAAAACCGTCAAGAACCTTCAAAAAAGAGTAAAATGTCAAAGAAACAATTGAGATATCAAATAAAATAAGCAAGCGCCAAACATATTTATCTCCTGCGACCAAAAATTTGTCAAAATACATCAAAATCTTCAATTCTGTTAAAAAAAAAACATAATAATTAGAAAACAGAGCAAGATCAACAATAGCGCCATCGCCATTTACCCTGTGCAACCAAGATTTCGTGAAAAAGCTTCACAATCTTGAAGTCTAAAAAGAAATAGCAAAAATGTTAGAAATAGGGTAAGCGCTAGTTAGATTAACACCATAGCAAGTAAGATATACCAAATTTCTTCAAAAAATCGATGTCTAGACCAAAGATGCACCAAGAAAGAACGTATATCGCTAAAATGAGAGAAAGAAAAAGGAAAAAAAAAAAAAAGAAAAAACAGGGTAAATGTGGACGTGTTCCACTTGGCGCCAGTTAGATTAACACCATAGCAACTAAGATATACCGGATTTCTTCAAAAAAACGCTGCTCCAGCAGCATGTAATCGCAAAGAACGATGCCACAACCGGAGAGAGCGAAAAAAAGAAAAAGCATGGTAAATGTGGACGTGTTCCATCTGGCGCCACGTGTTGGTCCACGTGTGGGAACCCACCGGTCGTCGCGGATTTCCGGCGGGAAACCAACAGGCGGAGCCGTCGCGAGGGGCTCCCGCCGAAAACCCGCTACAACTGGTGGGTTCCCAAGCGCATAGCCAATTGTATTATCTTACTGGAACCTAAGAACTCTGCGATAGCAGCAAACTGGCTCAAAACGCACAATCCACTCTACAATCCTTGACCTTAATTGAAGCTCATAAACTCATTTTTTTACAAATGGGAGTGAAAGACAGAGAAATGAGCACATTCTAAAGCATCGTTGAAGGAAGCTTTGTCAGTGCACAACACAGAAGACAATTTGTGCTCCGATGGTGCCTAAGAGAACACATGTCGACTAAAATGAAATTTAGATGCAGGGAGAAAAAATGGACCTTGAAAAGAAGAAAAGAAAAAGAAAAAAGTAGCAGTCAATCTCATATGTTCAGATAAATGAACTTTATATACTTCAAGTTTGAATCATCTACTAAAGGAGAAGTACTCTAGAAAGCGCTCAATAGATTAAAAACAACAAAAATTGGGTAAGCCTAATATGCTCTCCCCTTGTGCTTGAAGATCTATGTCCATTGTCCACATTGACCATAGAAAATTTTAGTTTTGGACAAAGCTTACGAATTTGGGGAATGAATATCAAACTTTATATGATTTTCTTCATTACAAAGTTCCCATATGGAAGAATGATCGTATTACTTTTTTCAGAGAGCAAAAACTGCGAAAATGAAATACCATATGAGCAAGTTATATCAAAAGTGTTGTAGCCTAGTAAACATTTTCAAACCTATTGGCAAATATTCATGTGTAGTCTTAGTAACAAAAGCTTACTCCATAGATTAGATATTAGATATCTTAATATGAATTGGATATTTTTATGTTCGTGAATGACAAGAGGCAAGCTACAGAATGTCACAAGACTAATCTGCGTAGTAAAATTTTATAGAGACAATTTCTTATACATGTTAGACTAAGCTTGAGGCAAACTCACATAAAGCATTTGTTATAGTTATTCAAACTTCAAGTCCCTACCTCACCACTAGTCCAAAGGATGAACCCAAGAATTGGCCATCAAGTATCGCTCAAGGGCGTTGACCGTGCTATCTCGGGAACAAGTGGTGGAGTATTCCGCTACACATACCTATAGTCCCTCAGATGATGTGGTGGTGCGTGTTTGGAAGGTTCATCCGGATGTTGTGTCTTCTTGTTTTGTCGGCGGTCTTGTTACCGGTGTTGGCTATTCATGACACACCGCCCCTTCCGAAGGCAAGTGGTCTCTCGCAGTCGGGTTCTCGATGGCGCTCGGGTTTGACGTGGACATGGAGCTCACTTCCCCCACCGAAGGTTAGGTGCTTCGTGGCGTGTGGTGCAATCAGCCAGACGTGGTGAATGCCCCTTGCGGAGTCGGGCTTTAGTCGGTGTGAGCCCTCCTCCGCCTTGTTGTGGCCTTCATCGTGAGACCGTGGAGCATTGTCTGGTTTTATGCCCTCATTTGCGGTGTGCCAGCCGGGATTGGGTTAGGGGCTCTGTCCGTGAGATTGACTAGAAAAGCTGTTACTTCATGTGTATCCTTAGTGCTTGGCCGCTTTTGCGGCAAAGCCTTGCATCCGTTCCTATGAAGGTTTGGTGGTGTGGTTGATTTGGAAGGCGGTTGTGGATCTTTCGGGGGATTCAGTTGTAGCTCTAGTAAGCCTCTCGATTCCTCGACTTCGTACAAGCTTATTTCAAAGCTTAACGGTGTACCCGGATTAGTAGAGCGGAAGTTTGCCATTTGGGGACTTCTTGGGTGTTGTAGATGGTGATGGTCAGGCTTGTACAGCAATAGAGTTGCGCTTTCTCCCCGGAGTTTGTTGTGGAGTGTCGAGGTATCGCTGTCTCTTTGGGGCAGTTCTCCTTCCTCCTCACTTGCTTTGTAACATTACCATTCTTTTAATATATTGATGACACAGTTCTTCAAAAAAAAAAAGAATTGGCCATCAAGTAATTCGTATTGTGTATATCTCACCCTCTTGAGACTATCAGATTGTAGGATCTCTTATAAGCCGAATCATCCACAAGGTCTTTCTCTTGAAAAAGGTGAACAAACACACAACCACCCACTGAACAAACAGACATACATATGTTATCATTGCTAGCATTGCACCAATGAGTAGGAACATGATTGAAATAAAGTATAGAACCCATGAGATTGATTGATTGGAATTGAATCAGAGGCTTAGATTGTGGTTCAGATATGGATATAAGCATACAGGGATAGAAATTTTGAATCAAACGAACAAATTGGATAAGTTTGGATGGGGTATGTGATGCAGGAGGTGTAAGTTGATCTCTCAAATGTATGCCATCAGTATGACCAGTATAGTGGGGGATACAAAGAGAACCCCGTTTACACAGGTGTTAGAGTGCATAGATATATATTATTAGTCTATTTGAATGGGCAAAATTTTGACTTGTATGAGCTGGATCTTAAGGAAAAAAAAAGGCAAATTGTAAAAATACCCTCATTTTTTTGCCCAAAAAAAAAGGGTCAGGAGTGTATCAAAAGCCTGGAGTTGAGGCGCGAGACCTTCTGAGACTGGGATGCGATAACCATGGCAGTGGAAGGGCTTTGGGAAAGCAAAATGGCAAATCCGTCGTCAAGAATCTTGGCGTTTCCTTCCGGAACCAGCTGCCACACGAGCCCCCCTGCAACCGGGCTGCCGTTGCTTGCTGCTGAGTATATTGTTGCATAAATTGTTGCCAAGAATTCATCCCTTTGCCCTTCCACATATCCTTCCTCCTTGTCTGATTTGCCAAATTCTGAAAACAGAATTGGCTTGGAAATCTGAGAGCCTGTGTCTTCTATGTGGTTCAGGATCCAGCCCGTTACAAACTCTAGCTGCTCATCAAATGTGCTTGAAGGAAGCCTGCAATGCAGAAAAAGGATTTTGGATTCTGTTAAAAATGCTGAAATGAAAGAACCCACAAGAGAAAACGCCCGCCTAGAAGAGAACACTCTCTTCCACGCAGCGTTTTGCAGCGTTTAGGGTTTGTGTTCTTACCATAGATCAGGATAGGAATGAACTGTTGCAAAATCTATGTTGGGAATCTGGTTCTGGCGTACAAAATCTGTTCCCATCTGAGCAGCCCAGCTGCCCAGTAATCCTCTGTTCCAATCTTTGGGTCCATAGAAGCCCTCTGTGCCAATTGCGAGTAGATGGTTACTGTCTATGCTCTTCACAAAGGCTGCCATTTCTTCAATCCATGTCTGTTACAAAAAAGAGCATAAGAATCTCTGTTCTATTTTTTCCTTCTTTTCTTTTCCAAGAAGTGTGACAGACCTGCATTGTGTCTCCAGATGGATCGCTCATACATCTGGCCTCATTCATGAGCTCCCATGCAAATATAGTTGGATCATCTCTATATGCAACTTTTGTGATTGTATTAACTCTTCTCAGCACCGTCTAAAAAACACAACTCCAGCCGATCAGAATGTTGAAATAGCACTTCTGTCTGTATGCAAAAAGGAAGAAAAGAAAATTTTTAACCTCAACATAGCTCTTGTAGTATTCTTTTATCACAGGATTCCTGAAAAATTCATCCTCTGAAGATATTGAAGTATGTCCAGCTTCCTGAGCCCATTTCACATACTGTGCCTTGCCTCCATAATCTTCATAGTTATTCGAGAGCGCAAGGATTAGCTTCACTCCATTATTGTATGCTTGAGATAAAACATAGTCAAGGCCCTGTAATAAAGTCTTTAAGGTTAGTTTTTAGCCATGCTAATTCAAAGTATAGTAGAAATTTCTTTAGGATATCCTACTGTAAGAAAATTCTTTAAGGTATTTTCTACTCTTCTCTCTGTCTTCTACTTCAAACTATTAGAGCAACTTCTACAGAATATCTTACCGTGAAGCAGAGACTGAACAGACTTGAGACAAATTACCAAAAAAAGAAAAAAAATTCTAGATATGTTATTTCAAAAAGACAAAAAAAAATTTGAGAAAAAAAAAATGTATCTTTCTACAGTTCTGTATTCTTTAAAAGAAAAGAAAAGAAGCTTATGAGCTCTTGACAGACCTGAAAAGCCTCCTCATTATAGACACCAGGGGATACTTGAATGGCATGATAGCCTCCATCTCTGAAAGCCCAAGTTCGACAAACAGAGAGGCCCAAGCTACTGGCCTGGCGAAGGACATTAGTAACGTTGGCTCTTGTGGGCTCATCAACTGCAAAGGAAGGAAGCCAATATGCATTGAATCCATTCACATAGAAAGGATGGTGCTCTAATGTAAAACCGTTTGAAGTAGCTCTCACAAAGCTTCCCTGAGACCTGTATCCCCTTGACGCTGTTACTAGTACTACATTTGACTTCCTGGAAGTAAATATATAAGGAAGATCAGGAGTAGAGTCATCCAGAATGCTGCCTGCATTTCCAAGACAAAAAATGCAGCTGTTTCGTGAGTTTTGCCTCCACCCTTTTCCCTCTTTACAGTTAGAATTTGTGGCTTATAAGAAAAACAAGAACTCATCCTTCTAAATCTTGTTACTGACTTCTTTCAGCGCCTTTGACACTAGAGTTCCTTGATGCTCAAGTTGTTTCTGATCATCAGCTTCTGTCACTGGCAGGTGCATTATCTCTCAAATGCACGTGTTTGATCCTTGACAGTGGTGTAAGAGTTAGAAAAAAAGAATTTGATAGGAGCTTGGAAGAAAAAAAATTGCAGAGAGTGACCGTTGTGCAGCTTTGGAGTGACTACAAAAATTATATATTTGTGGCAGCCTACAAGGCATAACTTATATAGGTAGTCTGTTTTCAGTTCTTTGAATTGAGGTTTTATTTTTTTCTGAAAGTTTGAAAACTGTGATCTCATTCTTGGGTACAAATACAAGGACATATTCAGGAAAGCCTACAGCCCAAGATCCCAAAACCAAGGTAGGATAAAACCCAGCATTCAAAATCAGATGGAGAACTATATACGTTCAAATTTGAGGTTGTGATGAGAAGGAAATAACAACAAAAGAGGCCAAGGAAAGGGCCAACCAGATGTAGAAGAATGGCTAACTTATATTGAGTCTGGTTAAAGCTGTACAAAACAAAGCAGAGGTCTGTATAAGTGCAGAGAGGTCTGAAAGGCATGTAAGCTACTTTCACGAAGAAAATGCATCAGCAGGATGGATCTGACAGGCCAAACTAGAGGGAGGAGGAGATAGCGAGATCATGAATATACGTGCAAAAATCACAAGCAGGGCGTGAGCTGATCAGGTTGTACAGAGGGCAAGAAATGCGTTTTGCAGGCACAAAGGGAGGCCTTTCTGACGTTACAGACAGAGCCCTCCCTCTCCACTATATGCCTTTGTTTAATAATTCCTCTGTTTCCTAGTGGAGCTGTCTGTCTGCTCCAGTCCGTTTTTTGGAGATGGTGGTTAGTAGGTTTGCTTGCCTGTTTCCCGTGACATTACTAGTTAGGTATTTCATGTTGTGTCGATCTCGGGCCCCTGTATCCGCCATTTGGGTCAACGTCGACAATTGTTGTTTGTTTCCAACCCAGACAAGGGTAAATACTCAAAACAGACCCCTTTTATCCTTAAACATTGGAAAAAGGGGTACCACCCTGGTTAAACAAGAACTTCTGTTTCGGCATCCCAATATCTCAGTGCGGCCGCAATTTGGACCATTCGTCTATTTTAGCACTGCCACGTGGCATGCTGCAATTTCGGAGAATGACAATTAGTTGAACAAGAAGATAAGTTTCTTGTTGGCTCCCCCTTGAGATACTACCCGGGTAAGCAAATCAGAACATGATTTTTGGTTTGCATACAGTGTTGGGCAAAGTCTGGGGAGCACTATAAACGAACTTGTCGAAATAAGAAAATTTCTAGTTAAGTTAGTGTATCTTAGAAAATTTTCCGACAAGTTCTCTTATAGTTTTCTATTAAGACAATGGAAAGTTCGGGATCTAAACACAAGATACCCGACTAGCTAAAATAACCATAGGAAATTTTTCGATGGGACCTAAAAGGGTTTGCCCAACACTGCGGCATGTACATCACCATGTTACAAAGTCAATACACCACGTTTCAATTAACATCAATGATTAGTGTTAGAATTGGTATCCTTAAGCTAATTTTGGAATAGACCACATTATAAGGGGGCCTGCTAAGATGGAGTCCTTGTCAATGGAGACGGTCAAAATCACGGCGAACCTTGACCCCAATATGGTGATGTGGCCATAGTTTGTTGCACTACTAGAGGATGGGTCTGTTTGCGACGTATATTAAATGTCCACGTCGCAAAAATCGCGCACGTTCCCATGATGTCGCACAAAATTTAAACGACGTCGCAGGTGGAACGTCCCACGTTGCGGTTGGAAGATCTGGTTAGACGTCGCAATGGTGTTCTATGTAGGACGACGTGCCACGTTGCAAATACGACGTCATTATAATGTGAGCTGTTGCAACTGCAACATCTCACTACGACTTAAGGAATAAATGGAGAATAAATACTAATATGAATCTCGGTGTGTTGATAAGGCCTCAGGTTTGTTAGGAAAGGTTACGGTTTTGATTCTATGAAAAACATTTTGGGCACACTTATATGATGTGTGTATTTACATCATCAATGAGGTTGCCATAACGTTGCATGTGAAACGTGTTTACAACGTAAAAATGACATATCATGTACGTTTTTACAACGTCAATGAAGCTTCCATAACGCCGCGTATGTGACGCGACGTCGCGCTTCAACGAATCCACGACGACGTTTGCGACGTGCGGGAAACGTTCTTAATGCGTGTGCATACGACGTCTGATGTCGTTGATATGTTGTTGGAACGTCAGCATCGACGCCGCAGAAATTGTCCATTTTAGTAGTGTTGGCGAACTAGGGTTTGCCTTGGTGGCAGCCCCTATTTCTAAGATAATGTGAGCTCCTCGCCTTGGTGATGGCGGAGAAGTTTCGGATCATGGTTATGCCTCTCCCATCTCCCCCTCCCCTCGTTTTTTATGTTGAACAGACGGTTCCCTTCATGGTGCTACTAATTTCATGATTGGCACCATGCCAGACATTGGATTAGACCATGCAATGCATGGCCCTTTCATCCGCCAGACTTTGGATTAGACCATGCAATGCATGGCCCTTTCATCCATCCATTAGCAGGATTCTTGACTTGGAACTCATTCTACCCTTCAAATGGAAGAGAGAATGAGATTATCAGAGATATTCTAGGCTAGACTGTTGCATGGCGAGTTCTAAGCCGTTGATTCTCTTCTTTTTTTAAAGTTTGGGGTTATGATTGATATTTATTTCGATGTATACAGATATTATTTACAGGTAACTTTATCACCATGATGGTATCAAGATCATTGTAGGTAGTGTTCAAGTAAAGAATATTGCTAACATTTATTCCAGGCTGGAAGAGGAAATGATAGACCCTTGTGAATGAACACCAAGTTCTAGAATATTCATCATGTTTGATGCGTTGAAATTTCTATCAAAGTCACGACACTACAATCTTTTCCGGCCTTTCTGTAAAAAACTAGTGGAATGAAGACTCCCTGAATCCTAATTTTGATGGAAGAGTGCATGTGAGATTGTTATTATTCCTGTCTACTTATATCAAATTGCTACAATTACCCAACTCGTATGGAATATTATTTGTTTGATGCTGAGCTGTAGAAATTCTAACTTTTTTTTTTATCTAACCCTATTTTCTTAGGTATCCTGCCTGATAACCTATTGTTACTCAGTGAACCAATCTAGCAGAGTGCAGTTTGCAATCTACATGGTCACATTATTTGTTCTTGAAAAGTGCAAATCTAGCATGATCACAAGATTGTCTAATAAACCTGTGTCTGATATACATAGCTCCAATCTATACATCTTTGATTTGACCTTCAGTGCAACCTCAACTTGCACCATTGTAATCATTATTTCTCTACTCGTGCTTTGCACAAACACTTATTTCATCATACCATGTGGCATGATTCATAAATGTCCATCATATAAATGTATCTGCATAAGTACAAGCCCTTGAGATATTTAGTTGTCTCATGTTGACTCTGCTATAGAACATGCTCTAGTAAATGTTGTTTATCATCATTAAGGGATAGATAAGACGTACCATATTGAAGATAAAGCAGGCTAAAGCTGACGCTATTAGACATCTTTAAAAATTGAAAGTACTAGATTATATCTTAATATGATACTTTAGATCGTTGGCAAGTTGACGCTTCATGTGATCATCTGAATTGGGCATCTAGAAGGGCTATATAAGGAACTTTATTGTTGTATTCTTGTGTTGATTGTTGTATTTGATTTTCTTTCCTAAAAAATAGATGAATTCACAATTTTCTATTCAAGTAGGAAAGACAGAGGTTGCCAAGTACGGGATAGTGGGAGGCAACTCCCCGGCCGTACATCAGGACAGCGAGGATCCAATCCTCCGGCTGGTGCACCAAAGTCACAAAAAAACCACTCCCAAAAGAATACAGAGAAAACAAAACAGTTCACATGGTACCGAAAATTACTGAATCCAGGGAATTGAATACAAATCTGAGGGGCAGCCATAAAAACGCCGATAGTAAATAGCGGACGCAAACACCCAGTAATCATATCTTAGATGGGATGATTCGAATTTCGAAATTCAAAACTGAAGGAATATGGGGGGAAAAGGTCCAAACGGATAAATAAAGGAACGAGATATAGTAAGCCCGTGGAAGAGATATAGGAAACAGAAAGTTACTGTGAGAGAGAGCTGGAGGGAAGGGAAATAGCGAAGGAATTACCAACAACAGAAAAGAAGAATGGCTAGCCAACAAGGAACGGGGGGCAAGCGAGGAAGAACTCAAGCAAGATCTGCAGGACTTTTGGCTGGGGATGGACATAAGGGAAGCCAGGTCCCGAGGATGGAGGCACTCAACACACCGCGGGAGCGTGCAAATGGAACAAAGAGGCAATAGGGAAAGTGGAAGAACGTGCAGGTGGTGGAAGATATGAGGTGGAAATTCGGAAAAGGATGGAAGAGGTGGAGAAAGAAAAAGCGGAAATCATACAAAGGTTGGTGATATTAGAAAAGCAACAAATAGGTCTAGATGCATGGCGAGTTTTTTGATAGGATTAAACCGCATATAGTGGAGTTCAAAGAAGCGGAAAGGATTAAACTTGATGTAAGATTGATAGGGTAGCCGAGAGGTTTGGAAGACTCGCTCCGGTCACCGCAGAGATAATGGAGAACGTTTTTAGGAACACAGTGAATGTGATAGTGAAAAGCAAAGACGATGGGAGCTTGGAGAGGGAGGGCAGACATATAAATGTGACTATGAGGGACCTGGCGGGCCAAAGAAAGAATCATCCACGCAGGGTTCAAACTGTGAAATGGAATGAAAGTACAAGAGGCCCCTGACACCCATGCAGAGACAGGGGGCTACACGAGAACCGCGCGAAAGTTAGGGAATTGAGCAGGGGCGGGGAGTACAAGCCGGGTAAAGAATGGGAAACTTTACCTCAAAAGAGGAGGGGAGAACACACACAGCAAGAACTTGGCAACGAGAGAGATGGGACGGACCCATAGGAGCCGAGGGGAGATGGGAATCAAGAAAAGGAGGTAGTGAGAGGACGGGAACGGTGAAGTTTTATGAGGAAATAACACCATGGTGGACAATAGACTGAGAGGCGGCCCCCAAAGTTCTAACACAAACATGATTAGGGATGGGGAGGCGAAAAGAGGCGGAAGGGACCTAGACGGGAACATGAAGCTGACAAGGGAGAGAGGGGGATCAGGGGAGCAAGAAACTAGAGGAGGGCGGCTAAGGAAAGGACACGAATGGAGCAAAATGGGGGAGGGGGTGCGTAAAGGAAGGAAGAAATAACGATCCGAATACCGGAATTGTGCGGGAGGAACACACGGCACAAAGAGGTATTAGATGAACTGTGCTACATTTTGTTCACTGTTGGAGGAAAAGAACTACAAAATAGGAAGGGGTAGCGTAGGGCTTTTTGTTTACATTAGGAATAGTATCGAGAAAAGCATGTATTGTGGAAAACGACATTAATAAAAGATACATGCTTATAAATGTTGTATTTAGCTTGATTACAATCTGATTTGCTAGTAGTATACTATCCGCCCAGTGTGATAAACTGAACTATTTAACATGGGGAGAGATAGTCATGAGACATAGGGATAAGGGAATGTTGATCATAGTGGGGATATTAACGCAAGGGACGGGGACGGGAACAATCACATAAAGTGGGTAGACAATCCAGAGTGGGCAAAGTGGACAATGCACCATAAGAGGGAGGAATGGCGTGAAGACACGCCGCATTTAAAATGGAACATAAATGAGAGGAGAAACACCGATTGAGGTATGTACAAATGCGAAGCATACAATGATATGCAATGGTCTAAGAAGATGGGAGGATTCGGGCCGGTCCATTAAGCACAAATGCTCCGCGGGGCAAAGATAGTAGATTACGTGATAGCAAACGAAGAAGCAATAAAAAGAAATTGGAAAGATGGAATAGGGAATGGCCGACAGGGGAAGGAGGGAGGGACACAGATCCATATTGCTCAAGATAAGGGCTTTTCCTGGGGAAGAACAGATCACGAAAAGCTTAAGAGGTAAACATGCGAGATAACAATTAAATTCAGAGAAAACAGAGGGATCACCATAAAAAATGGTACAAAAAGGGAATAAAAAGCGAAGGTATGGGGGAGAGGGGATGAAGGATGAGGGAATGATATGAAGCATATCTTGAGGGAAGCAAATAAAGTGGCATTGGGAGGAGAGAAAAGGAAGGAGGGCTATAGCGCTCAAGATCAAGATGGTTTGATGAAGGGGTGCATGGAACAACGAAGGAAAACCAAACAGTAAAAGGAACCGAGGCATACCAAGAGGAACGCAGCAAGTAATGCGTGAAAATTTGAAAAGAAAGAAAACACAGACCAAGAACCATCAATGGGGATTGGCGTAAGACCCCAAAAGGAGACCAAAAGTATTCGGAACAAGATGAAAAGGGGCTCAAGAGCAAAAGCGGATGCACCGGCAGGGATGAGGGGAGGAACGGAAATAGAAATAGATCCGGACAAGATACCGGAATGGTTGTACAAAAGCAGAGCTGCACCAATCATGGACCCGGAAGGTAGACACAAACCCCTTTCTCCAAGGAAGAAGTGACATGGGCACTAAACAAAATGGCAAACAATAAAGTCGGATCTATATGGGGGGACAAACAGAGATGTTGAAGTGCGAGGAACGAGTAGATAATAGGGATTATCGCAGAGATATTCAATGAAGTAGTACACTTGGGTCTCCTAAAGGTGGCGCTTTAACAAGGTAATCCCGGCTCCACAAAGGAGGAAACAAGGAAGAACCGAGTAACTATAGGACTATTATAATTGATTCAAGATTTATGTAAATGGTTTGGGAAAACGCTTAGATCAAAAGCTGAAAAACGTAGGCGGCGGGGAAGCTCGAGCACAAGGTCAGGCGGGGCTTTTCGACCGTGAGTATTCGACTACGGACCATCTGGTCACTCTAAGGATAATGATAGAGCGCACAAAGGAGAATAACAAGAAGATCATATGTCGCCATTGGACTTTAAAAAGCCTTGACACAAAGGCCTAGGGATAAGCTTCTTCTCGTGCTAATAGGACTAAGAGCACCCGAGGCAGGTTAGTAGGATCAATCGCAAGGTTGTACCAAAAAGGTGTATGCCAAAACAGAGGGGGGAGGAGAAGCCAGAATGCGTATACAGGGAGTAAAGCAAGGATGTCCACTATCACCCACAATCGCTTGGGATATACATAGATGCTCTATGTGAATTTGTCGTGAAAGACAGGGAGATAGGGAAGCACCAACGATAGGGAAAACAAAAGTACCAATAATGCTATATGCAGATGATTTAGGTATGATGGCTTACCAAAGCCAAGGGGATGCGAGGATGCTAGAGATACTAGAAAATTTCTCGGAAGAGACAGGACCTGACATCAATAACTGGGATAAACAAAAATAGTGACCTTGGGACAAAGATAAAAAACAGGCCATTTAGATACAAGGGGAGGAGCTAGAGGGAAGCCACGGGGTATGTGTATCCGGGGTCACGACACACAGGGGAAGGGAGGGGGAGATGGTCAAAAGGAGCGGATACCAGATTAGCGGCGATAGGCAACTATTACATCATGATGAATTACTGCAAACAACAATAGGATCACCAATTGGGAAATCAAAGCATACCTATTCAAAGACGATAGTAGCATCAACACACGGTTATGCGGGTGTGAGACGTGGGGACCGTGGGCGAGTTTAAAAGAAATGGGAGAAACAAGAAGGAATCTTTGAGGCAATGGTACGCGGTCCGGGGAATTCGGTGAAGTGAAGGTACATCATTGGCCACAATCTTATATGAGACGGGGAAAAGCCAATGGAAGTGAGGGCACCGGGAAAGAAACGCTTAGGTATCTAATAAAGGACAACAGCCACGGAAAGAGGACAAACCTGTCTACTAGCGATAGATGAATCAAGCAAAACAAAGATATAACAAATGCAAGTAAAGGATGGTTTAACGAATTGACGAAATGGACAGCAAATATGGGGATGCAACTAAGTCAGGTTATACAAGGCATCCGGATGGGGACGAAAGAATGGACAAAGAGCGGTGAGAGCCCGGATGGCACACGGCACCGCGAGGGCCCAAAGCAATGCTGGCTATTGAAACCTTCAATCCGGGGAAACAGATAGGGCATATCACATACAAAAGCACCATGTTGAATAGAAGCAACAGAGGAACACTGGGCGATTCAGGGATGGGAAGCCACGACCTCAACGGGAGAAAGATAGATGGAGGAAAATAGATAGAGCAGAGCTTAATATGCCGGTATGTGACTTCGGGAAAAATAGAAGACGAAGAGCACATGGTAAAGGAGTGCCCGGTTTACAACGACATAAGGTCCAAATTTAACAAGGTCAGGTGGGACCTCCCACTCCCAGCACTGATGGACAAAGAAGAGACACTCACAGACATAGCTTAAAAGCTATAAAGAAATGATAATAAGACAAGGGGGTACAAAAGAGAGGCTATTAATCTGAAAAGCACGGATGAGGCAGATCAGAGAAGCCCACAAAGTACAGTTCAAAACTGTTTATAACGATGCATTTGTGTATGGCCAAGAAGCCAGCTATAAGCACGATCGGGTAATATGTAAAGAACAAGTGAAGCCCAGCTAGATGGCTACATAAAACCTATCGTCTGTTTGTCGGGTAAAGACCCTATGGGAGCTCGCAGGATGCTACACAAGTCCGGGGGCCTCACGGCCTGAGGGACGTTAATGTATATTCTATTCTATTCTATTCTATTCTATTCTATTCTATTCTATTCTATTCTATTCTATTCTATTCTATTCTATTCTATTCTATTCTATTCTATTCATGACATGGTTTGGGCAACTTTTACTTACAGGGGTTTTATCATTGTGTGAATTGAAATGATCATGACATGTTGAGCAAAGTTGGTTTACTTGATGATATTAAATGCTAAACTATAGGTAAATATGAAATTGAGTATACAAATGATTATCATTTCACATTTCATAGGTTGTGACATGCTTATTTATGATAGATATATGGCTCAATGTATTTCAAGCCAAATCAGTTCTGTAAGCCGATTGTTCGCTAGTCGGTAAGATCTGGTCTAAGCAATCGAATCACTTACCATTTAAGAAGTGGAACAAAGATTTTGAATGGATCGACAATTTTTCCACATGTATTGTGCAATTGAAATTAGACAATTTAGCCTCTCAGAAATTCAGGTCAACATGTCAATAGTTTTCTGGTCAATACCAATTAACAATGACACTTTAATACATTTGAATTTCTTAACCTTATAGATTAATTTCTTGAGCATTAATTTGCTTGTAGTGGAACACAACAAGAAAAGGGTCATTGCTTGACGCCTATAGCGGACGTATAAGCGGCGCCTATGCGCGACGCCCGGACGGCTGGTCGCGACAGACGTCGCCGCATCGCCGTCGTTGGTACCGTCGCATGCGGCGTCGGCAGACGCCGCCAGCGCCGCTGCCAGCAGACGTGACTCGACGTGACTCGGGCGTCGCTCGGGCACGTCGGGATCGCGACGTGACGCCGCGTCGCGGCGACGGGTGTAAAAAAAAAAATAAAAAATAAAAAAAAAAAAAAAAAAAAGGGAAGAATTTTAATAGTTATTAATAGTTAGTTACAATATCATATACAAAAGAGGCAAGAGGCTTAGTAGTGGCTATCTTTACGTGTTCCTCGTTAGGGAAAACCCAGATAGCCAATTCTATAACAATACGACCAATATTAGACAATGACATTGAAAGTTAACGTGAACTAAGAGTTTATAGCACTTACGAATCTATGTAAAAGCCTTTTCTACCGCCGTAACCCAAGTGAGATGGAATTCGTTTGTTTGAAGTTGCCTTGGCGGTCCGGTGAGGCGATGTTTTCTTGGAATCCTTTTGCATCGCTTCGAAAGTGATCCGATTGCAAGGAATACAACATGACAAGTTAAATGTCTTATTCGGGAATTGAGCGAATGGCAACAAATAACAAATACCTTGATATCTTCCTTATGGGATTATTTAAGTGGTTTAGGGACCTTTGACCAATCGCTCTCCCAATTTTTGGCATTCGACTTCAATTTTGCAATCACTCTTTTGCCTTTTCTATAAATCGATAGATTAACACAAAACAAAAGAATAAAAAATAAGACTATGACTAGGTCATGTACCTTCTTTTCAGAGCGACTCCCCATCATCAAATGAGCCCCTTCAAAACTGGATTAGTGGGATTAAAAAGCTAGAGTTGGCTAACATATGCTTTAGGGTTATAAGCTAGATTTGGCCAACTCTACCTAAGAATTACAAGAAAAGTCGAACTTGGACCCGAACACACAGTGTCTCCACTGTAGGTGGAGCCCTACGTGCCTTGAACAAGCCACTACAATTTTATTTTAAAACCTAAAAAATAACAAGTGGTTGTGGACTTGAACCCAGTGCGTGGCCCTCTCCACTCTAGGTGGAGCCGCCGTGCCCTTGAACAAGCCACTCCTAACCTAGGAAAAATATATGATCATTAGTGAAGTGGACTTGAACTTGGGTACATGGTCCTCCCCACTCTAGGTGGAGCCGACCCGCGTTCTTTGAACAAGCCACTCCATCAATTTTTTTTAACCCGCTTAAAATTATAAAAATAAAATGCAAGCGATCAACTCTACCAAAAGAAGGACGTGTGTAACAAGATCCCGACGGGTCCAAAGAAAATAGAAAGCAACAAAGAGTTAGAAGAATAACAACAACGGAAAAAGAAAGAAAAGAAGAAAAAAAAAAAAAAGATGAAGAAATAGTAAAACAAGAAAAAAAAAAAAATGAATGAATCAAAGAAGAAGAGAAGGGTGGGGAGAAAGAAGAGAAGGGAAAGAGGAGAAAAAAGAAATTAGGGAAGAAAGAGAAGAATGGAAGAAATAAGAGAATGAAATGGAAGAAGATAGAAGAATGGAAGAATGGAAGAGGAAATAAGGGAAGAATCAAGAAAGAAATGAGGAAAGAAGGAAAAGAAGAAGAATGAAGAAACAAGAAGAAGAAAAAGAAGGAAAGAGATAGAAAAAAAATTTGAAATCTACACTAAATCATTCAATCCAAAAACCATTCAATCCAAAAACCATGATCTACTAACCTTAAAAAAGAGTGCTTGCAAGTCGTTCAAGGTCGTGAGCGGGAAAGATCGCCCAAAAATAGTCGATAGAAGGAAGCCTAGAAATGGTCCCTAAAAGGCGGCCAGCGGGATCATAAAAAAAACAGCGGTCGCGATCTGACGCCGCTGACGTCGCATGTGACGTAATTTTGAAATCGTGATATACGATGATTTGAAATCAGAATCAGATATCGATTTCAAAATCAGATATATCTGGGTTTAACGTCGCATCTTGGCGATGTCCGCGTTTTATTTTGTTATAGCGACGTCTAACACTTTTTAATTTTTTTTGGTGCCTTTTTATATCGATGGTCATGAAAGTTTGTCCTTATGCTAATTTGGACATTCCCGAGCCATATATGCGATCAAAATCGCGATTAGGATTTAACCAATCTTCTATTGCTACTACTTACGAATGTTTTGAGCACGGGGTGGCATGTTTGAGCTGGGGGGCGGTTTGATAAGTTCTCGGGGCCCGGATGTTGGATTTTTTGGCCCTTATCAAGCGAGGGCCCTTGAACGAAAGGATTCAATGGTGGGATAGGGGAACCAAGGTCCGGAGTGTGGTCTTTACGCGTCAGCCCGACCGCCGCCGAGAAAGGCTACCTTGAAAACTTTTGGGGCTCGCCTCTTGGGGTTGGACTCTCCCTCTAATGAGACGCCTTGCAAGGTCACGGCCTTGTTTGACTTTAGCAAGTGTGCCTGACTCGGTGCCCAACAACAAATTTGCCCGGTTGTTCTAATGCAAACACTTTGATCTAAACCTTATCCAGAAATTTTGAAAAATCGGCCTGTATGTTGGCGATGACTTAGAAGCCTGCGACAAAAAATCAGAATTTAATTCCGTACTATGCATTAATTACGAATTTATGAATGTCTTGCTCTTGCCAAAAGTCGCCCTTTACTTCTAAGCGCACAGCGGGGAGGAGATCAAACTCCAAATTAGTCCGGTTCCCCTTGCCCCCAGCGTTCTCAATCGCATCTTATCGGCCAAGTCCCAAGTGCAAAAGACCAAAACTTCGACACCAAAAGCGCCAAACCCCGCTAGACCACGGCAGCTCATAGGGTTTTCGTTTGGAGGCTCTATCCTTGTCGATTCGACTAGGACCTTCTTGTAGTGTCTTGGCGTAGTGGGGTGGTGTTGGCCTTGATAACGGACCCTAAAACCACACTGGAAGCAGCTTGCCCCAAAGTCCTCTCCGGAAGGCCACAGCGGGGCGGGCAACTTCCTCCCGGAATTGTGATTACGGCCTAATGGACTCGGAATGTCGACATGTCCCGGGGACCAAGTTCGCGGGCCAAAAGACCACCTCTTCTCGAGGAAGCGTCAAACTATCTCATGTCCAACACTTTCGTAGTCAATTGGCCTAGGAGGTGGTCATTTCTTTGCAGCGTAGGGCATAAGTGTTTCTTTCTTTTCCAAAACTGGCCCGCAACTTGGTCTCTAGGGTAATTTCGGCCTCCGGACGATGTGGCGAAGTCGAATCGCCATTCCGGAGAGCCTCATAATGTCCAGAACGACAAAACACTTTGGTTTCTACACGGCCGACCGGAGAAGGCAGCTTGTGGTTTGATAAGTTCTCCCGGACGGATGTTGGATTTTTAGACCTTATCGGGGAGAGGCGGGGCCCTTGAGCGACGGGATTCAAGCGGTCGGATAGGGGAACCAGAGATCCGGAGTGTGGTCTTTAGCGTCACGGCCCCCGTGGGGCTGCCAGGGAAAAGGCTACCTCGGGAAACTTTTTGGGGCTTGCCTCTTGGGGTTCGGACTCTCCCCTCTAATGAGACGGCCTTGCAAGGTCCTGGCCTTGTTTGACTTGGGCAAGTGTGCCATTTCGGCTGCCCAACAACGAGCTGCAGGACCGTTCTAATGCAAACACTTTGATCTAAACCTTGTCCGAAAATTTTTGAAAATTGGCCAGTATGTTGGCGATGACTTAGGAAGCCTGCTGAAAAAAATCAAAATTTAATTCCATACTATGCATTAATTACGAATTTATGAATGTCTTGCTAAGCGCAAAAGCGCCCACTTCTTAAGCGCCACAATGGGAGGAGTACAGATCCAAACTCCATTCCGTCGGTTCCCCTTGCTTCAAGGCGTTCTCAATTTGCATCTTATCGGCCAAGTCCCAAGTGCAAAGGACCAAAACTTCGGCACCCAAAACGCAAAACCACTGCTGGAAACGGCAACTCATAGGGTTTACGTTTGGGAGGCTCTATCCTTGTCAAATTCGACTAGGACCTTGGGCGTGTCTTGGCGTGAGAGGGGGTGTTGGCCTTGAGCATGAACCCTAAAAACTATCCGAAGCAGCTTGCCCCAAAAGTCCTCAGAAGGCCACAGCGACGGACGGGCAACTTCCCTCTCCGGAATCGGATTCGCTCGTCAATGGACTTCTAACGTCGACATTGCCCAGGGACCAAGTTTCATGGCCAAAGACCACCCCTTCTCGAGGGTAGCGTCAAACTATCTCATGTCCAACACACTTTCGTAGTCAATTGGCCTAGGAGGTGTTTGTCGAATCGCAATGTAGCGTAGTGTTTCTTTCTTTTGCAAAACCGACCGTGCAACTTGGTCGCTAGGGTAATTCGGCCTCCAGACGATGTGGCAAAGTCGAATCGCCATTCCCGAGGAGCCTCGCAATGTCTGAGACGACAAAACACTTTGGTTTCTACGGTTGCCTACCGGGGCGCCAGCGGTTTGATAAGTTCTCGCGGGCCGGATGTTGGATTTTTGGACCTTATCGAGGCGGGGCCCTTGAGCGAAGGATTCAGCGATTAGGATAAGTGCAAGATCAAAGGGATTGTGGTCTTTAGCGTGTCTGACCCGTGTGCTGCCGAGAAAGGCTACCTGGGAAACTTTTGGGGCTCGCCTCACGGGGTCGGACTCTCCCTCTAATGAGGTGGCCTTGCAAGGTCCTGGCCTTGTTTGACTTGGGCAAGTGTGCTCTACCGCCCAACAACAGCGGGCCCTGAACGTTCTAATGCAAACACTTTGATCTAAATCTTGTCCGGAAATTTTGAAAAGCGGCACAGTATGTTGGCGATGACTTAGGAAGCCTGTCGACAAAAAAATCGGAATTTAATTCCGTACTATGCATTAATTACAAATTTATGAATGTCTTGCCTACTTGCCCAACAACAAAGTGCCCTAGACCGCTTCAATGCTACCTATTTGATCAGAACTTTATCCGGAAATTCTAAAATTTGCCTGTATGCTGGAGATGACCTAGGAAGCCAACCGACAAAAAATCAGAATTTAATTCCATACCATGCATTAATTACTTAATTTATGAAGCATGAATGCAAAAGAACGCATAACTAAAAAAATTATGCAAGAAAAAAGGTGGAATTTTTGACAAAGCGGTGCAACGTGTTTGCAATGGACATGAGAAAAACATTTCACTAGGATATGCGGTGTTGGTGCACGATGAAATAGCTCCGAGTCTTCCAGGCTCACATGTTGCCACAAAAAGTTCTCTTACGAAGGCCCCGGCGATGGGCGCAGCAATTTTCCCTCTCCAAAACCATGATTTGGCTCTTCAATGGACTCGAATATCGACATTACCACGGGGATAACTTTCGAGGGCCGAAGACCACCCTTGTTCTCAAAAGAACAAAGTACACTAGGACGTCCGCCAGACGGGCGTCATGGACGGCGATCCCGTGACGCCGACGCTGGCGATCCGTCGCACAAAAGTGATACGCGATGCGGCGTGGTCATAGGCGTGGCGACCGGGCGTGGCGGTCTGCGTCCACGGTGTGGGCGACGTCGCACCACCACGCCGCATGCGGCGGTTGTGCGACGTGACGCAAAAGATGGTGGCGTTATTTGCGGCACGCCACGCCGCATCGGCGTCGCAAGCCCACGTCGCTAAATGTCCATTCTCTTGTTGTGGAACTAGAGATTTGCTAGTGGATTTATCATTTACCTAGCTAATTTATTCTTACGTGGTATTAAGGTGATGCGTCATGACAACCAGGTTTGGCGCTTTGTTTTTAAACACCATTGAAACTTATGAAGGAGGTTATGACTTCCATGCTCAGAATGGTTTGGCAAGGATTGACAATTTAGTAGCAGATAACATTTCTAGCATAGTTTCTATGACTGTACCATCAAATGCCAGTCAAGACAAAATTGTGGAAGCAAGAGGCAACATTTGTAGTAAAGTTGGAACAAGTATTTTGCTTAAAAGTAGGGAGATGTCTCTAATGACATGTGGGAATATTTGATAAGAACTGTTAAGTCTACTTCACAACTAGATTTTTGGTCATATGTGTTTGTTAGAAAGTTGAAGTCCTTGTTCTTCAATTTATGAAATTTAGTTCTGGACCTGACGCGGAAGAACTTGATGCAAAACTATCACCCTACGTAACAACCTATTTATATTTTGGCGAGAGAACTCTGGACTATTTAGGCATTCTTCAAAATCATGTGCACTAAGGATCCAATTTTCTAGAGTGGGCTTTTTTAGTATAGAATAGCAGCTTCACGAGCTACAACACTAGCAACACAAGTAAGAATTTCATCACATGTCAAAATTGATATCAAATAAAATTATAAGATAACAAGGCAGCATTAAATGAAATATGCGCACCTAGCTTTCTCAAACAATGGATGATATTGATCTCATCCTCTATTTCGCTGATGTTTTGGATTCTCAGTTTCTGGCCTTCCTTTAAAATACACCCAAAGCACATTAGAACATCTCTTATTGTACGACCAGGCTATACTTTTCCATCACTCTTCATTATTTGCTAGAAAAAGACCTCTAAATGTCTTGCAAACTGCTGTAACATCGGCAAGTTACTATTATTATTATCACTAAAACTTGTAAAAAGAGAAGTAATAGAAAGCATGCATGAGAAGGCATATCCTGAATCTTGCAATCAAAGTCTATTATTCTATAATTTGACCGGTATCCTTCGCATGTATAATACATGTTGCTCGCCCATTTATTCTTCTTTATTGTGTTACCTTTGATGCTTCTACATTTTATATGTCCATTCTATTTGGATCTAGCTCCTGAAAAGGCCTCCTTTCATTTACAAGATTATAGACATACAAACCTAAACATGAACTCATAGTACAAGAGATGCAACAACATTAAAGGTTTCCCTATCTTTGGATCATTGCTGTTAGCCTTCTCATTCATAGATATTTTTGAATCTGAATGCAAAAGAACATGGATTTAAATACATGTAAATAAGCCTAGGAAAGGCGCAAAGGCAAAAGAAAGAAGAAATATACGAGAAATACAAAAATGCAGTGTTTACATGGACCAGTAAGCACATTTAAATGCATTTGAGATTTTGGAATATCAAAAGGGAGAAAAAAATAAAAGCAAACACGATAGAAAAATAAACATGCAATGCTTACCTGTTTCTGGACCTGTAAGCACATCATAAGGCATTTGAGATTTTTGAGAATACCAAGATCAAACTGGGGAAACAACCTGTTTGACAAGAACAAAAGGCTTTTTAAGTAAAAAATAAAAGGTCAATCAATAATCGAATGTAAAGTCGTTTAGAGGTTTTGGCAATGCAAGGGAAGTGAAAAATAAATCTGCAACAAAGAACAGAAAGAAGTGAGGTATTTTCCATGTGCGACATTATTGTTGATTAGAGGCACCCTCCAGAGTGCCACAACAAGCTACTTGCTCCGTAAAGCATTGCCCAAGAGCACCAAAGAGTCGTCACTTGCTCTGTCGAATGTCTCTACTCTAGTTTTGCTTTTCTCTGTCCCCAGTTGCACTTCTCTCTCTATCATGAAAAGATAAAGCTTTATTTATTTATTTTGCTTGTCGTAAATCGCCGTTGGGTGGAATTTCCAATGTTTATTATAAGTAATTTTAGGTTTATGGATCCGGTGGCGTTCGCCACATCACGACATAATTTCCCAGTAGCGGTAGGTGAAAGGGGGCAGCCTTTGTACTAGAGCACCTTTGTAGTAGCGACATGCATCGAAAAACTAGGAGTTAGTCTCCTAAATTTTCGGTCACAATCCTTATTTTCCTGTCAGATTTTTTATTTGTCGGCAAACAAATTGTGGAGTTTCCTTCGAAATCCGGCAAATAATCTTGAGTTTATATTCAAAATCCAGTGGAGCATGACACTTACTGGCAAATTATCTGGTTAGAGCTATTAGGGATTTCGAAGCCTGGTGACCGCTTGCTTAGTAGCAGCTTCCTTTGTAATAGCGAAGATATTGAGCCTTGTGTCCTTGTCTTTTGTCTTGAGGATTTAGTCTTCCTTTGTAATAGGGAAGATTTTGAAGAAGATCTTTGAGTCTTCCTTTGTAACAGCGAGAATCTTGAGCGTTGAGTCTTGAGTCCATGTGTTGAGAAACCTTGAAGAAGCACGAGCGGAGCAAACAACAAGTAGAAATAGGGGCTGATCAAGAAGCATACCAAGCAGCATATCAAGCAGGGGATGCAGTCGGTAAGGCATTTGCTGAAATCAAAATATTTTGTAGGCAACAGGGCTGAAATCCAAGCTCAAATCCAAGCATGAATCAAGAAATGACATGCAAGCAGAAACTCGCAAGAAAGTATGCTATACCCTAAGCAACACTCTCTGCCTATAATAATCAGCGCAGGAACTCTCCCGCAAGTTGTAATGTAACTGTGTTTTTTGTGAGCCCAAAATGGTATTAAGGATAAGATCATTGATTTGAGGAAACTAGAAAATCAACAAAAGAATGTTCAATCTGTATTTATTTTAAAGGGGATTGACTTATTACTTGAGTTCTGTGAAATAACCCACAAAGTTAGCCAGCCAAATGGGTTATTTCACATAACCAACAGAGGGGTAAGTTGATTCCCTTCAACTGTGGTCGAGAAAGTTTATTTGTAAAGTTGAAACTAGTTGACAAAATTAGTATACAAATAAAAGAATCTTCTATAGTCTCGTTCTGCCGAAAAACTTGTGCCTCTATTAGCCTAATTGATGACGAGGCACCTGAAACAAGGAACACAACAGTTAATAAAGCAGATAGTTAATAAAACTCAAATGATATCATGGGAAAACCTCACTCTTCTCATGAAGGAGGGATGTATGGGCTGCAAAGACCTATTTATCCAAGCTCGGGCTCTTGTCACAAAATTGGTTTGGAGATTCATAGAGTCCCCTTCAAATACTGGCTAAAACCTACTGCACCAGTAAGAGCTCCTTCTTTGTCACATCAGCTCCCAGATTTTGCTTTCTATCAGTTAGATAATGCTCCTAGTTTCTCCATCATGGGCAAAATCATCCAAGTATAGATTCAAGCATCTTGTTGTTTCGAACCTTCAACTCTGATTGAAACTCCAGACAGTTTTGGATTCTTTTGGCATCAGGACTTGGTCAATGTGGATGAGGGCTGCTTAGCCCTCAAGCACCTAATAAAAATACAAAGAATGGTATCATGCCAATTTCTATACCATGGGTGATCTTAGAACCTTAGATGCCGATGCTTCTTAGCACGCCACCTCTCTCTCTCTCTCCTCCCTCGCCCTCGCCCCTCCTCCCTCCCCCCTCCCTCTCCCTCTCCCTCTCCCTCCCCTCCCTCTCCCTCTCCCTCTCCCCTCCCCTCCCTCTCTCTCTGTGTGTAAACAAGTAAGACAAGGTAAGGTAAGGTAAGGTAAGAGTTTTAAACAAACAGAGTATTCTTGAGAAGCTCATGTCCAAAAATCAATCTTGGCCATTCAAGCTCTCACGCCTGAAATTGGATGTTCAATATCAAAGGATACAAAGTTCCACAATTTATTCCTTTGCTCATTGAGAAACCTTTGCTCAAGGTGACTGTTGTTTGGTTGCGCCCTGAAGAAGAAGCCATTGATATCAATCAATGTTGGATGGAAATTACAGTATGCCAACAAGATCATAGTGTTTAGATGGCTCCTCCTCAGTTAGAGCTTCAAAGCCAATATATACTTGGCCAAGCATAATAATCAGCTTTCTAATCTATGCCCCTTGGGATGTGGAAGATATGAAACAGCTAACCATGGTTTTATATGTCCCAGACTTTGGCCGGGACATGGATTAGTCCTTTCCTAGGATTGATTCCCCGAAGAGAGAAGGAATTGCTTTCTTTATTAAATTAAGCATACAAACTCCATGGTTAGGGGCAAGCTAATTCCAATGTAATAATGGATTTGCCATCTTCTCTTTTTGGTCCCCAGCGGCCCCTTCATATCAGCACAAGCAGGCCTAGTACATTTACCTTCCAAGATCGGGAGGATCTCCAAAGTGCTCTAGACTTGCAAGTTCAGTGTTTGCCGCCCTACAACCGTGACTGTGCACGACTCATTCATTCGAGGGAGGAATGGCGGCCTACATCTATGATCGTGTCTATTGAGAGATGGACACACTTATTCTGATTAATACATGCCTTCGTTCTGGACCTAAAGCCCAAAGATGTGGGCACAAGTGATGCCTCAAGTATGGACACTAGATACGTAATTACCCACAAAGGAAACATTGTGTTGAAGCAAAAGTGCAGACATTGGAAAGGGAACATGTTGAGGTGGGCGTACGGACATCTCCACAATCCCAAGGGGACCAGGAGTCGCAGTGCCAAGCTAGCAGACAGGAGCAGGCTGCCTCAGTATCTTCTATTACCAGGAGCCTGAACTTGCGTATTATAGGGGTTGCAGAGGCAGAAGATGATGCCCATTCTGATATGGATGCTGCTTTGCATTTTTTCACTGATGTCATGCATGTGAAGGTTGGTGGAGTTGTCTCCGCTACTAGGGTGGGAGCTGAAAAGATAATAACCATCAGGATTATCATTAGAATTTGGTTGTGGTAATCGCTTGTAAAACTTATCAAATGTTTCATAGACCTCTTGGTTATACTTTCTATACACTTTGACAGGTTTTTTGAAGGGCTGGTTTTATATTAGCAAAGGGATATTGCTATTAAACAGAAATCACAATGAACCAACAAAAGACCTCGATGTTATCTTGATCGTATCAAATATCGTCGCCTTGATAAATCTTACAAACCCTTCATCTGAACTGTGACGAACCTGCCGACTTGACCCTTTTGGCAATTCGGGTCTTGCAAAAACTTGCAAAGACTCTCGCTAGGTTGGTGTGACAAATAATTTAATATGATGAAATTTTGAATTTTCTTACTTGTAATATTTAAAGATTAATATTCATGATTAGATACAATAATATCTAAAGGAAATGTTATCCTCAATACATTCATAACCAAGCAAATCAAACAGAAACGTCTTCTGTAGACTTCATCCGGTTTCCAACTACACCATTACCCTAGCCTGAGCACCATCTTGCCCTTCATTGCATGCGCTCAAAGGGGTTAGTCCTCGCGACTAAGTGGGGATCTCTAGTTGCCATTGCATGCTTGGAAACACTCTAGAATCTTGTATAACAAGAACATAAGCAATTCAAAGACACAAGACCCTATGTGAAACAAGTTTAGGGAATGACAATATGACCAATTAAATTCAATACATGAGCATCAAAAGCAGAGAACATAACAAAGAGATCAAATCATCATGACCACAACTCCAAGACAATGGGAAGCTCAGACAACCTACATAAAGCCATGTTAACAAAAAAAATGCCAAGTCAGCTTACATTCCAGGCCTTGTAGTGGGAGTGGTGGAGTGAACCTCATATGTGCATACTCTCTCAGCCCACATCTGGAACTAGCAGGGATAGGTTTTGTACGTACGAAATCCAAATTCCTGACGCATAAAGTTAAAAAATACGTAAAATTTCGTATACGCGAAACCTTCTGTTTTGCGTACACAAAAGTTTTTTCGCGTACGCGAAACAGTAAAAACTGCGTACGCGGAAAGAAAAAAAAAACCCAGTCCACACTAGCATAAGCCACGCCTGCTAGCCTTGACATCTATTGAGGTCAATCCCTACAATAGTATTATCGGCCCATACTTAGGAAATAAATCCCTGATGACATTGATGTCCTATGAAACAAATACTTAGATATCATATACATGTATTCATTATTGACTTTAGTACATATGAAACCATCAGTCCATATAATGAGTCCTTATACCATTCTTTATTTACCAATGTCAAACAAACTACCAGCATGTACAGTCATACTATCATTAACATACTACCATAGACATGGTCATTTTAGAGATCTGTTGTACTATATAATCAGTGTATTATCCTACTAAACCATTATTCCATATAATTATTTTCATGTGCTAGTCTCTTTCAAGATGTGTTGCCATAGTATCGGCCTGCTTAAATCCCAAACTCATGCTTTATCTTAGTTTTTTATACCTTTACGACCTATGGTCCCAGATTTAGCCATTTACTATTCATCACTAGATCATGTAAAAGAAAGAAAGAAAAGTCATTCATAATTCATTATAAATTTTATGCATTATAGTTCAACATAATTAGCATATTCTTCTGTTGTTCAGAATTCATTCATACTTATAAACATGAGCAGATACCTTCCAGAATGTGTAGTCACAGCAATACTTATAATTATGATGAGTATATTCACTCCAAAATGTGCTGCCATAGTAACAGCCTGAGTTCATTTATAAACTATCATTCATATAAGCCTTTCAGTCATTAACTACAAAAAGCCCCTGATTAAAGCCATCCTGCCTTTAAATCCAGAAAACATAAAGGAATACTTCTCAAAATCTGTTTTCATATCATAGATTATGCATATCAGTCATTAAAGGACCAGTATTTAACACTAGAGTGGTCCCGGGGACCATTCCTGGTCCATGGACCAGATGCGAATAGAAGCTTCAATTTCGCCATGTATCACAACCATATCAATCTTTACTTGATTCTTAATGACCTTTGAGAATTTCAAGGCCAATGAACTCACCTATATGTTGTAGTGGTTGTTCAAATATTAGAGAATTTGCCAAGTTTCAAAGTCCGTAACTGCAATCTTAGGTTTTCCTAGCATAAAAACAGGCCCTAAACCTTGTTAAAATTGGAAGTATTTGTCTATTTATGATAGAACACATTGATTTGTATGTTTTTAGCTTTGGTTGCTATCATCTAACGTCCGTGGAAGCCGGCAAACCCTATTTTGTTCAAAAATGCTGCGTGCGGTTTAGGAATTATTTCTCTCTTATTATTACAAGTTTTGGGTTAATTCTTGTGGCCATGGATTCTTAACTATATGAAGTACAATCTTGGGTAAAAGCATGCTACGGTGTACCACTTTTGGAACCCTCAAAAGTACCTACACTGGGTACTTTTAAAACTGGTACTTTCTGTTTATTCTTTCCATTAAAATCAATCAAAAAATTTTGAATTGAGGGTCAATAACATGACAATCTATAGTACTAGAGGATAACAATACTACTAGAGGCTAAAATAAATAAATTAACTCTCAAACTTATTGTTTATTAAGCAAGATTTATGCAAGTTCCAAATTACCAGTCTTTGGTACTTTTATGGGTAGTTTCGCACTCCCTAAAAAGTACTTTAGATGGTACACCCTAGCATGCTTTTACCCTCTTATGTTTTTTTGGAGTGTTCATAAGTTATATCAACTTCAAAATCTAATAGAGAATTTCCTATACAGAATTTAGGACAAAATTATATGTTAAAATGCTCCAAAATCACCACCTATAAAGTATCACGTGGGTAATGAATGATGCATTCTTCTTATATCTACATAGAAAATTACTCTATCAACTTGCATAGTGTGTAATTAAGGTTTAACCATGCAATTAACTAGATTTAAAGATCATGTACAACCATAGAATTAACACATTAGAGGTTAAAAATTTGAGTTAATTCCAAAACTATAGGCTGAAATCTCATCATTTACTAGCTAGTGATGTATATTGATGAATGAAAGTGAAGATCGTGAAGTTTAAGTATAAGAGTAAAAATTAAACCATATGACCTTTGATCGTCTTTCTCACCTTTGTAGAGAACACACTACATTTCTCCAAATAAGCCTTTCAAATTGTTCAAAATATGACAAGGGACATATATATATAGGTCCCTATATAGGTTGTGTGGCTTTTCTTGCAAAAATATACCTGAGAAACATGGTTATTTTTACTAGTATAAAACTGGTATGTCCATTGCTGCTACAAAGCATTAGAGTTTTAGTAGGATAATGTTACAAGTAGGTCATCTTTTATGTACACTATATTTTTCATGAATGCGGGCCTTCCTTTGCAATATAACTCTCTATTTTCATATTGAAATAATATACTATTTGAAAGATATGAATATAATTAACATGAACCATTTATGGTCCATAAGTAGACCAATTGTATAGAGCATATATCTCTCACTAGCCCTATCCATTTTGTCCCCATAATGATACCATGGTTTCTTACCTTTAACAACATAATTTTTGAAAGGTGTAAGTGAAAGTCCATGTAGATTCAATTGGCGAATAAATACCTCATAAATTCCACGCTTGTTTGTGCTTAAACATTGCCCTCAAATTATGCAAGCTTGTCTAACCAATTAATTTTACCCCATAGAGAATTATCGACATAAACTATATTATTAAAGTTGAGATCAAAATTGATTAAGATGTTGCCTCTATTAATTTTTAAACTTTTCGATCCTGTGGACCAATAATGGTCCGCAAGTGGAGCCGCACATAACAGATCTAACTTGACTTTTTGTAGTCATAAACTTCCATATTTTTCTTTGAATTTTTTTCCATTGATTTCATGACATGGGACATTTTGAGAATGTGTTTTTTCGAAGTCATATTTCGAGGCTTAAATCTAGAATAAACATAGAAGACATATTTGAATTTGATGTTATAAAGTTTAATCCAAATCTCAAAGTTATGATCAACAAATATTTTCATTGTTAAAGTAAATAAGAAGCTATTCATATCCCAAAATTCAACTTCAGATCAATTAACATAAGGAAGTTATTGATTTTAAATGGGCCTATGGACCAATAATGGGCTTAGGTACAGAAACCTTTCTTGATTTCTTGTGACATCATAGAGTAAGTTTTGCTCTATATGAGAAAATATTAATCATTATTACAAGTTACCTAAAATTGAGATCAAAAGTGAAAGTCCAAACGTCAAATTCAAGGCCAGCCAACATTTTTATGGGATGAAGAAACTTGTTAACTGCTTATATGTCAAATATTAGCTCAAAATGCATTTCCTTGTAAAAGTTGTTGTATTTAAACTACAACGCCTCAGGAACCATAATTGGTTCGAGGAGGAAGCGATTTGACCTCCCTGTCATGTTTGAATGGCCCTATCTTTCTTCACAGACTTTGGATTGACATGTGGTTTTTGTGTCATTTTCCTATCTCGTAGAAAAATATCATGGTAATCAAAAAATTGAAAAAATCGTTTTGTCGAGACAGTTTTTACTTTATGTAAACATGAAGCTTTTGGTACTTGACCCCCTGAGTTTGCTAGAGCATAACTTACAAGAATGGAGGTGTATATATTTTTAGGTATTTTTTCTAGTGGACCATGACTGCCATATATGAACTCCTAAGAAGGGTTCGAATAGATTTTGTACCATTGATTTTATATGAATTTTAAAGTGAACACTGCAAATGGACCATTTCTGGTCCATCACCTGACCACTCTAGTGTTAAACCATGCTGTAAACTGCCTTTATATTTATGAGTTTAGTAAACTTTCCCATTTCGCTTCTTCATGCATCGATCAACTTCAGTGTACTCATTTTTATCAGTTTAAAAGTAAACATCACATCCTTCCATCCACTCCAGAGCTTACAAGTAAAAAGACATCAATAAGAGGAGAAACCCGTACCTACAGCCACAACACAACATTAGCATGAAAATGGTAATGAGTGAGGGGCCAAAAGGTACATTAGGTTTCTCAGCTCATTGCTGGTCACCTATTGCTACCTTTTTACCCCTAGCTCATTCATTTCAGGAAGACTATTATTCTAAAACGTATGTTTATCACAAATAGACTATCAAATTACAAGCATCTAATTTGGTATCAGTTTCTATGGTGTACTTACACATATTAACAGTATAATTTCAACCATCAAGAACATCAAAAGATATTTATTCCAACCTGATAGTCTTCGTAGTCATAATCAAGATCATCATCTTGTGTATCAGGGACATAGTCAGGGGAGTCACTTGCATTCTGCTTATTGCCAGCATGTTTGAAGTTCTCCTGCCTTCTATTACTATGATTTTGGTTCGCATCCATGGGCGTTTACGCCCAATATTGCCTTTGCCTTCCATATCGATTTATCGTGCTTCCGGTTGGTATTCAAGGTAACATAAATTTCGCATTAAGCCATTCTTCCTCAAGCGCCCGAATCACTATCGGGGAGCTCCATGGATATCCGTCTGAGTCAAATTCCCTCCAAAACTCCTCATTCATCTTTATAGGTTATTTTCCAGAACTACTTTAAAGGTCCCTATGGGCTACGTCTAAATAAGTTCTTATCTTACCACTAATGCGGCACGAATCTAAGGCCCATGCCACCCAAAGTCTTACACAATATCTCTTTGCCAAGTAGTCGATTTTATGGAAAGATCTCAAAAATGTCGGAACAAATATGCTCCCATATGGTGAATTGCATTTTCTTTGCCAAGATTGACCTCCTTATATTTATACCATGCATTAGGTCTGGGTTCCATCCCGTAGCTATGGTCGATTTTCATTCGAGCCACGGTCATTGTGCTACCAACATCAGTACCCTAAAACTTAAAAGGGTTAACCATTCGAATGATATATGGCTTTGGTTAGCTTACATTTCTCATATCCATCTATAAGTTATTTACCACTTAGACACATGGTAAACCAAGCCAAGTAAATGCCCAATACAACCTAACACATAGGTCCATTAATTTCTATGGCTTACAACATAATATTCAAAGCAAAGACTTATTTCATTCCAATCCAAATATCTTACCTTGTAGTTATATTCCTTTCATTGTTCATATGATTAATCAACCATTATTATAGGTAGAAGACTCTATGCATTCTAAAGCCCTGTATTCTTAACCCTACTATTAGTAACAAAAAGATTTCTAAAATAGAAAAAAAAAGAGCGTTCGAGTACACGAAACAGAAGGTTTCGCGTACGCAGTTTTCAAATTTCAAAAAAAAAAAAAAAAAAAAAGGCTTGAACTAGTCTATACTAGCACAAACATCAGCATTGGTCAATCCCTTGTTTGTCTTATCCGCCATACAAGAACCGTTAAGTCCTAGATGGTACCATCCTTTCTTGGTATACAGCATCTATGTTATCATATAACATACAACATACCTTTCCTTGGTATACAGTTACAAAAATCTCTTTAACATTTTTTACAACAAGGAACCCACATCATAAAGATGTAAATACAAAGGACTAGTTTCAACCCTTACAATCATGTAACAATTTCAATAAAACAATGGCATAATCATAATTCCAAGTATGTATGAGAAAACCAAAGACATTTGGACCATTATACCATATATCTGAAATGCATTATAGAAGAAATGCATTTAGCAAGTAGCAAAGTAATTTGATCTAAGACCATTTAGCAGATTTCAGTCTTAGTCAATTATTCTAATAGAGAAATATAGTTCCAAAGTTTGTCATGACCGTTACAAAAGGCTAGTGTGCAGTAAATTATGCTATCCTTGGCAAGCAAAGGAGTTTATGCCAAACATACCCATTGGGAGCATTAAAAAACTAGTAAGCCTTTACTTTAGGCAAATAGGAACCATAATATTTTCATGGATTTTATCTGCGCTATAAAACAAGTCAAAATGAAGAGTAACTTAAAGGTTTCTGATTATAGACAGACGCAACATGGACAGATCCAACATTAACCATACAATGGCAGAACAACAATGCATCTAAGCATCATGCTTAAGAGCCTAAAATATTACTATAACATAACCCTTAGATTTCAGGGCTTAAATTATAACTGGAATGTATTTCATAGCAGATTTTAAGATGCACAAGGCCAAAATGTGATAGCCAAAACGTTACTGGTGCAACATGAACACTTCAAACATCATTTCTCATCCTTTTCCAATAGGATATTCATCAAACGACTAAGGCAAGCTAGTCAATATCTCTGTTCTAACAACTTATAAAAGAAGATTGCATTCTATTCAGAAAGAATTTGGCCAATACGAGACAAGAGTGACCAACCATATGTGATTTTTTCAAAAACTTTATAACAGTATATTTATGTCAAAATAGCATATACAATAATAAGAACAATAATAAGAGCATTAGTTCAGGAAACCAGCTTTCATATTTTAATATATTCATGTAGGAAATGCAATCATCCAGCATATGGTTAGCCCTGCCAAAATATGACATGCCGAATGTTCTAATGAGAAGTGTTTTTATTTAAACTAGAGGGGCAAATTTCAGGCCTCTGCCCAGCTAGATAAAGGCCTTAAATACACAACCTAATAGGCATTCAAAATGGTAATGGTTTATGTGAGAACCCATTACCTACAGACTAGAAAGTAATAGCCAAGATCAACTTGTAATACTTTGTAAAATCGAAAAAAGTAACAGAGTACCTTGGCAGTGTTTTAAAAGTGCAAACCTAAAGTTACAATTTCCAAAATGGGTAGTCAAATTCATGTATTTATAGACACTTTAAAATCTTCAGTCCTCTGTGAAATAGTCATCTTTTGATGCCAAATCCGCAGCTCACCTAAGATCTATTGAACAAAAGGAGTACATTAAGAAGACAAGCCCGTACCTGCAGCCAACCAATACATAATTAGCCATAAACTGGGTAAAAATGCAAGGGCCAAAAGGTACCTTAGGCTTTTCGGTTGTCAACCGATCACCTAATGTAGACCTTTTGCCCGAAAGATCAAATGAGCATACAGGAAGAAAATAAAATAAATACAGCTAGATTGTACGAATGATAAAGAACAAACTCAACCTATTTGCTGAAATAAGTGTGATCTTTTAAGGTAAAATTCGAGATAAATTTAAGGGTGTGAAAGAACCCCGGATAAACATTCTTGTTCTAACATAAGAGCTCTTATCTAAGTAAACAACGAATAACAGTATGCCTATAAACTGCATAAGAACAGTAAACTTAGGCATTATCATGCCATTAGGAATTTATAAGGACATATGCTTGATTAGGACATATGCCATAGCATAATCCTTCATAAGATTACAATAAAGGTAACAACCATAGAAGAGTCACTCGGGGTAATCCAAAGATGCATTGCATCTATACTAAGGTGCATTACTTTACGAATAAGTCCTGCAAGGTTAAGGATCTTAGATACTTCTTGCTTCATTAACAACCATAGCAATATGATGTTTTATAAAATCAGCATAATATAAGGGATAAAACTGTAATAGAAAACACAAACCCAAATTGCATCTCCATTTTGGCATAAGAATGTTTAAAGGCAAATAATTATGCCATGTATTGCTTATAACCGTGCCAACCCACAGTTTGAGATAAGTTGGCCAAATGCACGAAAACTTATTGTGTTAGAATAAAGCGGGACCTATGACGGAAATAGGGGACAATCCATTTAAACGGATATTTGCTAAGCGACCACCAAGTCTATAGATCATGAGTGATTATAAATGCAACATATTATAAGCATTTATTTCCAAAGAGATTCGTTGCTCTATACCATTGGCCAAGAAACATCAAAGGGCATAGGTATCTCTAAATTATACCAAAGACGAATTCCCTCTTGAAGAATGTACCTAAATTTATTGGAAGCCTCTTAGCCATACGGCTCTTGTTCTTAGACGATTTTAGCTATTAGAATGTAAAACTTCACATTTTTAAGGGCACATCACCACCATACCTGGTTAACCTCATCGTCAGTTTCATGTTCGTCCTCGTTTTTTTCGGGAACAGTTGGGAAGCATTCTCATAAACCATCTATGGGAACCGGGAAACCTCATGTTTTGTGGCTGGCCACCATAGCCATGTTTGCCCCTTTTGCTAAAGCCCTCCCATAATGGTGCAAGGCCCTTCTCAAAATCGTGAGCCAGCTTCCTCGAGAACGCTTCTGCAATCTTCATAATCTAGGCCTCTCATGCATCTGAGGTAGTTCTCGCTAAAATAATCCTTATCCTTTGCCCAATTGATCTGCTATTTGTTGGCCCTTGTTATCTTTCAGCTCCCCCTTTTCCATTTATTCCACATTTTAAAGAGAGCGTAAATGTCGTCCCGGCATGAAAAAACAAAACCTGTTGACATCCTTGGTATGCTTTCCCCGGAGAATCTTGTCAACCATTTCAAGGTAATGTCAAAACGCAAAACCCAACATGTTAGAGCTTGAATGAAGTAAATGTCAAAATGGCCGCTGGGCGCCATTTGAGCCCCTCAAATGGCCGAAGAGCGCTATTTAACCTCAAATGCTTAACGGGCGCTATTTGAGGCTCAAATGGCACAATCCAGCCATTTGGCTCATCTGTTGGTACATACCTTGTATTCGCCGCTTGATTGGCTTTTTCCGCCTTTGCCGGCTTGCCGCGACTCCCCGGTATTGTTTCACGCGGTGGTGTATCCGACCGCGTATGGTTCCTTAAACACCGCCTCCGCTAACGATGTCATTGACATCCACACTAAGTCAAGAAGGTCCAAGTCACTCGGTTCCGTAAAGAACTCTGCAGATCCTATAAGTGTAAATCTTTCGAAGTTCTATCTCGCATCTTTCATTCCCCAACCGACACACGAGTTGAGCTTACCGAGACGTAATGGTTGTCATTGATGATGTAGAACCTCATACCAACCAGTCGATTCTTGTGACCATGGTACTAGCCGCTTTGTATCCGGATCATAGGGCACCACATCCGGGCCTACCGGAAGATTTGGTTGGGGATCTTCAAAGAAATGACTTGCACTGATTTCCTAACATGTTCAGGGATTTTACAACCTCGTACGCCATGTTTGAGGTGCCTCTTCCATATCCCATGGATATTTTTCTCGATATATGTCACACCTAGAGGAAACATGTGACCGTGGCCAGATTTTCTTTAGAGTTTCTTCGCCAACTCCTCCTCCTGCATCACGGCCCATCTTCAGTCCCGAAAGGCACCTCCAAACTTTCCATTTTTCTTCCTTTTCGACCCTCATCTCTTTCTTTGTTTCCCTCTTCCTTTTTAGGCGAATGCTATCACCGTCGATGCGAAGCCTTTACCTCTCCGATGTGGGAGGATTTAGTATCACTAAGGTTCTCTGAATCCCTGTTTGGTAGGGACTTGAGAGGAGAACCGGGATCGATAGAAGGAGACTTGGGAGGCGACTTGGGAGGAGACCCGGCATTCTCCTCGTCTTTCTTTTGATTCTCTTCCTCATGCTCTGTCCCTTCCATTTGGACTTCCTTTGGTTTGGTTTTTCTTCCCTTGGCTTGGCTTGCCTAAGGCTTGGCTTTTTCCTTTGAAATCTCCCCGTCGGGCCAAGTGTTTGCCCATTGAGCGGGCATATTACAAGAGGTCTTGGCTCACGAAAATATGTGACACAGAGTTCTTTGATCCGTCCATACGAACGGAGAATGCCAAATCCTCTAAGTAGCTCGACCGCGCCATTAATACCCATTTGCCTCTTTGTCCTCGTGATGAAGGCAACTGCCTTTTCTTCCAGGCAGAGATCGGCAGTCCTTGATGCCGGATTCCATCATCCGTGGATCGTGAAACCGCCAAATCCATGCGCATGCAGTCAATGTCCGACATTCACGGGATCCTCCACATTGCAACCAAGGAAGTCTAATCTTCCCCGCTTTTTCACCTCTCGCGATGTTGACAATGATGCCAAAATTTGCATCACAACGCCTTGCTCACCACTTCTTGACTTTGTGAGGAGGCAAAGTTCTCTCCTCTTGTCCCCTTTGTGGGTCGACCCTTCTTCCAAGGGAATTGCCCCGACAATTTCCATGCACCATGGCTTCCAAACATGACCACGGTCTTCTAAGGCTACTACGTTTTTGGGCCTTGGACAATGAAGTCGCGCCACAAGAAAATAACAAATCAACAATCAAATAATGAAACCCGTAAACCCAACCTACTACGTCATTTGCATGGACCATTTCCATGCAAATGGCGCCACAAGGCCATTTTCGATATGAGCAAATGAAAGCGGTGGGCTTATTTCGATACAAATGGCGCTAGGTGGCGCCATTTCCATACAAAATGGCGGCCGCTGCTTTTGTTTCTCGGCCTTGCGAAGTGGTATCCTCAACCCGACCAACAATCCAGTGTACACTCCCTATTCGCGCGCTCGATGAGTCGAGCATTCTCGGCCAGCGGTCGATAATAAGGTACGTACTTTCTAGATTGTTGGCAAGGGAGAGGCTTGTATCAAGTCAGTTGAGAATTGCGCGATTACGCCATTCAAGAAATAGAAATGGCGCATAGCATTTACATTACAACTATAACAAACTACAAAACTAACCACCCAAAAGCGGAACCACAACAACTCTATCCTAGAGACTCCGGCTACATCAAACAGTCATTCAAGGCCATTTCTTCGAATGAACCACAAGTAAAACTAACTATCCCAGACACTGGGCTGCATGAAGCCATGCACGCTTATTTCAATGCCCATGACTTTAAACGACTAAAAAACAAGACTGTGGTGCTGAACCCGATGCTATCGATATGCACGGCATAACAGTGAGATAAAGTGGACCGTGAGAAATTCTACTCCACCATTTTTCCTCGAATCCCGGATCGGCAGCGCTACTTTCGAAGGCACTAAGAGAGAGAAAGCTAGGGCGCTAGAGAGAGAAGGGCGAACCGGGCCGAGGAAGGCGCCGGATAATGGGCGGATGAGATGAAATGAAAGAAATGAAATGAGAGAAAATAAACTCCGTCGAAATAAATGGGCGACGAAATTTGGCTCGCTAAACTGTCTTCAGACCCGCCAACGCCTCCGTCCGTCACTTGAATTTTAAATTTTGAATTTGAATTTCCCTACCGGCCCGCCAATTAAATTCTAAAATTTGAATTGCTTGAAGTCATACAATTTTTAAATTTGAATTCCCTCACACTTTTAGCAATATATTGTACGGTCCACATCTCTCAAAGTAGTTTATAAAATCTGCGAAGATGCAGGATATATGGTAAGCGAGCTTTTCGTCCCGCCGTACTTCGCGAGGAGTTGCGATTTCACATCCCGTCGCAAGCTTCAACATCTTGCGGTACCCAACATAGAGGACTTTCTCGCTTAGAAGTCCGGTAGTAAAAGCTTTAGGCATTGGTTGGCGCTTCTTTGGCGCTACACCTTGATTTAGCCTTGAAAACTTTAGTTGGATTCTGGCGTTTCTTCATTTTCCATAGCGGTAGCTTCTTCATTTCATAGCGGTAGCTTCTTCATTTTGATAGCGAGCGCTTCACTTAGTTAGCGGTAGCTTCTTCATTTCATGCTTGGCGCTTCACTTGATTAGCGGTAATACATTTCATAGAGTAACGCCACTTGGTTAGCGGTATACCACTTGATTCTCAAGGCTCTTCCCTT
Source organism: Isoetes taiwanensis (assembly GCA_021234155.1). Lineage (NCBI taxonomy): Eukaryota > Viridiplantae > Streptophyta > Lycopodiopsida > Isoetales > Isoetaceae > Isoetes > Isoetes taiwanensis. The sequence goes on from JAJEKV010000402.1 coordinate 96,457, forward strand.
CTTTCAATGGCTGATTCTCGATCTCTGATGATCCCAGGTTAGTGGCCCCATTACGTTTTAGTTTAAGCTGTCGGCCAATTTCTCCTATAAGTGCGAGAATAATGTTTCTAGCACAGTAGTAATGGCGTAGTAACCTATAACAATCGGAAATAATACGTAGTGTGTTATGTCTAGCGATGTCTGTAACAATCTATAATAATCTTGTAGTCCATGGCAATCTCTACTAATGTACTGTAATCTTGATAATATGTTTGTAATCCTCAGAGTTATATGTAGTAAGCTGTGTGAGTAATCAACTGTGTAATCACATCCTAAGTTTTCTGTTTGTTCCTAAGAAAGCCAAATGGCCAGTCGCCATTAGGATCAAACCGCGCCAGCGCGCCATTTTATCTCAAATGGATCATCAGCGCTATTTACTCAAATAAAGCGGCGGTACTATTTTGTGGCAAATGGTATGGGCTGGCGCTATTTGAACAAATGTGGCGCACCTCCGGGCCAGCCATTTGTCCGCTTTTGAACATTTTATGCTCATTTCCATCAGGGTTTCTAACAATGTGTGTGTCATTGTACGTTTGGGAAAAAAGACATGCGTAACTTCCTCCTCGGGGGCGTGGATTTGTTGCTAGGGGGCATGAAATCGCATAGTAGGCACATACATGGAAAAAGAACATTGACTACTTTAGGAACGTCGTCGTGGAAGTTCTCGGGGCCATAATTCCATCCCAAATTACTTCCCTTTCCGTATGCGGTCGCGGATAACGTTTGCCGAAGCCGTAGGCACACTTATCGAATGGCCCAGGCGTGGCGTGAGAATCATCCGCATGCTACACCAGATCATCATAAAGAGGACTAACCCCCAACACACTGCCTATAGTAGTTCCTCTACATCATCAACGATTCTCTACATCTCAACCGCAATGAGCAACACGGAGAACTTGGTGAACTTATCTTGATGATAATATTTGTTGTTGTGCAGGTCATAGGGCCTAATAGAAGTAGCATCCATGGGAAGGATGTGGATGCGCGAAGCGTGGTTGTACGCAAGGTTACCGAGGCCGCAGCCCACTCAGTGCTTCCGTGCGTAATGTAAAAGGGTCTGATTGTGGGATAGTCATGGGCACATTCATCGCAACGGCCTCGTTTATATAATGTTTTCATGGCATTGGATGCAGCGTATGATGAGACACCAAGATCGGACATGGGGACACTACCTCATACGTAACTCATACATAGAACTGTGGAGGCGTGCTCGGATGGCATGAAGAGATTGATCCATCATTGGATTTAGCTACCGGCGTTTGCTGTATACCATCGAGATGATGATGAGCCACCACCTAGTTACTCAAGAACGAACTCTTGGAAATGCACGATTGCCACATTCTCCATTCTTGTACTAGAACTAAATATCACGAGAAGCTATAATTCTATTCGATCCTCGGGATTGTTGATGATGAATTCTTAGTATACACAAAGGTTGGCCTTTAATGGTGGAAAGGAATAACTTCGGAACTAATGAAAGAGGATCACGAGATGTCATGCTTGTGCGTAAAGGGCCAAGTGAGAATGCACTTATTAGGTGGAAAAAATAGCGATGTGATCTTCTTTGGATGGAAGGAACATCTCACAACATCTCAGTTTTCGAGAAGCTAAAAAGAAAATGAGGATATAGAGCTTGAATCATTTGAGGACAACATTCGAGGCTCAATTCAAACGAAAAGAGGAAGTATACTTACACACATAGGATTCAAAGAGAGCCTAAGGGGAAAAAGCAAAGAGGAAAGGTTATGCTCCACAACTTCAATCAATAAGTTCATGAAGTCAGCTGGGCCCAAAAATACTTGCAACAAGAAACTTTACAAAGCATCAAGTACGCGGAATTAAGAAAAGAATTTTTATCCCAACCACTTTACAATGCAAGGGTGAAGGGTTACCTTTTTTGACGCTTGGGTGTGACTTACATGTGAGAAGTTGAGAGGACATTATAGTGCTTTGGGGATGGAATTAAATGCATGGGTCGGGTATGCATGGCTTTAAGGTATCGTCAGTCCAACATTTTACAATTGGAGAAAGAGATATGAAGCAGTGCAAAGGTAGTCGAACATGGTATCACGGCTCTAAGAAGCCCCCAGATCCCACTACACTGCCACCCAATGTGTGCTAGGTGATTCATTCAGGAGAATCTTTAAAAGTATTCCCCATAGGAGCAAAAGAGGTAGAGATGATGTAAGAGAAAAATGCGTAATAAGCTTCCCTTCCATTCTTAATAAGAAGCTTTTACATAAAAGAAGTTGGAGGTGTTAGAAGAGCTTACGTAAAACAATGGCGGCCTTGAACTCTTTTATAGTATATGGAAAAATTTCGGATGTTAGCATTGCAAAAATACTGACCTTCTCAAATGCAAACATCCTAGCGTGGTAATCAAGCAAAATTTGGAAAAACAAAAGATACAAGAGAGAGACTTTAATCTTGCAATTCAACGTCGGGCTCATATGCCTAGAGCGTTCTTTGCGAAGTCAATATTGGCATTGAGAGCATTGTCCGCGAGAAGCGGTCTCTCCGTAAAATCATCTATATGTAATACACATGATAAAGATGGATCGTGTTAAGACTTTAGTGCCCAGAAGTCATCATCTAGCAAAATACGTATGGAGAGGTGATCGCTTGAAGAGCGGTTTTGACAGAGCTCAACCATGGGCATGAGGTCGTGTGCCTATGGTCATTCCTCACTTGATTTATGGAAAGATGATTCAAACTTCCATATTGGTTCACTTTCTAGGATATTGCATAACTTGAATTGGTACAAAGAGGACAAGATAGGTGACTTATGTGAAGTAAGCCCAGATTGGTAAATGGATGCAAGCGGTCAAAGGATACCAATCCTTTGAAGAACAAACTTAAGCTTTTTATGGTGTAAGTATTGCCAAATGCTTCAACTACAAATCTAATCCTCGAGGTGTTCAACCTCTCCCCTAAATCTCTATTTTGTAAATCTCTGATAATGCATCGAGGCAAAACAAAAATAGGTATGTCTTTTCATACTTATCTTATTTTACATGGCTTAAGGTCTTTGATGAGATCAGCGGCTTTATGATGAATCGGCCACACCCATGATGATATTGATGCTTTTATTTGGAAATTTTTCAACCTTGATGAGTTCATCGGATGCTTTGACACTACTGCAGCTACTTTTACTTGTTAAACCAATTGCAATTGAACCCCAATTCCATACTTTATTGATGAAGTTCCAAATTGAAGGCTTTTGTGAAGGGATTCATCCTCGATAAGAATATACATTGATGGGCATACTTGAACCATTGCTCTTCAAATTTAAGATGGCGTAAGATTGGCTGTTAGGCAATACAAAATCACGTCCTACACATAAAGAGTGGCTTCAATTCTCCGTGAGTTAGAATGTGGAAAGAGGATAAACATAATTGACTAATGATACCAAGTGGTGTGCCAAAAATATTCCTCCTAGACCAACATTGAAAGATCTTCGGGGGTTGAAGGATAGCATCAACAAATACATCTCCCTATGGAAGGACATATGTAAGAATCAAAAGAAAGTAGCTTGTTTGCAAGGCAATAAAGCAAAGAGAATGCTGAGTATTGGAGCCAAATTTTCTTATCTCTTTGGAGGATGTTGCTCGGGACGCCCTCAAAAATGATGCATTTTGGTACAAACAAGACAAGCTCCTCTAGAACAAAAACCGCATTTGTTCCGTAGGTCGCACGTGATCTGCCTTGGTCTACGACCTTTACCATCTTATTTTGGCTCAGGTCGGATGGCCGCCCGAAGGTTGCCTCTTGAAGAGTTTGATCCTCACGTACATGTGACAAAGGGCATGTTTGTTCTAGTGAGGACACGGGATGATAACACGCAACTTGTTAGGATATGCAGGAGGAGAATGTTGTTCTTGGATCTAGAATCTACATATTTTGGCCATATTTTTGTATGCGTGGTGGAAGCCCACTTTGGAGGGGACTACAAGATCGCTTGACTAGCTGTTATGCCTAATCTTCTTAGATCCTTCAAAGGTCTGAAAAATTTAGATGCCATTCATTATGCTTGGGATGCCAATGGCAAGAGCCTTAAAACAAAGTCAAATTAGAAATATATTGTAGACATGTGGAAAGACATAGCACATTGTTCATCTTAATACATGAGATCTTGTACTTGTAATACATATCTTTCATCTTAATACATAAGATCTTGTACATTACTATATTTGTGATCATATATAGCTGCATACATCTTTAATATATAAATGCATACATGATTCATAGATAAGATGGTGAGGGCGCTTATATATTGAGGCAATTGATTCAATCATCTTGAGGATTCAGTAGTAGTGATCCCCTATATCTCATAGCTCAAGGCGCCGGGAAGCCATATCGCATGGATCATAACGACCGACGCAGGCAATGAATGAATCTTCAAAGCTTTCTTTGCAAGTAGGGATGAACATTGAATATGTCATCTAGGCAACCAACAAGATCGAAAGTGGCTCATTGAGCACTTGATGAGCCTGCGATGTGGGTGAAATCGAGAGTTAGGCAAATAATCCATGGGAGATGAATGATCTCTAGCCCCTAATGGGCTACATTTTTATAGTGAAAGAAAAAATTATTGATGGAATTATTGGGTGGACCGTAGCTGGCCATCATTGAGCCGATAACAAGTATCATGTACTCATACGTATGATTCTATCATGTACTTTCGAGATTCTATACATCAACTAATATTCACTATGTTTTATATTATATATATCCTTAGTATATACACAAATCATAAAGTGCTTATATTATTATATCATACTTGAATTATACATATCATAGATGATTCACTGGCGTCATTCTTTGACTGACTAATATAGGTGTGATTGAAAATAAAAAAGGCGACATAGTTCATGGGTATCATGTCATTATTATATCATACCAGATCTGAGATTACCTACATCATCAACATCAAAGCACATTGATGCTATTGACTCAAAGATCTCCCCGATGGGAAGCCAATAAAGGTGGACCTTAACACGAGTGAGCTTCTTTGCAAGCACTCGCGGTGACCATCTTTGGACCGCAGCCATGGATCAAGTTTTGATACCATTTACGTAGGCATTCACCGCATCATTATAGCTAAGGTAGGCACGAAGGATTGATGTTCTTCGACGCATCGAGGCAAGGAAGCCATGGGAGATGAATGAGCTCTACCACTTGGGATGGAGTCGCTTTTATAGTGAAGTAAAATTATTGATGTAATCTTTATTCATTATAATGCAGTACCATACATGTATATGATTCAATAATTTCTATGTATATACTATCAATAATTTGCGGAGTATATACCATCAATAATTTTAATTGGGTATACCATCAATAATTTTGGTGGGTATAAATATACATCAAATTGCCGAGAGTAAAAGAACATTGGCCTCCTGGTCTAGCTATGACTTATTCCTCGTCTTGAACGTGATTCTATCACTTGCAAGATGAATCATGAGACTTCAAAGCGGTCTGCGTGGCCGAATATACCGCTTGAAGGCGGGCTCACTGCTTGTTGCTCTCAATCCCACGCCATTATCCCGATCCGTCAAAATGTTATCATCCATCCCAATGGAATAGGAGTATCAAATGTTCATGATCGAAAGGATCTACCGGAGCATTTACGCTAGTTCCCCGATCATTGAGTAATAGTAGAAGAATAATATTACTTGTTATCTTATTGTGTCAATTTGTGTTAGTATATGGCAGTATACATAACCTTTTGTAGTACACATAACCGTAATATAAGTTTTGATGTATACTACTTTACACATGTATACATAACCTTATGTAATACACATAACCATACTATAAGTATTGAGATATACATAACCCTCCAAGTATACTATATAAAAATTATTCCAACTTGTCTCCAGAATTCCAACTTTAATGAAACTCTGCTTTCTTGCGAGGGGCAAGTGAAGAACAATGATACGACTTTACAATGTAACCTTGAGCTTCTTGAGCTTCTTGAGCTTCTTGTAACCTTGAGCTTCTTGGCCATGTAAAATTTTGTTATAAAATATGGTCACAATAGTTAACCATGGTGAATTAATGTAGCCATCTAATACTCCAATTAATAACAAGAGCCAAGGACTTAATGTTCAACCTTACAAAGATCATAATATAAGGAAATAAAGGGAAATGCCTCCATTTGTTGGTCCCTTACAAGAATAAACAAATTCAGGGTCCATATAATCTATATGGAAATACATCAACTTATTAGGAACAGTCTAGGGATAAACACCACTACTCCTATTGCCCCAATTAGGACAAGATAAGGTAATACGATATGCTAAACAGGCAAAATTGAACTTTGCCCCTACAATAGTCATATATGTCAAATAACCAACAGGAAACCATGTAAGTTTCTAAGTAGGCCATGATCTCATCTGAAATCCATCATAGTTCCCATTCATGCCGTTTAAGAAATGAACATCTATAGAGTGACTTTTGGCTGAATTGAAATAATGCTAGATCAACAGCAGGTCATAGTGGGAATAAATACACCGTATAAGGATCTTATTGGTTAAACACTATCAGCCATATTGCCACCCTTAGGGAGCCATCTAAAAAATATGCTGATAAAATATGCCAGCATGAAGCATACATACATTCAAATGTTAAATATGTTCAAGGAGTTAAATATGTTCAAATGTGTATGCAACATGGCACCAATTTGATCCAAAGGTATATTGCCGCTAGGAGAAGCCTCACTTAGCCAACCAGTAGCATGCATACAAGGAACAATGCTAGAAGATCAGGTAGTTAAGAAGATTTCTCATAAAAAAGTTTTGCAAGCATATATAAAAAAAAAAAAAAAAAAAAAAAATTGCTACCCTTTTATAATTGTTTCACAGACGTATTATAGATTTAGCGACTTAAATTTAAATTTCAAATTAAATGAATTTTTTTTTTCACAAGAGCGAAAAGTTTTTTTCACATAAAAAAAAGAGTTCCGCGTGCACGCGAAAAAATCGATTTTTTTTCACAAGACGTGGTTTTCAACGTTGTTTGACAATGACGTGTATGCAATTAGAAAGGTTTCGCTGCTGCGAAAAAATCTTAAACGATTTGGAATTTTTTTTTTGCCGTATTTTTACGTTTTTATACGGCAATATGTGCCATATATCATACAATTCATAAATTATTCCATATAAAGCGTACAACGTATTGAACCTATCCCCAGGCTTTGGAGGACCTCTTACCATGGAGTCACGCGGTGATGCATCATCCTTGCCAAGAGAACTGTATCCGGTGTCATAGAGCACAAGAACATATCATAGAAACATAGATTACATGAACATGCCGGACAACCCAGACCATCGAACCTAGAAGTTCGACCCCAAAGAATCCAAGAGATATCAAAATGTCAAGACAACAATGGTGCAATACAAAGACCATGACATATGATGCTCTTACATATTTATGACCGCAGATGCCTAAAGGAGTTCCATTAACGATGATGACCATGATCACTCTATACTAATGTCTAGGCAATAATCAATGATGTCTCTCCAGCAGGTCCTCATCAAACTCAAATCATAATACTTACTAGTTATGATGCCCAGAATGGAAATAAAAGTTGTTGAGAGCTTGTAATATGGTTGTGAAATATGTCATGTAAGTAGAGAAAAGTAATGGGTGTCTAGCCTTGGCTTTGCAGGATTTGTGACGGTGAATTGATGTCTTTGTTGTTTGTGGTTTATAAATCTTTTGGAATTTCAAATTTTAATTGTTAATACTATAATATAAAAATTGAAAACTTAATTTTTTATTTAAATAGAATAGAATCTTATATTATAAAATTATAGCGTGTGTCTTCAAGGGAGCCCTAGATCAAACGGTCAAGGATTTGATTGACCAATGGTGGAGATGATATATGCGTGTCTTCAACTAAAATTGCTATGGCTTCAATATGATTCACTCAATCCGATGATCAAATGATGAAAGGGAAAAGGGAAAAGGGGAAGAGAAAAGGAGAGGGGAAATTGAAAGAAAAGGAAAAGGGAGAGAGAAAGGACAAAAGGAAAGAAAGAAAGAAAGAAAGAAAGGGAAAATGAGAAATGACAATATGAACAAAAAAGGAAAAGAAAAAATAGAAAATAAAAAAGGGGAAGAAGGAAAAGGAATAAAAAAAAGGTAAGGAAGAGGAAAAGGGAAAAGAGAAGGAGAAAAAGGAAAAAGGAAAAGATAAAAGGAAATAGAAAAGGGATAGAAAAAGGAATAGGGGGGGAAGGGAAGGGAAAAAAAGGGCACCTTAGGGAGAAGGGTAAGAAGTAGGAGAAAAAGGTAATGGAAAATAGAAAAAGGTTGGGAAGAAGGAGATGAACAAAGCGCATAGGAAAAAGAAAAGGGAAAGAAAAAAAGAAAAAGAGAGGGGGAAAAGGGCAAAAGAGAACTTGGGAAAAGGGAGCGAAAAAAAGAGGAAAAGGAAAGGGTGGAAAAAGGAAGAAAGAGGAGGGGTGAAGAAAGAGGAAAACGAAGCAAAAAAGATCATGCAAAAAAGAGAGAGGAAAGGATGGAAAATGGAGGAAAAGGGTGGAGGGGAAGGTAGAATAGGCAAAGAGTAGGGAGCAAGGAATAGATAAAGAGAAAAAGAGGAAGGAGAAAAGGGCACGGGAAAAAAGGGAAGACGGAAAGGGTGAGGAAATGGGAAAAAGAAAGGGAAAAATAGTATGGGAAAGGGGAAAAAAAAATAGGAAAGGAGAAAGTGGAAAGGGGGAAGAGGATGGGGAAGGAAGGAAAAGGGGCACATAAAAAAAAGGTTGAGAAAAGAGAATGGAAAGAGGCATATGAAAAGGGAAAGGGGCAGGAAAGGGAAAATGAAAAGGAAGATGAAATGGAAAGGAAAGGGAAAAAGGGCCTGAGAGAAAAGCGAAAAAGGGTGGGGAAAAGTATGAAAAGGAATGGAAAGTTGAAAGGAAAAGGGAAGCGGAAAATGGAAAAGGGAAGGGAAAGCAAAAAGGGCATGAGGAAAAGGGGAGAGGGAAATGGGAAAAGAGATGGGGAAAAGGGCACGTGGTCAAGAGGAAGAGGGTGGGGAAAGGAAGAAAAGGGCACATGAAAAGGTAAGCAAAAGAGAAGGAAAAAAATGCATGGAAATGGGAAAGAGAAAAGGAAAAGGAAGAGGAAAGGGAAAAGAAAAGGAAAAAAGGGTAGTGGAAAAAGGAAGGGAAAAAGGCGATCAAAAAAAGAGAGACAAAAAAGAGGAAGGGGAAGGGAAGGTAAAGGAAGGGAGAAGGGGGTTAGAAAAAAGAAAAAAGGGAGAATGAATAAAGGGAGAATTTAAAGGTTCCTAATTTATGCCCAGCAACACTGGGCACCATTACTAGTAGAATAGAATAGAAGGGTTTTTATCGTCCACGGAGACTAATTGACCTATGAGACCCAACAAAATGGAGCGGTGCCTTTACTTTTGAGGAAGATGAAGTTGTGAGAATTTAAGTATATTTTTGGAGGCTTCAAGTTGGTGAAGCATACAAAATGTAAGTGAACAGTGTAACAACGTTCTTATACATGGTATATATGATGTTTTGATTCAAATACATTTTGTTTAAGGCCTTCGAACCATACTCCTATTTTTTAGTCTAGCTTGATAAAAAGGAAGAAAAGAAATTGGAACTATTTAGATAAGTGTTCTTATTGCACACATTTGATATCATTTTTGAATAGCACCTCGTGGTTATTTTGTGGAATATTGTTAACCCTAATAGCAACATTGCATTGCTCTATGATTTTGGTTTTGGTTTTGGTTTTGGTTTTGGTTTTGGTTTTGGTTTTTAGTTTTTGGTTTTGAGAAGCTCTAAGGTATGGTTGGGCGTGTGTAAGGCACTCTAAGCATTGGAGAGTTATTATTATTGAAGGGTTGGACACTCACAATTGGTTGCACTCATTTATTCATATGTATGTATTTGAATTTGAAGTGAATTTAATTCTTGATGACCAGTAGTATGGTTTTTAATGGTCACCCTAGTTTTGGGTTTGTAGATGTACATCCAACATTGCCAACTTTAGGCATCCATAAAGTTGTAGAGATCTGTTCGTTGATTGTATATATGTCTTTCAAATTGTACTTGGCCTCAACAAGGTTATATGTGTGTTGGAGTGTGTGCAAGAGTTGATAGAATTTCAAAATGAGCAAAAACAACACTTGAAATGACGTGTCCATATTGCGAAAAAAAACACCAAAAAACATCATTTTTCTATCCTACGTGTTCTTTTCTTTGTAGTCATTTATTTCTAGTGTGTGAAGAGGAATTACTTTGAGGGTAAAAGAAAGCTAGGGTGTCTAAAAAAAATGCCCTTACATTATGTATAATGTAGGGCATGTAGGCACCCGTTTTTGTTATTTTTTTGAATTTTAGTTAGTTGGGATATGTAATGATTAGGAGTAGCCGTCGACAATTCAAAATTATGAGTGATTGGCAACCCGAAGCGGACCTTCATTGCAATTTTGGGAGGAGATTGAAGTGTTTCTGTTTAGGAAAAAAATTTTGCCGTTCCAATTTTAATGTTTCGGGAGTGATCAGCGAAGTAACTGGATTTGTAACTATTCTTCTTCCTCGAAATCCTTGCCAAAAATCCAAGCAATGGGGCCTTTGCCTCCGGAAGTCACCCAGATTAAACAAAAATTTGAAAATAGCGATTCTAGCAAAAGCAGAAAAAAACAAAAGGAAGGTTCAAACTTCGAGGAACAGGGGCCAAAAAGAAGACTTATTTGTGAAGAACTTATTTGTTGTGGAACAAAGCATGTAAGATGTGTAAATCTTGGATGAAATTTTTCAGTTTACAAAGCGGATAATGGACGGCGGCGGTGGGGGGCCCAAAAAGACATACTGGGGTTCAAAGAATCTAGCGTGAAGCGAGTGGCGAGAACTTCTACAAACATTATGAAATTGTTTTTTGGTAGAAGGGGAGGTCACAAATCGCCATGTACCGAGTACTTTGCTCGTGCATTTGCCCTTCAATTGGCAAGTAAAAAAGTAGATTGGGATACTTTTAAAGTTTTGGCCAAAGATTTGGCAAAGGGAGGAGCAAAAGAATGCGCTATTACAGGAAAAGAAAGTGCGACCTCTAAATCCACATCAAGGTTCCTAAATTTCAGCAAGGATTTTTACCCTAAGGAAGAGCTTGAATTTGCGTAAACTACATTGCGGCGGTGTCATGGAGAGTTAATTAGCGGCACATCCAAGGTTGAAGAACGAAAATCCAGTGAGGCAATTACGTGACAATATAAATAAGATTTGGGAAGAAAGGATGCACATGAAGAGGACCTAGCGAGATACAAGAAGACATCAATAGTGTTCTCGGCGACGCTAAGCCGAGAATAAGAGAGACATCAAGGCATGCGGTGGAGGTAGACCTTTTGATGAGAGATAGAAACGAGGAAGGAAGAAATGTCAAGAGAATTAGGAGCCATTGGAGAAAAGCCATTGGGAGAAGGAGTTATGTGAAAAGAGGATTGCGAGAACTTGAGGAGGCCCACAAAGTTCAGTTTGAGTCCGGATGACGGCTTGATGATATGCATAAGTACATGATGCATTCCCTGCGGCGATTCTCCTTCGGCCAAAAAACAAGCTTAGTGATCTCTCGGTGAAGAAAAATTCATATCGTGCATGGATGTGTGTTTTCGCAAGAATGGCTTTGCTAATAATGAACCTATCCTAGTTGCTCCATGCGAGCATTCATTTCATATCTTACGTTTCTCATATTCTATTTATTTGGACTATCACGCTTAAAGAGCATGCAAATGGGACGATAACATTTCAAAGACCTTGGGTGTGTACTGCTTTGGAGGTAAGTGATATTTCATGATTTATGTTCAATTTTTGCACCCGGGATTGCTGCAATGTAGAATCCATTTACATGTAGAATCCATTTACATGTAGATTCTTTGCACTTAAGGTTTTGCTTACAAAACATGTAGGAGTGTCTTGGTTATTTTATACTTATAGTTCCTTGGCATGTCATACATATATGTGTTTCTTACATACATGTTGTACATTCACGGTGTAGGGTCCTAAATGTAGAACTTAAATACATAAAATTAGGAGTTGTCTTGAGTTTTGTGGGAGAACATTTAGAGGTATTTTTTATGCTTGTGTGATGTGTACATGTGCATACATTGGAGCACATTCATGTACATTACATGTACATTCCATCTGGATAAATAGTTTGTTTACATATGTATGTACTCAAAGTACTTCAATGTAGATCAGTTCTAGTAATATGTCTGACATTTATTGATATGTATGCGTAATGGTTAGAGGCCGATTAGTTTGAGACTGATATCATTATTATGTGATTTATTTTCGAGCTTCAAAGTGCAAAAACTTCTTGGCGAAATTACACCACGGATCAGTGCGCTTGTTTTCAAATTCGATTTGCATTGTGTCGAGAGGAAGCAATTTCTTATTCTTGGTTAGGTTTTCCGCGGTTTTGGAGGTTCCAAAGAAAATTGAGGTGCAAGATGTAGCCAGGAAAGAAAGCATTGATTGAAGGAAAAGCAAAATCACTATTCTAGCGGTAATCTGAGGTTGAGGAGGCGGCACCAGTGCATGGTGACATTCAGTTATGGCGGGGAACTTCGAGGAGATTGAGGGGAGGCTAAGGCCACATCTTCAAAAGTAAAGCGCAGCAGAAGATGTGACTCCAAAGAAGAACTCACGCCCTAAAAAGCCACGGAAGAAGATAATTGAAGCGGTAGAAGCGGGTAAGAAAGCATTTTATTTTAGTGTCTGGCGGTGAGAAATCCATGACATCCTATGTTTACGAGTCCTAATGAAGAGGAATATTAGAGCATCAAGATGTAGAGCCCCTATACTTTTAAGTTTGTGTCAAAACTTGCTTCCGACATAGCAAAGGGGATTTGAAATTCGACAATGAGAAATTAGAAGAGGTTAGGAGACGAGGATTACGGACCTAATAAGAATCAGTGAGGAAACCAAAAAAGTAGGGAAGGAAATGGATCACGACTCAGAACTTGATGTCAGAAAGGTGAAGAATGATCTCTTACAGGTAACTTGATCTACATTTCTTACATTTTTTCTACATCTAGTATCCAAGTTAAAAACTTTAAAATAATATGGATAGTAGTAAGCGAATGTAGATGATTTGTGTAAATGTAGTGGTCATTGAACCAATTTGCGATTACGAATACTGAGCCATCGATGCCTTCTTGAACCGAATGATGAAGCTCAAGAAGGCAAGGATTTTCCCGGGATCTTTGCACGAAATGGAGTGTTATTTATTTGAACAAGATGTCTTTGGACATGGATGTGGGGGAAATTTTTCCAACCTAGGCATGTGGATATGTATGCAGTCTTGGACTTTGAACTTGTTCATTTGTATGTGTAAGTCAAGTTAGTAATTGTATCCTTTTCAACTTGTTATAGGTACAACGACTGTGTGTTCGGATGATAAGAAGGCCGACGTCACAGTTCTTCCACGGAGGGCGGCTTCATGGAATTTGCGGCATGGGCCAAGGCAAGCGAAAAAGATAAATCTATGGCGACCTCCGTGGAAGAGATATTGTAAAGGTAGCTCTTACTGGGGATAAATTGGCTGAAGTCGCGAGATGGATCATGATTCCAATGCTATGTAGATTCTTGAACATCACACTTTGGCCATCTTCAACATGGCACTTACTAAGAGTAAGAACACCATCAACATTGGGATCTTCAATTACGAGGACATTGGCGTTGACATGCTTGCACTTAAGAGGTATTTTGTATTTCACATCTCCTTTTTATTAATATTGAGTAGATTGGATACCATGTTAGCGACTTCTTTCATTCATTTGCTACAAAATAGATCGGTCTTTTTGCGGGCTCCATATCCTCACTATGGCACGCGGTTGTGTCGAGTGTCCCACTTTTGAAGCATGGACAAAATCCTTCACCGGTTGTGAAGATTCATAAGTGTCCCAATGAGAAAGATGGGGATTCATGTGGCCTCTATGTTGCAGCTTATATGCGAGAAGTTTGTAGACCGCGATCGTGTGTGGTAAAACTACCAATGTGAGTGTCTCACTTCTTTTGTCTTGCAAACAAATGGTTTTAATACTTATTATGTAAAGTATTGTTGTCACATTGCGGATTTTAAAACCGGTTCTTGACAAAGTATGCATCGATCGTCATTGATGTTCTCACCCCGAGCACTACTTGAGGAGTTAGACCACATTCAAATGCTTTTAGAACCTATTAGACCACACGGTACTAATAAATGTTGCTAAAGCTTGACCTCTCCCTATTGTCAATGCTAAACACTATTTGATTATAAAATACACATTTTTTCATTGAATTTGAATACAATCTCTTTTTATTCAACTCCACCATACTTTATTGATAAATTGCATGTTCTTTCATATCCGTTATTACTGAGAAAAGGTTGATAGTGTTTGATATCAATAATGTTTTGGCAAAACAAATACATAGGACTTTGGTATCGGATGATCAGCTAGTTGGAAATTATGACATAATAGGCAAGAAAGTGTTGTTTTAAGGCCCCACCTAGGCAATTCACGGAATTTGTATTTGAACACTTTGAAGTAGGAATATGGTCATCAATAGCTCCATGGAACCTATCAAGAGTAGTGGATAAAATCTTGACAATGGCGCCTTGAGATAAGGGACTTAAGGTTCACCTTTGATGGAAGCCACTGTTTGGAGCTGCCTTTCCGGATTGCAGCAAGTGAAGATAAACCTTTGTATCTGAAGCCAATTGAGTTTATATACGAGAAGTATCCAGACAGGAATAACAGCAACACACTAATAGTAGACGACTCCGAGTACAAGATGCTCTTCAATCCCAACGAAAATTGCATATGCCCACCTTCATGGCGGGGAAAGTGATGTTGAAGACCACGGGTCTCTTGACACTTCGAAACCATGGCTAGAGGGTTTGTTGATAGCACGGACACCGCAATGGTATGTGAAGCAGAATCCTTTACGCAATCCATCCGATGTACTAACAACAACTGTTTGGAGGCAAATGCTTTCAGAGGGCTACAGTGACAGAGATGGCATGTCCAGGCTATGGACAAGCTGCAAGAAAGTAACATATTAAAACAATGAGAATAGTATGTATTGGCTTCACATCGGGCGTGACGGATTTTGAATGTAAATTAATGTTAATATAAAACATGAACAACGGACTTGTATATATTGGCATCATATATGATATGACCAAGGTTGTATATCTTGTGATATGTAATACAAGAGTTTTTGTCTCCATACATGTTCCACTTTCTTCTTTGTTTCATGAATCAAAAGAAAAGCTATTGATATCCATTATATGAGAACAAGTTGAGACTAGTTTAACTTCTTCATGCAACAATTGATGAACATTTTGTACTTTTACGATATACATTGTGCTTGGAAGCGAAGATATTGTGTGATCTTGAAATTTAAGTATCAAAATGCACTTGATTAAAAAAATAAGTAAATAAGAAAAACTTAAAGAATCGACTAGTTTTCTCAACATAACCTGAGACTAGTTTAACTTCTTCATGCAACAATTGATAAACATTTTGTACTTTTACATTATACATTGTGCTTGGAACAGAAGATATTGTGTGATCTTGAAATTTAAGTATCAAAATGCACATCGATTAAAAATAAGTAAATAAGAAAAACTTGCGACAATGACTAGTTTTCTCAACATAACACTGAGACTAGTTTAACTTCTTCATGCAACAATTGATAAACATTTTGTACTTTATGATATACATTTTGCTTGGTCACGGAAGATATTACGTGATCTCTTGAAATTGAAGTATCAAAATGCACCGGATTAAAAATAAGTAAATAACAAAAACTTACAAAGACAATCGACTAGTTTTCTCAACATAGCAGAGAAGATGATGGCAAATATGAAAGTTCCTTTTGTACGGAACTTAGTCATGTGCACTCAACAATCTCGGGTAGGCTTGATATAAGCATGTCATGCACCTCTCGTGTGATCATATATGTTATGCGTGCCCCTTCAACTTATGCTTGACCTGCTTTGCATCGTGAACTTTGCTTCAATTCTGATTCAATTTGGTACCAATACTATTTTGTCATCCAAAGAACTTGTACTTGTGCTTTTGTGCCTTGTAGCGGTTGATAGTAATGACCAGCTATATAACCGCTCACCACCCGACATTCTATTTCCATAGTCGTCAATCACATCTTCACGAAGAATATGCATCTCCTCCTTCACGCATAGGAGGGCGAAGTATGGAACATTTTCATGATTCCCAGGGCAGCAAAGATGCAAATATGTCTCCAATTTGGAGTACATCGGATAGTTCTTGCTCATCACCGCATAAAAACCAACTAGCTCTTCTTGTTCGGGCGACTGGGCGAACTAGGCTCGGTTTTCGCGGCTTCCATGCACCACAATGCTCGAGATTCTCACATTCTCCCCATCTGAAATTCAAGCAACCATTGCAAAAACATGACAGGGATCTATACATGACAAGTGTTGGGTCAGCTGGATTAATAGCAGACACACAATGTATAGCTAGAGTACCAGGCAATGTCTCACAATCCGAGCGAGGGTCCCTGTTAATGTCTTACGCCATCACCTCCCATATGACTCTCGTCCATTTTGCACTTCTTTTGTCTCGACCAAAGTGCAAGCGAGTTGGCACCCAAAATCGAACACCATTCTCTTTCCTTTGCTCGTACGCTAGGAACCTTTTCTCCAAAGCGACACGCCCATCATGTTCTCCTTTTCCATGGCACGAGCCAAAATAATTCCATCAGCATCCTAATTTTATACCTGTTATAATATTGGGCCACATTCAAATAAAAGGCTCGAGAACACTTAAACTGAGCAGCACACCCATCAGACCACATGACATGGTATTTGATGTGGCCAAAACCTTTTTGCATCATCCAAATATGGTGCTTCTTGAGGCGACTGAGCAAAGAAAGCATCATGCTTCATAACATCTAAACATACAAATGAACGGTTTTTTTTATTTCGCCATTGACTTTCATCATGGTTATATGCACGAATAGTTATCGGTCATTGTTCCAATGCTTTCGGTTGAACTTCCCGAATGGTCGCAAAGTGTAGTTCTCTGCAAAGTCCATTCTTGACAAAGCGGAATCATCCCTCAAATTTTGCCCGATTTCTACGAATTGTTTGCTCTGCCAACTTCTTTGAAAAGTTGTGAATAGTGAACTTTGTAAGGTCTTTGAAACATCTTGTCAAGCAATGTACTGGAGTCCCGCTTTGATTAACAAGCTTCAACCTCCTTGAAGTGCGGCTTTGGAAAGGTTAGTTCACGTGCTTGTAAACTTGCCATTCAATGTTCTCATTAGCGACTCTTTCTCCTTAGGGGGATTTGAATATTTTGATTACCCACATTTCGGCACTCTCCTTCACACGGTCAAACTATGCCACTCTTAGCCTTCCTTATCATGCATCAGTAGCTCTCCACATAGCACCAACATTTTGAAATGTTTTAGAAGGAGCTTGGCGGGCGCCATTGTTCTCATCTGTTGCACAAACACCACAAGAACATGCGGTTGGCATGAAATTTGCTCCTTAGGGCGCTAAAAAGCTTTCTGTATAGATCGGCTTGTTCATGCTTCACGCAGCGGCATGTGTTCCTCTCTTTCAACCTTCTCACACCGTAGGAAGCGTGCTCGAACTTTTCGATGCTAATCTTCACTTGGGATGTTCATCTTTGAACATCTCATACAATTCACTCTGCAAGGAAAAAAATGGCATGTATAAGTAAGATATAAATTAGAACTACTTACGAAATTCAAAGATGTTGAGACATTGCATTAGTTCTATGGCACTTTCGGATCATGATTTGATATACATTCAACTACTATACCACACCATCATACATACCACTGTACATGATATGTACAAATGTATAAATAATGTACTCAAAGAGTTCGGATGTACATAAAAAACTCAATATGTAACGAGGTCACAAAGCGGTATCAGACGTATTACATGGATGTATGTATTTCATACTTTTCTCTATGGAAGGAAGTACATTTAAATACTTTTATGTATCACCCTATCTTTAAAGACTATCACGAGATCGGAAAGGCTTAAAATGTACTATAATGTACTTGGGAACTACAAAAAGCAAGACTATAATAACACGGCTGACTTTCAACACATTTTACGCCTTATGCCACATTGGATGTAGCTTGGAAGTACATCCAAGTACTTTTCTGATTAAACATAGCCCATTCGGTACCTCCAAGTGTAAAAAATATAATTATTGTAGTTGGATGTACTACAATGTATATCGGATACATCCCTTACATGGAATGCAAATAGGATTACTAAACTTATCCGGGATGCACATAAGCTAGCTTCTATCAAGCTTGCAAGAAAGAGGATTAAAAGACTTAAAACTGACACAGGGCATGTCCAAAACTGGATTGGAAGTGTCCTTTTCTTCACGACATCCCCTCGTACTTTGGAGAAGTTTTTGTGTGGGTTAACCAAAACTCATTTACCAAACTGTTTGGTTGATTCAGGAAGCATGTGCGCCTGGGTTGCCTTCTCCGCCAGTGCCCACATATTAGCACGATAATGACATCCGGCTTTCTTAATTGCGGCTTTTGTGAGGTTTCTTACTTGCACTTGAAGAAAGCGGAGGCTACTCCTTTTGCTGAGTTTTCCATTCTCACCAACAATCATTGATAACGAGGGAATGCTTAGGTACGCTAATTTATCATTGCTATTTGCTCTTTTCACTTCCCCGAGACCTTCGCGGATATTTTTAGCATAGTATCCTTGGGAATTGCTTCATTTGGATTTTCAATGGCGGGTTCAAAAAGAAGTGCAGCCTTTCATCCGAGCAGTTTTCCTTTGCTAAAGCTCTCTCCTTTGCCGGGGCGTAAATCTTGAACACGATCATATATAAATTTACAAATTTCATCAATCTTACGCTTCATTTTCTTTGTCACATTCCGATATTGCAATCTTCTTGCGCCATTTCTGTTCGCCGTTGTTCATCATGGTTCTTGCGTGGTTTAGGGTTAGTTGGAGGAATGCGGCAAGAAGGAGGGAATCTCGAGGCTGAAGTTTTAGCGAGAAAGTGGGAAATTCTCCTAACGTTCAGCGTTTCTTGGAGTGAATTCTGTGTGGGGAATTGAAATGCAGCGCTTCATGATTGCGTTTTAATTGGCGTGGCAAGTAGTTAAAAAAAAAAGATTCCATAATATAGCTATTATGTACATACTGAAAAAACGGTTATGTATTTGAAATGTGATACATCTCTTACTCTACATTTGGCCAAATGTAAGACACCCTAGCTTTCTTTTACCCTTGATTAGTTGTTAATGGGCAATTCTTGGTTGATGGTTTTGTTAACACTAAATGTGGACTCCGAAGGAGAAAATACTTCCAACAATTGTTTGTTCTAGGAATGTATTCTTGTGTAATGAAAGTTTATAAGTTGACGAGCCTCTCTTTGTTGCATAAACATGCCAAATACAATGTTTTTTATTTGCCATTTAGAAATCCAAGTCCCTTAGAGGTTTCACTTATGGTTTCGGGAATTGTCAAGAGGTGCTAGAGAATGAGAGATTTAGATTGACCATGCTGCATATGTGCTCAAAAAAAAAATAATCCAAAAATGGCTGCAACTATAACATCAAACCCTTACATTTTTACATAAACGATCCTTGGTTCCTCAATGAATGTCCAAACTTGAAAACATGATACAATGGCTTTAAATTGTGTTTTAATTGAGTGGTCTAAACTCAATGTGAAACACAATTATACACCAAACTTGAAACGTAAATCAAGATCAAAATTTTCTCCCCAAGGACTCAAGCTTCTAATTTGCTACAATAATATCCATGATGAGCTATGTAGTAATCGTTGCATTCTAAGCGATTAAAGCGCTTTGAGTCTCTTTTTGAAACGCTGCAAAATGTGGCACAGATGCTGATAAAAGCAGTATGTATGCTCGTGGACTAGTGTGCCTTGAGTCAAAATATATTGCATATGATGCGAGAGTACTAAAAGCAACTTCATCAAGTCTGAACGAATTGCATTTTCTTGAAAGAGATGGAAGACTGCATGGAGCTGTCTTGTTCTTAAGACCTGAAGAATGCATGTTATTATCCACATCCCCATACCTTTGAATTAGAAGGTTTGTTGCACCTATTTGATGGTTACTTTGGTAAGCGCACATAACTTTAGTCAAATCTTTATGACGTGCACATCTTAATGGATGGGAGATGTAGAGGATCTTGTTTTCCTCCTACTTCCATGTCCAAGATTCTAATATTGTTGTGGATATTTCTTTGAATGCGAATCGGCAACAAATGATCAAATGTAATCCCATCGATCCGAGACATCGGATCACCATTCTAGAATGGGACGAGCATGCATGTTTTGCATGCATGCGGCGGCGCATGCCCATTACAGTTGGGAGTTAAGCTATTTTAGGCGTTTACGCCGACTTCTCGCCGGCGGGCTTCATCTTCTCTCTCAGTGATTACCTTTTTCTCTTTGAACCCACCCTCCCCTTCTTTGTTATTGTATTTTTATCGTGGCATGCGCGTAAGAAACCCTCCACTCTGGGAGGTTTGTTTTGTCTTGTTATTTTGTTGGTGATGTGCAGGTACGGGTTAGCGGCGGTATCTGTTTCGACTTTTCCATTCGTGGGTTTTGGGGCGATTTTTATGCCTTCGTTTGTCAAGCCCCTCGCGAAGGCTTATCACTAGGGTTTTTCCTCGAAAACCCGAAAGGGCTGGGTTTTTAATCCGGTGATAAGCTTTCGGCAGTACACTAGCCCAGTCTCTATTAACATTGTATTTTGTTGGGGTCCAAATGATATAATTGGATTTTCCCTTTATTTTTTATGGGTAGATCGCATGTGTGCGGCTACCCACTATCCACCATTGTAGAAAATCTGCTGAGATGAATGAGAAGCAAGTCGGGTGTTTTGTTGGTTTCATGCGAGTCCCATTCTAGAATATAATTGCATTGCTCTTCCAGACATGTGGAATTATGATCGAACAATTATAATAGAAGGATTAACATCTATTTGAAAAATTGGTGAAACATAAGTCATATGTTACATCCCAAATAATATCCACCGCCTCCTAAGCAGCTAATTGTGTAAACAACTAAATGTATATTACTATAATCAGGATGGGTACCATGTCTACATGACCTAAATATGGCTCTAGAAGATAAATATTGTTGCACTTACAGCGTCGACAACACACCTGTAATTGACATTAAACCATAAAAAAATAGTGTGCTAACCTGCAAGCATAGAATAAAATAGTGAGCAGGGAAGTAGTCGCCTCTAGTTTTTCATAGAGGCATATGTATGACAAAGAAAATGTCCACCATCAACATAGAATAAGGTAGTTAGCAAGGAGGTAGATGCTAGCATTATTGCCAAATGCATATGCATCACAAAGACAGTATGCACTACACGACCACATGAAATACTATCTTGAAACACCTTTTTATCCGTAGTGCTACCAATTCACCTTTCATAAGCCAACACTGTAATTTGTGGTATGTGTTGTACAACTCCTAAAGTTCTTATCCTATAACAAAATAAACATCACATTGCTATTCAAAGTACTCTAATGCAATGACATACTTTCAGCTTCATTTTAGTACCTCATTCTAGACCTTCCTGTTGCAACTGATCTCCGATCAAGGTCAAAAAACAAAGTCTAAAAAGACATTGTAGAAAAGAAGGAAGACTAGGACCCGGCAATCGGTGACAGTGTTTAGGGTCTGGATTCAGGAGGGTCTGGGGACAGTCCTCTGTGAGAACCCTTATGTTCTACAAACAACTCCTCAGTAGAGAGCAAATGTCACGTAGGTTTTTTGCAATACAAATTGAGGAAGGAAGGAAGGTATTTTTATCGTCCACGGAGACCAATCGGTGAGGGAAGAAAACAAAACAACTCTGATATGAAAATAAGGATCTTTAAAGGATCAATAAGAATACATGAAAAAAGCTGTAAAAGGAGTTGAGACAACGAAAATGCCTGAACTTGTCCAAAATAGCAAAGGATTTGCCTTTTGTGGATCTTCAGTTACCTAATCCCGTGATCTCTGCCATGACTTGTGGAATCATTATTGCCATAATGAGTGGCACTGGAAGTTGGCGGGCCGTGGATTCCTTGTGCCGTGGAGTCATGTGGTCACTTCTTCTTGGTTGGCGTGAACTTAGTTGTTGACTTGCACTTCGGCTCTAATCTGTACCTTAAGATTAGTCCTGTGCTTTCGGGCACAGTACTAACAAGTAGAAAGGTTGGATGTTTTAAGGAAGACATTCCTTTTGCTGGAAGAATCATCATTGCCAACTTCATTTTCTCCATTGCTAATAGAAAATCTTACAAGCAGCTAGAGAGATGCATCCATGATTATAGCTATATAGTTAATATTGGATGCAAATCAGCAGACCACTTGAGAATCAAACTATAAAATACGATCTTCCAGTCTTTACATATACTTGACTCAAACTTGCTCTCAACTATTCTCTATTTCATCCTTGCATGGAAGAAAGTACCTTCTCACTTTATTGATAAAGGTATTGATGCTAAAATTTGAGATGGTGTGCACCAATGCAAATGGACACAATAGTAGGCAAACGTGATAACAAATAATACTATGGGCCATGGACAAGTGTGGGACTAATATGGCTTTTGTGGTGCTTGACCATTTTTGAAAATACTGTATCCCAAAGCTTACTAAGGAGGCACGTATCAAAAAAACTGGTTCAAATGAGTGTGATCTTCATTTATCTACAGATGTATACATCCATGCTCCTGGACTATCCATTTAGAAAACCAACATGCACATTTCTCCTTCCAACAGGCAAGAGTTCCTGTCTTTTGGAGGAGGATTGGGTACGGAACCATGGTCTTGATCACTGGTCCAATATTTCCAACAGGAAAATAAATTATTATCTGTATTGATGATTAAGCATCAAATAGAAGTGCCCTTGTGGTCGGCTGGACCTAGATCAGTATTGGAAACTTCTAAACCCGATTGGAAAGTCTCATAATATTTTCCTGCATGATCAGATGTTCCAAGGAAATTCCTAACATCCTTATATAAAAATACATAAACATAAAAGTTTACTGAAAATTCCTAAATTGATAAACTGCCTTCACCTGGGAGTTTGCCCAGCATTGGATTGAGCCTATGCTACATATTCTAAACGAGGTGCATCCTGGACTACCACAGTCGTCGGATTCGTCGATCCTACGGCCCAGATCCTATATTGGAGCCTCTAGGCACCTCTCGTTTCACTTATAGTCATTTATGATTGGAGATGACTATGATTTTGAAATACGAAATACGATTTTGCCCAAGGTTTTGAGGGGCTTATAGTCATTTATGATTGGAGACATCTATGATTTTAAAATATGAAATACGATTTTGCCTAAGGTTTTGATGGAATATCGAACTTTTATATGGCTTTGCCTAAGATTTTAGAATATGAAATACGGGGGCTTGAACCTCTACCAAAATAACTCAATGTCCTAATAAGACTACTTTAACCAATGCATACAGTGAGCTAATGTGATTGTTTTTTATCTCGAAACTATATTTTTTTTTTTAACAACCCATTCAATTGTTTTAGGGATATATGGTCTATGGTTTCAGGAATTGTTATTTTCACATCCATATCAAATCCCCCTGGAACCTCCTATTATTTTGCTACATATTCCAAAGTTCAACAAAGTTGTTCTAACGATTCAAACACAAGTAGCTGAAGGTGCAATTCATTTTTATGTATTAGGAGAACCACTTTCACGAGGAAATTGTGCTGAGTAATTTTCGAGGCGGTGCACGAGCGACGAAGGCGGGAGTGTACCGCCGAGGAAATTTTGAGGTGATTTTTGAAATGGTAGTGATTCCCCGACGTAATAAACATCAGTTTTAAATAACGATCAAAATATTTTTTTCTTTTTCCTAGTCCGACAGTATTACAGGTGTGGCATCACCATATCCAAAGATTCAACAAACAATTTATCTCTTCAATGCATGTGATTCGTGAAATGCACTGCAAAATAAACTGCAAATGGATTGCCGCCTGTTTCAAGTTTGTTGAAACTACTTTCAGGAATGGAAGAGAACTGAAACAAGTGTTGAATCTGGAGCTCAAGGGCAAACATGAATTCAAGCAGCAGCTGACAACATCTGGAAATAAGATTGAGGAGAGCTTTAAAAAACACTGACAGCATTATAATGATCGATAGACTAATAAAACACGAAGATCTGAGGGCAAATCTAAAAGGGGACAAAATAGATCGACACCATAGCTCATTCATTCCTAAGCACTAGAATTGGGCAGGCCAAACATGAAACAAGGGAAGTAGCGGCGCCGCTCTGCAAATGGCAGAAGACATTTTATAGGATATAAAATTGGCAGTATACAATACAATACAATACAGTAAATTTTTTCCACAAAGACGAATAGCCGATGGAACAAGAAGCTGAGGCTTATTATTATGTTCACTAATTTCAAATTCATTTACCAATAATTTTGATTTTGTCATCGAATTTTTCACCTTATTGTTGTGCCTTGGCGCCTTGTTTCCCCCCAGGAGGAAGTCTAAACAGAAGCCATGACGAAGAAAGAAATAAGCAGAAGCATTAAACCAAACGAGCTCGCCATTACGACGGCGAGCTAGAGCTTACATCCACCTTAGGTCTTAACAAGCTAAATCGCAACTAGGTAGAATTCCGCTGTTCCAAATTTAGTTCAATCTCAATGCGCTTAAGATTTCTTGATATCGACTATTATGAAGAGTCTGCAAGGAAGGCCAGGGAGGTATACTCTAAGAACCTTCTCGCGGTTCCAAATCTTATATGTCCCCTCTCTGCAGAAGAAGGAAAACAGACGCCTGCAGTGGAATTTATATTATCTGTTTCTGAGCAAGTGATTCTTAACGTCAATGAGGCCTCAGAAGTTCCGATAAAAAATCAGCTATTGAGTAACATTCTTCCATTGAAATTATGCTCAGAGGTAGAGCAGAGAATTTTACCTGAAGATGATCCTCTCGACCAGCTTATGTATCTTAGTCCCAAAGTAGAGGACAAAAACCCGGCATTTCAAAATTTTGATGATTTTGTTTTTGATGCGCCAGAGCAGGTACGGATCTGCCTGACATGGTATCTCAAATGGCCATTTAATAGTTCTGTTATAGGCGAAATGGATTGAAACCAGTTTCATTTTTAGAATAAGAAATTCTGCAAGAAGAAGCATTTTCACACTTACAGGTTTAGTTATGTAACGGTCAAGGATAATAATAATCTCCAAAGAAAAGAGCACTAAATCTGGTTTTCTATACAGGTTTTCTTGCAGTGTATGATTGATGAGATTGGAAAACCAGTCAACAGCTGTGACCATGAACTCCACGCAGTGCAGGTATGAATATCAAAATCACACTAGATGCAGATTATGTATTTAACCTGCTGCTGGAACATTTAAGAATGTAAAGCATTCCATCCTACTCTTATATTTTATCATTACCAAGGGCCTAAGATTTGGGAATGCATGCTTGCATCGGCCTTATCCATATGATCCTGAACAATAAGAACTTTGCAGATAATAAAGTTCTCATTTTCATTTATTTATTTATTGGATGTTGCACATTATTACTGTATTAGCAAGGGCATGATATAGTGTCAATTGAATTGAAACCTTTTACTTAATATTACTTCTTTTTTTGTGATTAAAAACTTATCATGGAATATTGGTTAGAAGATAGAAAAATCTAAAAGAGTAGTGTTACTGTATTAGGGGCTCATTGAAATAAGTCCCCAAAAGATTGAGGTGTCTGTGATTCCACTTCAAGAATTGCACGTGTTGAACTATGAGAATTTACAAGAACTGGATGATGAGCTCCCAGAGACTGAAGTTATGCATTTATCAAAAATGACGTGCGACTACATTGAACCATGTGAGGTCAGCAATGAGGAGTTGTTTCCAAGTTTTCAAGAAGTCATTTCTCTGCCCATTCAACTTGCTGATTTCCTTACTGAATGTCAAGAGCACGTTCAAATTCCTATTGCCATTGCTGGCATGTGTGAGATTGATTGCATGGGACTATTACAACGGTTGCTCATCCTAAAGCATTTTGAGTCTGATGCAGCATTTCAAAAGGAATCGACAGGAAAATGGCCATCCGAATCTTGGCTTTGTCTTTTGAAATTAGAAGATGACAAGACAAAAGATTTGTCATATGGAATGCAATTTCAACTGCCAGCAATATTTGAAGAGGATACTTATTCCCCAGATTTTCATGTGGCAACCATCATAGACAGTTTAAGCATAAAATCAGTTGCACTAGATCTAGTTGTAAATTCGAGGTTTCCGTCGTTTGAGTCCCTTATTGTAGTACCTGAATTGACTTTAGGCAGTTATCTTCTCAAATTCATGCCCGTTCCTACAATTGCAGATGAGAAAGGTAGCCCAGTCATCAGTGAAATAATTGGAGCCATGAATTTTACTGACAAACATAAGCAGCATTCAGAGAGCAATTGGTTGCACCTGGACTGGCATTACTCTGAAGGTGATAGCTGCAACAGTCAGACATGTTTCAATGTCAGGAAGAATCTGACACTGCAGTGGAAGCCATTCCATCTTGCTGAACAAGAAGGGCATCCTACTTTTGAGTTTGATAAGTCTATATTCGGATTTGAGACAACAGATACTTGCCATGGTAAAGCTCTGGACAGTGAGGATTTCCTTGAGCAGCCTCTAGTTGAGCCTATTTTTAAAATTCCAATGATTGAAGCCACTTTTGATAAGTATGAGAAGTTGCCCCTGAAAGGAGCAACGGGCAATGGTAGTCCAATTGTTGCTAATTTTGTGATGCCTTCAAATGAAGACCATGTGAAAGCTGCAGATGACAGGAAATTTGTGCATAAGGAACTTGCAAAGGTCACAATATGTAGAGTGGAATTATCGGCTGCAATTCATAAAGTTTTGAAATGCATTTGGACCAACTATCTGACTATAGTTGAGATGGAGAGCTTATATTCTAACTACAAGGTTCCTCTGAAGTTTGACTTGAATGCTGAAGGAATTCTTATCTTAACCTCTTTGGTGAAGCAAGAAAGTGCCAAGAACAAAGAACAGGTTCCAAAAGGTCTTGCCGCTTTATATGTTTTATGGCATATAGCTTTAGATTTATGTGACTACGGGGTATCCGTTGCTCATTTATGCCTGGAAAACTTTCTGGAATATATGAGGTACTTAGAAGTTCCAGTTTTGACATCTCGTGTGGAACTTGAGTCTGCATACGATGCAGTAGAGATATGTCAGATAGAAGACCATCCTAAGCTCACTACACTGGAAAAACTTCTCATACCTCGAGCAGGCAACGCAAAAATACTTATCATTGCTGAGAGGCGGGCTTTTTTTACAATGTACAAGCGATTGGATGCTCTCCACCTATATCCTTTTGAGTTAGATAGAGAAGAGAAACTCCTGTTTTCACACCCTGAATACATTTACTGTTTGGAAAATTCAGTTGAAGATGCTTTATGTAGCTGCACTTGTCTGTTGGTGCCTGCCAGGTAAGAATAAGATGCGGGATGATTTGTGTACGCCTCTAGTCAATTGGTTATGAAATAGATAAATTGTATTCTTGTGATATGAAACTCAATTGAGTGACTGTGTTTGTGACAAAGATTCAGCGTTTGTGAAAAGATTCAGTTAGTTTTTTTTTTTTAAATGATATGGAACAGGTATATTACATCTTCATTTCCATTCATCAAGTTTGATCTCATCATACAATATGGAACCATTGCAACCGACCATGAGATAGTGGAGAATATGGAAAGCATCCTCCAAAATAGTGGGTGCAACTGTTATATAATGCAAACTGTTCTGAAGCCACATATGGGTGGGGATCTAAGGACAGGACTGCAGAAACAGAAGGTAAATTGGAATATTTCTTTAAAGTCATTGGAACTTTCAATTTGAGAAGATAGATAACATTGATAGATAGCACATTATCCCTTTACATGTTATACTACGAACATTTCCAGTGTCCAATCTATGTCATATGTTTAGTACATTATATGACATAATGTCTTATGCAAAACTGTTCTCCATGACCTCATAACTCCTATCCTGATCTTTCTTTGGAGCATTGATGTCATTATCGCCTATAATCCTACTGGCATCTGGAGCTAAGACAAAAACTTGCTGATTTTTGTCATATATTGTGTTGCCCTGTGAATTTTCTATCTCCAGATGATATTTTCTGCTGACACGCTAGCTGACCCAAAGTTATTAGGATCCAGATTTCAAGAATCCCAACACTTTACTACTATTCAAATGCGTGTCTTGTTCGAGTTCAACAACTCATTGTTGGTAATATGTAAGAGGTTCAAACTTGTCTGATGCGAATTCCAGATTTAAAAAGTTCCAAACTCTTTAGTACTATCCAACTTTGTGATCTTGTTCGAATTCAACAAAATGTTGCTGTTAATATGTAGAAGTCCAAACTTGCTGGCTACTTGTTGCAAAGAACAGCTGCAGTATCAATTGAAATAACAACAGTTAAGCAATGGATACATAAAAGGAATTATATTGGTTATCCATGAGTTCCTGCTTCTGACACTGAATTAAAGCAGCAACGTTATTGGACAGCTTAACCTTACATTTCTTAATTAATGCCATGTCCACCCTTCTGTCTCTCTAAGCTGCTAATTGTGAGTTCCAGTGTGATTAATTTGAATATCTCTCAAGCCAATATTTGATACAGAAGCTGTTTATCTTTGATATTTTCTGGTTTAAAGTGTTAATGCCTTTACCTCCTAGAGCTCACTGGCTTTCATTGTTTTTAGATTGTCGAAGCAAACTCCAGCATAAATGCTGCACAGAGGCATTTTTACAGGAAAGCACAGTCAATGAAGTTGCACATCAGTTATTTGTTGCCAGCAAACCCGTCTCTTCAAAATATACGCCACAACCTGAATATCTTTTGGACTCTTGTATTGGAAGTTCTCCGAAATTGCATGTTTCAGAGCAGAGATGCAATCTTCTCATTGTTATAAACGCCATGCACCTTAACGAAGTTGGCTTCACTGCCCGAAGGAATTCATATCAAAAGATTTTACATTTTGAGAAGAGCGGTTCACAGGTCATAGAAAGAGAGCTCAAACTCCCTGTCGACTTGATCTTAAGCCCGCAATTGTGTTTGATACTGTACACTCCTGATAAATTAAACCTGGATGTTACAAGTTTAGGCCTGGAAGACACGCTCCCTTCATGTATAGACAATATGCTTGTTGACAGGGATATGAAGGCCATCCGTTTCGCCTTCCGTAGTTGCATCCTGGTATGTGTCTTGAGTCTTGAGACAAAACTTAGTTCACATTAAACTTAAAATTTGGTCTTGTACAAATTTAGCATTCTTTTCATCGGTAAATGCTTGTTAAATACCGGGGCCCAGCCCCTTGAGTATAGATATGATTGATATATATATTGACATGATGACTACTTTGAATTTGGTGCCAGCAATTTGCAGTTTATATGCTATGGTCAAGGAACTATTTTTTAACTTGTTACGAAGATCTTTTTGTCCTCTAATTGTAGATCTTTGAAGGACCACTGGCATTTACATCATTGGTGCTTGAGAAAATGGATGATATATATGCGGCAGGAGTTGGATTGAATATTCAGGTGCAATGTTTTATTGTGAAGGATGCTGAGACAACGGACATTATCATAGGAAACTGCATCGAGGCAGTGAAGGACACAGCACCATGTTCCATGATGCCCGAATGTGAGACACTGGCAGAGATATTCCTAACTTGCTTTCCTTCAGTCAACACTTTAACTGCACATATGATCACCTCATTACAGATGCCGCTTTCAGCATTTATTTGTTTAACAGATGAGCAACGAGTAGTAGCAACTAAGGAATATGAAGTTCCAGAACACAGTCTGGCACTATTTAAAGCCCAATGTGACTATGGAAAGGCATGTCAATATGCTACAGTGGGGGCGGAAAGGCAGTTGCCTTGCAGCCTTCAAATAGGCGCTACTGTCTCAGAAAGTAGAAAAAGATTTCAGGATCATATGGACAACCCAATATATGGCATAAACTCCAAGCCACAAACAGGTTCACAGATATATAACTTATCCTTCAAGCCACAAACAAATGATTGTTTGCAACATGGTATGGCAGCCAGCTTATGCTCCAAACTGGATGGGTATCCGTCTCAGGTGGGTGTTGGAAATAACTTTGAAATCAATGGCAGATATCTTGCTGAAGAGGACGACCAAAATAGTCACACAAACATGCATGGCTTGGAAGAAGAACTGGCATACGCACCTGATAAACTTTTAAATAACGTAGATTTTATGGCTAGCACCAGTAGTGGTGTAGCTCTGTCTTCGATGGAGCATTTTGGCCCAGAGTTTTATGGCAAAGATCTCCAGCGTAACTTTTATAACCACAACGATTCTTTGGCGAGCCATTCTCCTGCTATGGACGTAGATCTTGAGATTCACAGAAGAGGAAAAGGAAGTCATGTAGAACATTTTTCACCCTACAAGGATGTCTCTTGGAGTCCGAGCTATCCCTTGCATGACGTACAAAGCAAGCCAAATTCTGTGAAATCTTTCCTTGGAAACTGGCTGAGAATGAAAAGGGCGAAAAAATGGGATAGCGAAAAACAAAACCAGGAGGTGGACAAATTTAGTCGAAGTTCATCTGCTGCTCCTGCCAGAAGAAAAAATCTAAGCTCCATAATGTGGGAAAGTTACAGACACGATTCAGCAAAATCACAAGTAGCGAGTTGCAATGGGGAGGCCTTGTTGGGGTCCAAGACCCCAATTGATAAAATAGCCCCCCGGGTTCGTATGTGGTTAGTTTATGCTTGAGTTTCAGTTTTGGAAATAAGTTAACAGGAGTGCATCTAATCGTGCAGAGCCTTAGGTATCAGAAAACAAATGGAAAGCAAAGCAGATTAGTTTGGTCGGACGTTCTTCCTGTCCAGTCTAAACGACCCAAACTCTCAGAAAGTTGACAAAAATGGCTGCCTGTAGATACGGGGGTTTGATTTTTGTTAAAAGGTTTGCAAATTCACACATAACCAGCACTTTGGTAGTCTAAGGTCATACCACTCTTTAGGTTGGCCTATTTCACTCCATGTTCTTTTGTCCCTCTCCAGGGGGAAAGAGGGAAAGAAGGATGTCCTTTTATCCAATTCATAGCACTAGTCATTGCCTCCAATGCTACTCGTATGTACAAGAGCCGAGACCTAGAAATTAAGCAATCGAAAATGCGCTACAAATAAACAAAAACACGGCGTGGGCTGTCCAACTCGAGGCCAAGGCCTGTAGAAAGCCTTTTGATCATCTACTATAATCTTATAGCATTAGATAAACTATTTTCCTTCATTATCAAATCCTAAAATGGCTCTAAGAATCACTAGTGACAGAAATAATTTCACTTTGCTCAATTCTTTATGGGGTTCCAATCCACAGCATGGGCCAAGCAATAAGACAAAGCACATTTAAAAGTTCAAGATAAAATAATGATACCAGACCATGAGAATTAGCAAAGGGTTTCTCAAGAAAAAATCAACAGCGTCATACCAACATGCAAAGCTAAAATTAAAGACATGAGAATTAGCAAAGGGTTCCTCAAGAGAAATCAACAACCTCATACCACATGCAAAGCCAAAATTAAAGATTGTCGTTTCTATGATTTTTAAAACCAGTCCATTAGAGCTTCCTTTCACCACTTAGCTCTAGCCACATCTTTGGTATAGTTTGCAACTTGAAATCCACAACTACTTCGTGCCCTTCTTAGCTACTTCATCCTCTTCCTACTACTTTTTGCTTCATTTCTTGTTCATCTGCCATGCAATTACTATTCAACATCCATAGATGCAAAAGAAAAGGTCATTGATCCTAATGAGATGCCGCATGCTAAACATCCAACTTTATCCTATTAAGATAATTCGTTTACATATGCCAAAATACCATCTTGCCAACCGTGTTGCCGCCTTTGGACAAACCCAAAAGGAAAGGAATAACAAGATGTGGACATACTGAGGGGTTGCCCTTTTGAATATGTTAGTGTACCCTATGTCTGCCAGAATCATCTTATTATCGGATCTGCGTTCTTAACGTGAAGCTTGCCGGGTTTGCCCCCTTTTCTTTTCTGTTATCCTTTGTGGTCATTCGGAACTAGAAACGTCCAAAATCGTTCAAATCTGGAAAGCTTGATCTAGAAGGGCTCTATAGTTTCTGGTAAGTCTCAGCCTTTATTCCCTTTTTTTACAAATGGCACACGACTGGTTTACAAATTACATGAGAAATTGTGCTTTCAGATTAGCCAACTTTGATCCTAGGAGCTTAACAGTTCGTGGAATTGGGAATTTTCTCTAAGGAGCTTGCTTATTTGCCTAGTGGCATGGCGTGACGTTAAAATACTAGCTATCTATCTGCCTATAGTTCCATCATGATTGTTTGCTTAAGGACTTATATGATGTGGACTCCAGCAACTATACAATAACATTTGGACGCATTGGGCCTTATCATGGGATAGTGGAACAAGGATCAACTTAATGAAGACCAAGGTACTACTTAGATTATCTTCTAGACATCACAAACAACCTTTTACTTATTAGGGTCAAAACATAGAGGTGGTAAGAAGATACAAATTTCTTAGAGTAGGGCGCATGTATCCAATGACAAGTAGTGACAAGTTGGAAGGCACTCTATACCATGCAGAACAATTGCCACAAACCAGGTGAAGCTAGTTCTTTTATATGAAGTATGGGGGTTGGTAATATCCCTTGCCACTTGGGAAAGTTTGGAACAGATCCAAAAAGCGTTTTTGACTCGGGTTCTCAAAGTCAAGTCCACGGTTCCGTGCCCAAATCTCCTCTAAGAAACATGATTCTTGCCTCTACAGCATGCTGCTTTAGAGTGACATATAACCTATTGCCACAGAAGTTAGTGAATATGGGAAACACCTGACTTCTGAATCTAGCCTACACAGTGGCATGGGTCCACAGTGTCTCTGAAAGTCTGTTGAAAGGAGAAAAATGCATATTGGTTCTCCAGATGGAATGTCCAGGTGCAAGAAATGTAGAAATGCAGAATAATGAAGATTGCACTCACTTGAAATTATATCTTGCTACATGCTTCCTTGGTGTGTTTTGGGATGCCAACGCTTCGGAAAATGCTACAGAAGTTAGATTAATTCCAGGTTGGCATGCAACAGTGCCCATAAGGAGGCATGCCCAATGTCTCCCACTGTTTGGATTGTTCATTGCGGTCTTGAGAATTTGGTTACATGACAATTGCCCAGGCCGATTGAGATATTCTGGCTATGTGGTACTGAGATATTAATGTATCGCGATGGCGTGGTTATCTTTGCGGATCACGAACACATCGAGAAACATTTAGATAAATTTGGCTTTCATACGTGATAAACGGGGGATGCGGGTGAACTTGGATAAGACAAATATCATGTGATGGGGGCACTTAAACATGAATCATTTCAATATAAGGGGCTCGGTGAATACCGTGATTCCTATAAGTATTTGGGGTTGATTTTCCACGGGAACCATAGATAGAACCGTGCATCCAGTGAGAGAATTGATGGGAGTTATAAGGCTCTTTATGCTATCTTGAGAGCTTATCTTGAAGAAGCACATTTATGGTCTTGGTCACTTAAGCGAAACTTTTGTCTCACTAGTGCAGTGTTGCATTATATGGGAGTGAGATATAGGGGCCTAGCCTCTCCACGAGAGATTATGGGCTGATTTAGAGCAAATTCTAAAGAAATTCATACGCCTTGAGATAGGGGTAAAAGCTCGAGACTCCATATCAAATGATGTTGGCCCGAATGTGGGCTTATGCCTTTAGAAGGAGAAGCGTTAGTCGGATGCATTAGATACACGAAAAAGTGGATACCATGGATAGCACACGACTCCCTCACAAGGCCCTTTTTGGTGGCAAAAAGGATAAAGGATGGTTTCAAGATGTTGTAAAGTGGCTAAGGAAATGGGATATTGATTTGGCGGGGATGCACTACGGTGGGCAATAACTTGAGACAATGGGTTTTTGGTAAGGTACACAAGAAGATGTGGTCTCAACGTAAAACAAAAATGATTCTATACAGGCAAAGCATGAATCCTAGTTTGAGAGTAGCCAAGTACCTACATGAGAATATCCCTATAAAGAAAAGGCATGCAATAGGACGGATACGTCTTAGCTCGCATCATTTGGGAGTGGAAACTAGTAGATGGGGACACGTTATCCCTAGGATGGAGAGATATTGTAAGATTTGCGGAGAAGAAAAAATAGAAGATGAATACATTGCTTCATTGTAGTGCTTACCATGCATTGAGAACACAGCATGGGATTAATGCCCAAGATCTTCGTACCTTCTTCACCTTGGGAGGAGATAAGATTGGGGCACATATATTAGAATTGTTGAGATGTAGAGAGAATTGTTTGAAGAGATTGAATAGTATTATAGATGATGATAACATGCTGAGTGAGAGTGACGAGTTAGATGAGATTCTGAAACTCATCTACTCTTTTATGATAATGTGTAAAAGTTTGGTTGTCTCTTATGCCTTTGAGGCCTCCCAAAGACTTAATACACTTCTCTCTCTCTCTCTCTCTCTCTCTCTCTCTCTCTCTCTCTCTCTCTCTCTCTCTCTCTCTCTCTCTCTCTCTCTCTCTCTCTCTCTCTCTCTCTCTCTCTCTCTCTCTCTCTCTGTAGGCTGCTTTGGGCGCTACTTTGGGCACTTGAATAATCGTGGAGACAAAGATAGATATGGCCAAGACCCGGAAAAGGACAAGCATGGTAGGAAGGGGGACCCACTAGTCCTGAATGGGAGCCGAGATATCTCGACCACTATCACGGAAGGAGATAGCTAGCTTTAAACAAGAAAGCTGCACCAAATCGAGAGGAACTATTATTGGGAGAAATACGAAAACTCGGGGGATGAAAATGAGGTCTTGAGGTCGGATTATCAACAGATAAGGAAGGAATTAGAAGAGGTGAAGAATGATATTGAGGAAATGAAGAATGAATCAGAAGAAGATTCTGAATTCGAGGTCTTGGAACTCCGGAATACCCTGGAACAATTCATGGAAACACAAGAAAGAAAAAGCAGAGCTCTAAATCTTCGGATTGTAGGGCTGCCAGAAAAGCCAGATGAGAAAACAAAGGCATATGTAGAGCATTTCTTTTGGAGACTATGAATGTAAAGGAAGTTGAAGTGTCTGATGCATTTCGGGTGGGTAAAAAGGACACAGGGACCAGATACACGATTGTTAAATTTGCAAACAGGGAATCCAGATTGGCAGTTCTGAAAAATACATACACTTTGAAGGGAAAGTTCACCTGGGTAAACGAAGATTTGACCAAGGAGCAACTAGCTGAGAAGAAGATTGAGATCGCCAAATACAAGGAAGCCCGACAAAATAACAAAAAAGCAAGATGGATCAAGGGCAGGGTTGTAGTTGACGAATAGGAAAGATGGGAGGAACTCAGGATAATGGTTTGGAATATCAACAAACTGACCGAGACTAAGATCCTGAGTATGCAGGAGGAACTAGGGGATATTGACATGCTGTGTTTTTTAGAAACTAAGGAACATGATTTATATGCTTTGCCTGACATAGAAGGATTCACACTTGTAACATCAGTTAAGAACAGGAGATTTACAGATATGGATATTGGAAATGGCAGTGTGGCATGCTATATCAGAGACGAGTATCTGGATGTAGTGTTGGCTATCAAGAAAGACATAAATAATCAGTATATATGGATTCGAATCAAGCAACAAAACAATATGATATATATGGCAGCATGTTATTTCGCACCAAGACATAAAAAGGCTTATTCAGATGGGGCTACAGGTGAAGATATGTTCTTTGAATTAGAGCAAGATGTCATGAAATATCAGATGCAGGGGACGGTCATATTGGTAGGCGATTTCAATGGGAGAACAGGAAGCACACAAGCAACAATCCATACATGGGAAGATGAGCCTATATGGTTTAAATCGATGGAGGATTCAGAAATTGCTAGTCAAGGATGGAGCAGACAGTCGGCTGATCTGATTATCACAAAATCCGGTCGCCAACTGCTAAACCTATGCACAAATGCCAAACTCGGCTCGATTCCCTAACTCCAAAGCTTGTACATGCAGATCAAAGAGTGTGGTTGATTACTTGATTATATTACAAAGTGCTCTGGAGCTAATAACAGATTTCGAAATTGGAGAAGAAAGCATGGAATCAGATCATGCACCATTGATATTTTCCATATGTGAGAGTAGAACGCCATCCCTTGTGGGAAATTCTGCTGCACAACCTAATTGTATGATCAGATCTGCTATGGCAGAGGCATACAGAGCATATGTTGAAGAGAAAATAGAACAAAGCAATTGGGGTGACAATGCCGCGGATATGCACAATCAATTGCTAAAGATAATTGCAGATGCCATGCACCACTGTAAACCGAATCGGGTGAAGAAGGGACTTCTCTGTAAATCGTGGTATGATTCTGAATGCCGTGCAGCTAAGAGACAATGGAAAGAAAGCCAGGGAGAAAGCAAGAAAACTATGAGGAAGGAATATCAACGGATTGTCTGGCAAAAGAAAAGACATTTTATCTTGTCAAAACAGGAGTTTCTGGTCCAACAATGTCAGGCAGATCCAAAAGCATATTGGAAAAATCTGAAAAAGTATAAGCACAAAGACCTTCCCATCTCTGCAGCCGAGCTTTGAAACCAAGTTAAAAAGCTATATTATGATGCTAACAACCAAACAACGCCAAAAGTGACTTCAGATTTGTTCTTCACTGAGGAAGATGTAGCCGAGGGCATAAACAAACTTGCAAATGGAAAAGCAAAGGATCAGAACATGCTGAGCGCAGAACATCTAAAATGGGCGGGGAAAAGCATTTATGCAGTAATA
This sequence comes from Isoetes taiwanensis, assembly GCA_021234155.1. NCBI lineage: Eukaryota > Viridiplantae > Streptophyta > Lycopodiopsida > Isoetales > Isoetaceae > Isoetes > Isoetes taiwanensis. Next base: position 133,451 of record JAJEKV010000402.1, read on the forward strand.
ATGCGCATGTTCAATATGGCGATGCAACAGGGATTTCCTCAGGATTGGCAACTTAACAGAATTGTCCCCATACACAAGAGTGGATCTATGCTGGACGGTAATAACTATCATACTCTCATGGTAAGTAATTTATTCTCCAAGCTTTTTGCTAGCATGGTAGAAAAGAAAATTAGTGGATGTGCGGAAAATAATGATAAGAGAGCCAAGACACAGGCAGGATTTCGAGCAAATATATCTACATTAGACCACCTGCTCACACTAAAATGCATCTTTGATACAGTGAAGGGCACCAAAAAACCAATGTATGTTGCTTTTATAGACTTCCGTAAAGCATATGATAAAGTTCCACGGAACAAGCTATGGGAAAGAATGGAATATTTACAGGTACCCAAACATTTGAAAGATGCAGTGCAGATATTATATGAAAAAGTTTTGGTGCAGCTATCTATGCCATTCAAAGCAGACATACCAAATGTGATTGAAAGTAACATTGGCATGAAACAGGGATGCCCCCTGTCTCCTACGATTTTTGGTCTCTTTATAGATAGCCTTGAGGAGTGGTTGAAAGATAATTGTGATGGAGGAACGGAGATATATGGTTATGTCATCCAATTGCTTCTTTATGCGGATGATGTAGTGCTTTTTGCACGCTCACAGGTGCACATGCAATAGCTATTGGGCCATTTGGTCACTTTCTGTGACAGGACAGGAATGCAAGTCAATCTGGAAAAAACTAAGATCATGACGGTTGGGGCTCTCAAGCAGGCATCCGGTTTTAAATATAAGGAGGATCAAGTGGAGACGTGAAGCATACAAATACCTTGGGCTTATCATAAGTAGAAATCACAAATGGCATGCATGCATAGCACAAAGAGTGGAAAGTGGACAAAAAGCGCTATACTCTATGCAAAGTACATGCAAGAAGTCTCACATTTGGACGTGGGCACTTAAGAGTAAACTATATGAGAATTTGGTCCAAAGCACAATACTTTACTGGGGCTGAAATTTGGGGTAATGGGCCCGCCAGTGCTTATGGGAAGACATAGAGCGGGTGCGAGAAATTCTTAAGACTAGAGCTAGGAGTAAAGGCACAAACACCTTACCGATGATGCTATTTGAGTGTGGCCTTATGACACTTGAAGGAGAAGCTCTACTCAAGTGCATTAAATACTTGACTAAGGTCAAGGGAATGAATAACATCCGCATTCCCCATCATGCCATGATGGGCACCAAAAAATAAGGGATGGTTTCTTGATGTTCTTAAATGGTTTGCCAAATGGGATATTGTATGGGAAGATATACCTCAAACTGATCATTTGAGGGCATGGGTCTATGCAAAGGTTAAGAGGAGAATTTGGATAAATCCAAAAGCGAAGATGCTACTATCTGAGAATGCATATGAATCCCTCATTGGAGGCTGCCGCACACTTAGGGGGGAGAACATATCAGGTGAGGAAAAGACATAACATCAAGGGAATCTGACTTAGCTCACACTATCTTGGGGTGGAAGTTGGTCGATGGGGGACTATCCCAAGGCATCTGAGGTGCTGCAAGGTCTGCGGAAAAGATGACATAGAAGACGAAGAACATGTCATACTTAGATGCCCAGCATATAGCATGATCCGAGATATATAGGTATTGCACCCATGCACCTGACTTGTGTACCTTCTTTGGACTAGATGGAAACAAAATTGGATCTTTTTTAATTGAGACACTACAACTAAGAGAGAGTTGTACAAAAGATGTGAACACATTGTTGGATGAAGATGAAACCTGGAGTGAGAGTGAGGAATTAGATAAGGAAATGGAGACTCGTCTAATATTTTATGATGTAAACTAATTCTCTCATCTTATAGGCCTGGGAGGCCTCCCAAAAAAGACAAACAAGAGGTTTTGAGCGATGATAGTGATTGCGAAGATGATGTAGAAGAGCAGGAAGAAAAGGAAGTCTCTGGAATCCAAAAACAGTTATCAGCTTTTATAGAAGAGCAAGAAAGGAAAGAAAAGGCATTGAACATCCGTTTGATCGGCATACCGAAGCAGGCTAGAGAACGGACCAAAGATATTGTTCAGGCTTTTTGTGAAAATGAACTGGCGGTGATAGATTCGGGCATTACAGAAGCATTTCGGATTGGCAAACAAACTGATAGGGACCGACACATTATTGTCAAATTCAGATCAAAGGAAGATAAGATCAATATACTGAAAAAGAAGACCATGCTCAAGGGAAAGAAGATCTGGGTCAATGACGATCTTACTAAAAATCAACTTCAGGAGTACAAAGAACAGGTGCAGATCCTTAAAGAAGCAAGGCAAGAAGGGAAAAAAGCGATGGCGACGAGGGAAGGTCGTGGTGGAAAATCCAGATAATGCATAGGTATTTGAGACCACTAGGATAATGTGCTGGAATATAAATTCTATTAGTCAGTATAAAATAGATGTAGTAGATGATCTATTTTCAAATGTAGATGTTTTGTTCTTCTTAGAAACTTTGTGAAAATGAAGAAAAATGCTTACCAAACATACACAGGTTTACTTTGTTGCACTCATTTTGGTACAATAAAAGGTTTGGCGCCCTAAAAAGGACATGGTAGGGATTACGCTATGTAAGGTCGAGGATGAAACACTTGGTGAAAATAGTGAATGAAAGAGGATCAATGCAAAGATATCCGGGTGGAGTTACATGGCGAGAAAGGTAAGATTTTTGTGGCATGATGTTATTTTCCGCCGAGAGAATCACCAGTTTATAATTCAGACCACCTAGATCGGTAAGATTTTTGTGGCATGATGTTATTTTCCGCCGAGAGAATCACCAGTTTATAATTCAGACCACCTAGATCGGGATGACCCTTTTTTAGCTTAGAACGGGATGTGCTTTCATTCACGCCAGTTGGTGATGTTCTCTTGTTAGGAGATTTCAAGCGAGCGCATTGCTACCAAAACAAGCGACTATCGCTAGCATAGAAGGGGATCCCGTATGGGTTGAGATGCTTGATGATAAGGAAGTGTCCCAGGAAGGATGGAGTAGAACCACTGCAGATAGAATAAGATGCCTACACCCCAAGGCAACCATGTGCTTAATATGTGCAGCGGGCTTGATTTATTGGTTTATAATGGCACACAGAGGTTTCTAGGTACAGGTAAGTGCGCATGCAGAAATGCAAGTGTTGTTGACCTCGTTCTTGCTACATCCCAGTTTGCAGAACAGATACTACATATGTCTATAGGGGAAGAGATGGAAAAGATCTCAGATCATGCACCGATAACAGTTCTGTTAAACACCAAGAAATATATATGCCACCAGGCACGTTGTGTCTTTAAACCTCGCATCCATATGAAATATCATAAAGTGGAAAGTTATGAGAAGAAGTGTGAGGCAAGAGCCTCCACAATAAACTGGCCCAGCGACACTAATGAATTGAGTGACAAGATTGCCGAATTGGTTCTAGATGTTGCTACTGATTGTTTTGTCTCCGCAGGAAGATGAAGGGGTTGCCATGTAATAGTTGGTTTGATGCATCTTGTAGAGCAAAAAGAGAGGCATTCAAGCAGGCAAGGGGGAAAGATAGACAGAGATTAAAGAAAGAATATTTTGCACTCACGAAATCAAAAAAGAAAAAGTATGTGTACCAGAGACAGAAGGAGCTGATTCATGCTATAGCAGATCCCAAAAAATTCTGGAACGAGCTTAAGCCTAAGATGAAGCAAGAAACCCACCTGGATCCTACGGCTTTAGTGAATCAAGTGCGTAAGCTATATTACATGCCAGATGCCAATGTCGGTAATATTGACTTACAGGATGTAGGTTGGTGTTTTGATTTGGAAGACTTAGAAGAAGGGTTAAGTCATCTTGCCAACGGAAAAGCGGCTGATTCAATTGGGTTGGTAGCTAAAATGTTCAAATGGGCAGGTAACTCAATACATGTTGCATTGTTGTCATTATTTAATAATGTCTTGCATGCAAAGGATTTCCTCAAGACTTGGCGGTGAAGCGAGTTATCCCCTTGCATAAAGCCGGAGACGAGAATGATCACGGAAATTACCGAATGATTACGGTTAGTAGTCTATATGCCAAATTATTTCGGCTATCTTTGAATTGTAAATTGAGCACCTGAGCTGAAAAACATAATGTTAGAGCCACTGGTCAAGCAGGCATTAGAGGAAATTTGAGATCTCATTTTATCCCCATAAGAATCCTCCAATGGAATGGCTACCCTCTATTAACTGCAATTAATGCAGCACCAACAACTTCATTGCTGTTGTTTTTCCCCCATAACTTTTGATCCACTTGTCAAAATGTTGCGGCGTTTGTTGCATTAGATCGGAATGAAAAGATCTTTCCAATGATATATGGTTATGATGTATTTCAATATGGTCATATCGTTAACCTTAAAAATATGATTTTTGCTTATTTCTTATATATTTATATCGTAAAAGATGTATGAATGGGTTATCACTAGATAGATCTTGTGAAGACGAACCCATTGATACAAATAGTTTTTGAATCGGAGTTCTGGATCAAAAGTTATAATGAAAAAATGATACTACAGAAGTTAGTTGCAACTGCATTAATTACAGGCTGCCACATAATATTTGGAATGAGATATATCTGGAGCTCTTCTCTTATTGGACAGTTTAAAAAGCTGACATGGCATTTTAAGCATCCCTTAATGGGACAAAATGTGATCTCATTTTTCCTCTAATGCTTTAGACCAAAAAGATCTACAGTTGATCATTTGGTTACTTTGCGCGCTATGGTTGATTCGGTTAAGGGTAAGAAAAAGCCCCTTTATGCTCTTTTTGTTGATTATGCTAAAGCATTTGACACGGTATCTCGTAGCAATTTATGGGAAAGAATGGAGGCTCTAGGGGTACCAATTGAGCTTCGGCATGCAGTGAAGATACTCTATGATAAAGTTTTGGTACAGCTATCATCCCCTTACATTGAGCAATGCACAGATGTGGTAGAAAGCAATATTGGAGTGAAGCAAGGGTGCCCATTGTCGCCCACACTATTTGGCCTATTCATAGACCAATTCTGAGGCTTGGATGTCTGAGTATGGCGGGGAGGAGACCCCATTGTTTAGATACATGGTTTTGTTGCTCTTATATCTTCGATGATGTTGTTCTTCTTTTCCTTTCAGTTGAAGGCATGCGAACATTTAGATCTTGGCACATTTACGTGAATAGAAAAGTATGAGGGTAAACATGTCAAAGACTAAGATGATGGTATTTGGGACAAATAAAGTAGACCATCTTAAATTCCTCTATCAAGGAGAACCTGTGGAAATTGTCACCTCATATAAGTATTTAGGGATACATGTGGACAAGGGGCATATTTGGAACTCTTTGTTGAGCATAGAGTAAATGGAGGGCTGAAAGCATTATATAGCATGCATTAAAAGTGGGAAAAGCATAAATATGGGACTTTGGTCCAAGCGCACATTGTATCGTGTCTTTGGTCCAAACAGTTTTGCTCTATGGGTGTGAAGTATGGGGGCCGGGATTATCTGTAGAATCCTGGAAAAAGGTTGAGAAAGTGCAGAAGAAGTCCTTGAGAACAGAATTGGGTACTAAAGTTCAAACTCCATATGACATGCTGCTTGTAGAGTGTGCCATGATGCCACTAGAGGCTGAAGCCTTATGCAAAATGCATACATATCTTTCTAAGTTGCTATTTGATATGCCAGAAGATAGCCTACCAAGCCTAGCATTAGAAGAAACAAGAGATAAGGGATGGTACTCAGATATTATGGAATGGATGAAGAAGTGGAGAATGGACATTCATGGTATACGTGAGAATAAAGACAATATAAGGGGATGGGTGCATGAGTGCCTCATTAGAAGAAACTGGAGAGTTCCGGAGACAAAAAAAAACATTTCTACAGACAATATATAAATCCCACTCTCCAAGAGGCCAAGTACCTCAAAGAGGGTGTGTCTTTTGGTGCCAGACAGATGATAAGCAGGATGCGGCTTAGCTCCCATAGGCTTGGAGTTGAAGTAAGACGTTGGAGTAACATTCCCCATGAATTGAGATTTTGCAAAGTATGCAATATGGGAGAAGTAGAGGATGAACTACATGTCATCATAACGTGTCCGTCGTACTCAGGAATTCGAGATAAGTATGGGATCCATTCAAACTCTTTGCTGGAATTCTTTGATATGCCTGGACAGCACATTGGGAAATACTTGAAGGAAATATTGATACAGAGAGAACAGTTTCTGAGTATTGAAGATTGTAGTGTTATACACGAGGAGAGATGGGAAGAGTCTAATGCATTCTTGTCAGAAGATGCATTAGAGTATTTTTTATAACATTGAGTATGTACATTGATCGTCTCATAGGCCTTGTGGTCTGATGGGCGTAATAAATGCAACATTTCATTTCATCTCTCTCTCTCTCTCTCTCTCTCTCTCTCTCTCTCTCTCTCTCTCTCTCTCTCTCTCTCTCTCTCTCTCTCTCTCTCTCTCTCTCTCTCTCTCTCTCTCTTCTTGCACAATTTTTTTATCTCTCGTGCTATGGTGAGAGATAAAAAATTATACCGTATAGCATGGGAGATGAGGAGAGACAATAATCTCTCATTGCTTAACAAGGCTAGTTAAAGGACGAAAATGAAGCCCGTTAACAATCCCGCCGGAATTTTTTTTGGGTCCTCCTTTTTCTTTTATCCAAGTGAGACGGCTATGGCGGATTTGAATGCAGATGGGTATGGCAGATTATGCGATGCAGCTACGACAGATTATGTACTGCGGTTTGGGCAAATTACGCAGATGGGTATGGAAGATTCAAAAATAAGTTTTTGTAGCTTTGAATCTGCCTTATTTTTAGAAGACCCAAAGGGATCAGAATGATCGTTTTTGTCTTTGGATTCATCGTAGCTGAGCATATGCAAGCTCGTTCTTATGGAAAACCCTTTGTTCTTTATCTGACCACGTCCCTTATATCAAGCAAAGATTGGGCTGGTTTGTTTTTTGCCTTTAATCCATAAAAATCCCTTTCTGGAGACGCCATAGCCAGTTTCTTGAATCTGGCATCAAAATAGGAGTCTTTAATTCGCCTTCTTCTCCACGCATGGATTTCTATTTCATTTCATATGACAAAACACATGCTTTTATAGAAATCTTTAGATAAACGAAAGCTCCTTTATTCTGTAAGCAGATGGATATGCTGCATGCTTTTTCATGCTTTTCATGCTTTTCCATTGTAATAGAACCTGAAAGAGAGAATCTAAGAGTTTGACAGCCTTTTATGTTTTATTTTTTTACTGGATCAAGCTCGAAACCGGCCGTTCTATTTCAGAATCCGAGACCTTCGATTCCATTTTCCTTTGTTGCAGAATCCGAAACCTGTAATTCCCTCTTTAACTATTTATGTTGCTGCGGGATTCAACAATTTTTATTGCCTTTGCTCAAATGCGGTTACCTTTGTTCAAACTCGAATGAAGAATGGCGCTTTCTGCGAACATAAGAGCAAGGCCAGAAGGTTTGATGCCATAGCCGCTACCACTGGCGTACTCTGAATGAGGAGCACATAACCAGAAGGAGGTACATAACTAGAAGAAGGACGCCATACCCTTGAAAGAAGGCAAAAGTTTTGGGAGGCCCTAAAAGTTTGTGACTGCAAAACCAAAACAAAAGCTAATAGGTTATGTGTAATGAAAAGCCCCCTACTTGGCGGTTAGGGGCAAATTATCTCAATGCGAGAGTCCACTAAGTGGACTCTCGCATATCTCGTTACTCTCCTCTCAAATTGTCTCTCAACTTATCTCGTGATCTCTCGTCGATCATGTGGTAGGCTTCTCTCTCTCTCTCTCTCTCTCTCTCTCTCTCTCTCTCTCTCTCTCTCTCTCTCTCTCTCTCTCTCTCTCTCTCTCTCTCTCTCTCTCTCTCTCTCTCTCCATGGGAATGAAAAATAACACCATGGGTCCCCAGAAGGCGGCGGGCTAAAGCAATAGATCTGATTCTTCCTCACGAGGCCAAGCGTGGCTACAGGATATCTACGATGGAAATTTGGTGGAGATCCGGCGTTTAGGAAGGAGGCAGCCTTACGGGAAAGAGATTAATGCATGAGATCTGAAGTTTGAAAACAGAAAATGAAGTCCTTAAGGGACATTTCCAACAGATCAAGGGGGAGATGGAAACGGTTAAATCAGAGGTTAAGGAGTTGCAGACAAGGGTGGAAGGGGAACCAGCGGACCTCAAGGCGGAAGTATTGGATCTGAAGCAATCTTTCGATGAGTATGTGGAAGCACAGGATAGGAAACAAAGAGCTCTCAATCTCCGAATTGTGGGCCTACCGGAAAAGGAGCATGAAGATACCAAATCTGAAGTCACCAAAATTTTCAATGAGGAGATGCAGACTAAGGACATTAACATAACAGATGCATTTAGACTTGGGAAGAAAGATCAGGGAACCAGGCATATACTGGTGAAGTTCACAAACCGAGAGGACCATTTTCAGGTAATTAAGCAGAGGCACATGCTGAAAGGTAAATTCATATGGGTAAATGACGATCTTACTAAGGAGCAAATGCAAGAGAAAAAACAAGAGATGGCGAAGTACAAAGATGCACAAAAGAACAACTTGAAGGTGAAATGGAACAAAGGCAAAGCAGTAATAAAATAGGGACTTGTGGGAGGACTCCGTGTAGTGATCTGGAACATCAACAGGCTGACCATAAATAAGGTACTAAGTATGCAGGAAATTTTGGATCAAACGGATGTAATCTGTTTTGTGGAAACAAAAGAACACGATTTATTTGCTCTACCAGACATTGATGGTTTTGATTTAATATATTCAGTTAAAAATAAAAGACTTAGAGATACAGATATGGGAAATGGCGGTGTTGCTTGCTTTATCAGACCAAAATTTAAAGACATTGTACAAGGAGTTCGAAAAGATGTAAACTGTCAATTCTTATGGTTGTTTGGGATATACATAAATGCCCTACAGGAGTTTGTCAAGGAAAGACGGGGAGACAGTGAAGCACCAATGATAGGGAAAACAAAAGTCCCAATAATGCTATATGGTATGATGGCGACCAAAGCCAAAGGGATGCAAAGAATGCTAGAGATACTAGAGGAATTTTGTGAGGAGACAGGACTGAAAGTCAACCTGGAAAAAACAAAAATAGTGACCTTCGGTACAAAGATAAAGCACAGGCCATTTAGATACAAGGGGGAGATACTAGAGGAGGCCACGAGGTACGGATATCCGGGATATGACACACATGGGGGAATGGTCAAAAGGAGGATACGATTCAAGCGGCAATAGGCAATTATTACATCATGATGAATTATTGCAGCTTGACAGAGGATCACCAATTGGGAAATCAAAACATACCTATTTAGCACAATAGTAGCATCAACACAGTTGTACGGATGTGAGACATGGGGACCAGGCCTGTCAGAGAAGAAATGGGAAAAACAAGAAGGCATACTGAGGCAATGGCACGGACAGGAATTGCATTAGTTAATCTGATCAAAAGCATCATTATTCCCGGAGTATCTTGGGAGCATGTCAAATAATTTTAGGAAGATTTATCTTCTATGGAGATAATAGGAGAAGCTAGCCTGGTATTCGTGGTGGAATGTTAGGAAAGTAAGGGTTCTTGAAATTATCAACATTCAAAAGCAAGGGCTAGCATTAATAACTAAATATTTCTATAACAAAGCTGCTCATAAGATAATTATGCTCTTTCTATTCTCCTCCAGTATCAATTGAGTAAATGTCAACCTTTTGGATGGAGAACATTGGAATTTTTATTGCTTGACAATATCTACTTTGATTTCACGATTCCAATTTGCCACGACTATTATAAAAAGGCATTGGCCCTTTATTCATTTCACTTCACCAATAGGTATGTTTTGAACATGGTCTTTTTGAAAATAAGTGATATTGTATTTTTGTTTGAAAGATTAAGAAAGATGCGGCTGCGGCTGATGTATAATACGACTACTGTGATATACTGCTATTGTTGAGGTTGCGCACATCAATGGTTGAGACGACTCTTTGTCTTTTCTAATAAATGTATCAATGGTTTTATTGGTTAGCTTGCAACTTGAGCATTATTCAATTATGTCAAATGTGTATCAATCGTGTCCTAACTATTGAATGAAGTCTTCCTTGAAAATAACAATTAAAAATCTACTTGGCATCTAATGTTTTCTTTTACCATTCTCCATCTCCATCTCCCAAGATAATACATTTCTAAAATGAAAATGCCTTGCTGGAGATGTGAGTGCCCATCATTAGCAAACAATGTAATCTTCGAGGATATTATTAGCAAATGTCCATGAATGTGCAAACGTTTAATTATAGCTTACATATATATGAATTTGATGTTGGCCTTGAATGTAGAACTCAATCCAATAATTATATTATTTATCATGATCGTATTACCACATTAGTGCAAGTTTTGCATAGCATTATGGAAAAGGAGATAAAGTGCTTAGGAGTAATGACCAACTTCGCAATAATATATGATATAATAGTAGTAATTGTCATAAATCTAATAAGATCCTTTCATGTTACTATGAGATATTCGTTGAGGACAGTAGTTCCAGCCATATTGTTATGCCTCATCTCCTCTATTTTGGATCGATATTCTTTCCACGTAAATGGTTTATACTTGGCTACATGCTTGTCATCTATCAGAGGCAGTGCCGGTTGGATTATAGTGTCTGCGATTGGAGTGACAAAGTATGCCATGGACAACCTAGGCTTAGATGGATTAACAACAGCTCTATGTATCATAGCAGAGTATCGCCCATTGCTTATTGCCTATTGTCACAACAACAACTCTTGTGAGAAAGCATCAAAAGTGAGAAGGAGAAATAGGTGCAGTGCTTCACCTGTAGAGTATCTCCAACATCAATAATGAGGCAATCTGAACGCGGTTTACAATTACGCCACTTACCATCTATGAAATGTTGGCGTCCTCCCACAAGGTCTTGATAGGAAATGGTTAAAAAATGTGTATCGGTATGAGCTGGCAAGCCAATATTACTGCTGGGGTCTGGTGAAGGTGGGTAGTAGTTAAAACGAAGTGACACACTCTTTGGGTTGTAAAGTCGAGTAAGGTAAGTGTGTTCTAGGCCCAACGCATGCTCTACAAGCTCGATAAGAAGATTGGATACCTTCTCCATGGAGGATAGATAGTTCTCAATAATGGTGCTGCAAAGAATCGTCAACAAGTTAAAAACATCATTCTCAAATGAATGAGTAAAAAGAAAAAGAGCATTCTTTAAGTATGAGACAAAAGACAACATGACCAAACACAAGAGGGTACCAAAATTCTTGAGCATGTTCTTCCATAATAGCATGAGCATAATGTTGGTAGAACTCAGGGTCTCGAAGCACTTGGAAGCCCTCATGCCATAGCATTTGGCCATTTACCACGCCCTTGTTGTAACCACCACGAGAATAGCCCATGTAGAAGTCGGATAAGCGGAGGCCTTTTCTTTGGATCTAGCAAGGCAGGACAAGCGGCTGCAGATAGTGTTTTCCATTTGTTTGATCACCTCTGGAGAGCCAGTGGTTTTTAACTGAACAAATCCATACTTGACAAAGGCAGAATCTATTTCCTCCACCAATTTTTGCATTGCAGCCTCATCAGAACCTCCCTCAACTATGGCACCCATATCCACCACAGGTGATTTATCTTCTTCTTCATATTCATCATATGCTACATTGGGTCGCAAGTCTTGAGGCACAACAAAGTCCTCAATTTTGCTGCCATCTCTCAACAGAGAATCCAACACTTGGGATTCCATTGCGCTTGTTTTCCAAGCTTTCTATGTAAAGCAAATATATATATGCTTAGAGTGTTCTTGCATTTAGAGAGTTACGAGTAATAGTTTTTGTGCTATACATTATAATCGATATTATAATCAAATCTTTAAAGCTCCTATAAGCCTCTTTACAATAGTTGTCAATTCCTTACAAGGTCCATTATAGCTATTCTCATTGTCCATAAGTGTCATGTCCTCAATTAAACAGTCCATGTCAATGTCCTTACATGGTCAATTATGATTATATCATCATATAATAATTGATTCCTTACATGGTCAATTATGATTATATCATAATTGATTCCTTACATGGTCCATTATGATTATATCATTGTCTATTAGGGTCATGCCTCAACTTGAGAGTGGGTGGGCGATCGTCTTATTTAACAACCACAGTCATGTTTGAACAAAAAAAAATACACGAGGTTTCTGTGGACACAGAGTTTTTTATATTTCATACCGGTTCAAACATGACCGTGGTTGTTAAATAAGACGCTCGGTGGGTGGGTGCCCTTAAATGAAAGCGCTCTCAATACTTATTAGGGTCATGGCTCAACTTGAGAGTGGGTGGGTGCCCTTAAATGAAAGCGCTCTCAATACTGATGTGGTCATATTAAAATCACGAAAATCCCCAAAAACACTGTGTGTTTGGTAGACCATTTGTTATAACATGCAAGGGGCAGGAATATGGCAGAGATATGCTGGTGATTTTATCACGATTGTGCACATGCCTCTTAAATAACTCGAAAACATGCTATATTGAGACATTCAATCTTGACCATTGAATTGCATATTTGGGTGGAGCCTCCCCATGTGCGCCCAACCTAGAATGTCCATATTTGGGTGGAGCCTCCCCATGTGCGCCCATGTCGCCCATCAATCCATGCCTTAAATTTGCGTTGGGTTGTCCATCAATGGTTGCATGTGCCTTAAACATCTAAAGCTCCATAATTGAGACTACCATAAGTTGATGTTCATTTTTGTGTATTATCCAATGAATGGCTGCCATGTGGCAACCATTCTAATCAAGAATGGAAAATGGGATCGCATTCTTGGGCGACCTGCTGCAGCCAGCGAAAATCTGCTAAAATCTCTGTTGAAGACCTGTTGCAGCCTGTTAAAATCTTACCTGGACGCAGGCCATTTCACAGTGTCAAGGTAAGATTTTAACATGCCAGTATCAACTCTATATATCCTGCCATACCATAGTAGCATATCAACATCTGAGATTTGAGATGAATGTATCAGTGAACAGAGTTACTACCGTCAGGCCAAATGTAGAACTAACTAGGGGCAAGATTGTGTTGGGCTTGATTGATCACCATGTATGGTATATACCATATAGGTCAAGAATTATGTTCTATGATCGTCCCAAAGAGTTCGATTTTGGGGCATTTGTTGAGAACCTGAGAACCAGCCTTGCAAAGGCATTAGATTTGTTCTATCCCTTTGCAGGAAGATTGTGTTGCAGAGAAGATGGGATTTTGGAGGTAGATTGTAATGGAGATGGAGTTCTGTTTATAGAAGCAAGCACAGATGCAAATGTGGATCAATTCCAGAACTCAAAAACCTCGGTTGAGGGATGCGCTGGCCTGGCTCAAAAACATGTCCATCAAACATCCTGGCCTTGGCAATCAAACTACCCTCTTATTATTATCCAGGTTGCTGAATTGTGTAATATGTGGAATTAACTTTTGCTCTATTGCTGTAAGTTCGGTTTTGCTGTAAGTTCGTTTTTAAAAGACTGAGCTAATGTTTTTACATTTGACATGACAGGCTACCGAAATACGTAACGAGGCAATTTCAATATCTTTCAGATATAGCCATCAGATCTGTGATGGCATGAGTGCATGGCATTTTGTCAAAACTTGGGCTGAGATATGTAGGGGCCAAAATGTGTCCCTTTTTCCAAAAATTATGTACTATCTCACAGCAAATCAACTCAAATCTTCCAGGCATCTCAAAAGCATCAAAGAGATTGCAAATAACTATAAATACTCTACCGAGCAAGCAAATGAGCATCATCAAACTCTCACAAGGTGTTTCACATTCAACAGCAAAGTAATACAAAAGTTAAAAGAAAGGGCACAAGATGGTGAATTTCTAAGTGCATTTCAGCTGCTATCAGCACATATATGGTCCAAGATAACCGAGGCGCGACAAATTGCAGACGATCAAGACACCAGGCTCATGTTCCCAGTGAACTGCAGAGAAAGGAGCATCAAATTTCCAAAAGGTTACTTTTGGAAATGGTGCTCTGATGCTGAGCGTTGTCTTTTGTGCAGGAAAACTTTTGTCTGATCCTTTGCTAGCAGCTAAGCAACTGAAAAATACCATTCACCATTTCACAAATGAAAAAATTGATGCCATTCTAGACCTGATTGCATATGGAGACCTTGATCATGATACTGATCATGCCACTTCGGTTCGGATTGGAAGTTCCTTTAAGTTTCCCATTTATGAATCTGATTTCGGACATGGGCCACCTATGGATATGACATGCCTTCCTGAAGCATGTGATGGAACTGTTTACTATTTTCCTGGCAAAGAGAGTGGTAGTGTGGACGCCCACATTTCCTTAGAAACCACAGCCATGCTTCGGATGATATCACTTAAACCTACCATTATCTAGTTATCTAGATAGACATACAGACAAACAGATAGACAGATAGACAGATAGACAGATAGACAGATAGATAGATAGATAGATAGCACCACTTGACGATGTCTTTTGCTAAACAGAGAAATAACTAAGATAAGCACCACTTGACGATGTCTTTTGCTACAGGCAATAACTATCGTATTCGTATTAACTTAATCTGTTTCTAGTTTTTCCCCTTGGAATTTGAATCCCATCTCGTGCATGATTTTGGATCTAATGCTGTCTCTCTTTCTCTTCTAAATGCTCTTCTGTTTTCGATGCTTCAGATTTTTCTGAATGGACCCTCTTTACTGCTTCAAGTTCTGTTTTTTCGTTCATCCAATTTGTATGCATTCAGATCTGTTTGTTTTGCCGAGACAAGTATCAGAATCCATCGATGACAAGGGAGCAGATGATTGCTCAGTTAGGTGGCGGATCATACGAATCGGATCTTGCAGTTTTTGGGCTGAGCCCTCTTGGCTATGGCAGCCCTAGAACTAGCGACAGCAGTGCCGGAGATAGCAGCCTTGGCCTCCGTAGTTTTGCGTTAAGTGTTAGACCATTAATTTGTGGTTTTTTGAAGGAAATTTAGATATGTGTATTGTGGTTTTTTGAAGGAAATTTAGATATGTGTATTTTGCTCTTGTGGTTTTTTGAAGGAAATTTAGATATGTGTATTTTGCTCAGGTAATCTAATGGTCTGGTCACATGTAGCCGTTGATAGCAATACTTCCCTGTCAATCTTGGAAAACTGAAGGGTCACATGCAGCAGAATGATAGCAATGGAGTCCAGTTGATAGGGATTGTTTCAGCCGGTTTTGCCCTTGGTTGAATGGATTCCTATTGACAGGAATCCCTTCGTTCTCAACACATGGCTCAAAGTTCTTCATCGCAACCAGAAATTTTGTATTGCTCTTGCAAGAAAAGAGGAAGAAGGCCTAAAGCTGTCGACGGCTTCATATGACCCCTGCGCTAAAATTAGGTTCATGTTAACAAGAAACGCTTCTTGTTGACGTCTACATATGAACGGACCCTAAGTTACTTGAGTATCGATGTGGCTTAAAGCTTGTTGTGTTGGAAGAACACGTAACTCCCATGGTTCGAAAATAGGGGGGTATTTGGCCCGCCATGGTTCGAAAATAGGGGGGTTTGGCCCCGAAAAATCGAGCCATCCTTATTCTTATTCCATAGGCCAATTGGTCTCCGTGGACGCTAAAAACTTATTCTTATTCTTAAAAATTTCCGACGAGTAAAAAAATTCTCGACTATTTTGTGCAAAAAATCTGGGAAATAGGCAAGCTTTTTTCTGGTAACATAATGGAAGGCGGCATTTTTTCCAGTTGCGTGGGCTACTAAATTCGACCCCTGGTAGCCCCTTGATGGTGCCTTAGCCAATGTTTTCATTTCGGTGGTGGACAAGGACAAATATTAATATGATTCTTTTAATGTGATTATGCACGATTCCAATTATTCTACCCATTCAAGATGCCCCATTCTAGAAATACAGGTCACAATGCTGGCTTTTTTATCCTTCAACCACAGTCACAATCTGATAATATATTAGGAGTAGCTACTTTCTTGCACGCATTTTTTCATAGGCCCATTTTGAGTTATATGGCCTACCTTATACGGCCCATCTTGCAGTTTTATGACTATATGGTTTCAAAATAGGTAAGGCTTGCCTTGTGATGTTATGCAGTTTTAAACAAATTTGGTTCTTCCTAAATGTTATTTTCACTTATCTCATCTCAGGTTGGTACATGTGAAGATTGATGATAAGAAAACCCAATAACACGAAATGTAACTTCTAGAATTCACTTCTAAAAACATAATCCCTTCCACAAGTTTACCATGTAGTCACAACCACGTTGTTAAAGAGAAATGTTTGCGGCGGCCTTGCCGCGATAAATTTCTTATATTGATAAATTTAAGCAATAAGGATTGCAAAGCAATTTACATATAGTTTAGGTATAGCCATAAGATATATGATAGAATGGGTGCATAATACTTTGTCAAAACTTGGGTTGCGATAAATAGGGGCCTTCCTTACATATACAAGAAATTTATTGCGGCGGCCCTTCCTTACATATACAAGAAATTTATTGCAGCGGCCAAGGCCGCCGTGAACATTTCTCTCTATCGATTTTCATGTATTAGGGAAGTGACTTCCCTCTATTAGCTCATTTACTAATTAGAACTCCGTTTACCCTAGATACTATGAAGATTCCCTTAGGTACCATAGGGATTCCCATGATTCTCATACGATTCCTCTAGGTTCTCCAAGATTCTCTTATTATTTTGTTGGGTTCCCTAAGATTCTATAAAGATTACCCCATTCTCTTAACATTCTGATGCATTCTCTAATATTCTATGAAAATTCCTCTAGATTCTCTAAGATTCTATCAAGATCCTTTTAGATGCTCTAACTTTCCTCTAGATTCCCTTAAATACCAGAAGATTCCCCAATATTATATAAAGGTTCCCACAGATTCTCAAAGATTCTACAAAGTTTCCCTAGGGTTCTCTAAGATTCTATAAGGATTCTTTTAGAGTCTCTTAAGATTTGTCTAGATTCCTAAAGATTCTCTCAAGATTCCTCTAGATTCTCTAAGATTCTAGGAATATTTCACATAGGTTCTCTAAGATTCCATGAAGATTCTCCATTTCGATTACATTGGCTCCAATGGCATTGAAACAATGGCAAATTACCAGTTATTAGAAAGCTCTCGACGAGAAGTATCCAATGGCCTTTGATCCGACTCAACCGTTGTGGGATATGGTTGTTTGAAGAAAACGCAAGAAAAAGAAATTTCTACAATGCTATAGTGCCACCTCACCCTTTCCACATTAATTATAGTGCCACTTCTTGGCACCTTCCTTAACCTACTCAAAAAGTTCGCACACATGTCACGGGCTTTTGAACATAATGTTGGATAACAAAATGTTGAGGTGTCAATTTTTAGAAAGAATTCATTAGTAATAAATACGTCTTGGGACATGTGTCAAAAAAAAGCGTTAAAAGTGTCTTTTATGTTTCCAGTTTATGAATACAATTTTCAACATGTGCGCCTATGGATAATGCCATATCTTCTCAAAGTATATGTTGGAACAATTTAGTATTTTTTCTAGCACAATGGCACATCATCAAAAAAAAATAGGCCATGATTTAGATGGTAAGATAGGAGCCATGACTCAATGATTTAGATGGGAACTTTAAAATCTATTGCTCTTAGGTCATAGGTTCAAGATTGGCCATATGTAATCTAACGTATATGAAATTGGTCTCTTAGGGGATGCATCTAAGCTATAGGGGACATGTTATATGCGTGCACAAGATTAGAAAAAACCTCTTTGTATACACTTTTTCTTGTAGAAAATCCCCACATAAGTTCTCATGTTATCAAAATTTTTACATCCATGTCATATTTATGCAAGCATTTTTGTTAGTGGCAAATATACCCATCCAATATGGGTACTTATTCCAAATGTACTAGAAAATATATCTAACAGTGTAGAAACCCAAATTCAATAATCCCTTTTTGCATCAACATATCAAAAAAGCCCTCCCATGCATGTACTGTTTACTCTCCTCCTACCAGCTTACCCCCTCACGACTTTGTATGGTATGAAGTGCACAAAAACCATACTTGTGTATGACATATATGTATGTTTCCATCAAACTAAAGGTCACTCAATAGTGTTGTATGGTGATTATAGCATGAAATCCCTTGGTTGCTCTAGCATTAAGTTGTCTCGGGGACCTGTTTGGATTGATCAATTTGCATGGGTCCCTCAATTCCTTCTCTATATTAAGGACTAACTCTTCATATTACTTGTAAGATTTTAAATATTAACATTTGAATTGGAAGATTAACTTGAAGCTATACTACTACATTCACTAGCAAAATTAAATTCTTCACGAGTTTATCACAATCGCACCTTGAAATGCACTCAGTTTGATGGTTTCAATGATATGACAAGGTCTCATGACACTTGACATGGTATACAAATTCGAATATAGCGTTGTTTTTTCCCAAATATAAATACTACTTATCTTTCAAGTTTCATGCGATTTCTAAAAAAATTGAGGTAGCTATGAGCAAATCAAAATTTCAGTTTTTGAGAGATGCAGTCAAGTCCCTAAGTATTTCTTGAAAAATCAGACATCTAGAAACCATTTTATATCCATAATAGTCGAAAGAAAATAAAAATGGCAAGGTACTATTATTTCTTTTATGGAATTGTCTTTGTAAATGCATTTGATTTCTTCAAAAGGTAGAGTGACTACGAATTTTCATAATTTTAACCCTTCAAGGACCCACTAAACTTCAAACTTTTAGAAATTATTTCTCGAAACTTCAACCATAGTTTTTTCTAGGGCTTCTTGTGATAGATTTCCCATCTCAGTTTTTACAAGATGGAAGAATTGGAATTTCCTAGAGAAAATCATATTTGCAAAATAATGTGCGAACCGTTAAATACTTCTAGAATAAACTATACTCCTTTGCATTTGACTCTACACTGAACTTAGTAATAGAAGCTTCCTAAATTTTGCATAATTTTTTCTTATATGTACACTTATAGGTGTAGACAAATTCTTCATCTTGGAGCTATAATTAAATTTAAACAAAAAAGTATATGAATGGATTCATTCGGATTCATCAAGGGACAACTCTTTGCATTTGACTCTACATTGTGCTTGGTAATAGAAACCTCCTATATTTTGCATTATTCATTGTATATACACTCATAAAAAAAAAAAACTATTCTATTCTATTCTATTCATAAGGGACAATATAATTTGTAGATGTGGACAAAGTTTTTATCTTGGAGCTATAATTGAATTTAAAAAAAAAAAAGTGACTCATCTAGAGACAACTCTAGTGCCAGATTGGCTTTCTGTGGACATTAATGTATATACAAGAATATATATACTTCTGACTTCCTTGTGCTTATAAAAGTAGGTCAATAAAGAAGAATAGCATATCTGCAAATTTTAGCAATTTGGGGATGCATTACACGAGATGTTATTGTTTAACTCATGAACATGGTCTGTATTTTTATCAATGTTCTATGTGTTTGTATTGTCCTTTATTGTCTATATGTGTTTATAAAAGACCCAAATATTCAGTTAAGATGAAGGTTCTCATGCACAATCATGATATCATAAGAAATACAGTCAATCTATTCCAAAATATCTTTAAAACACAATTGTTGTAGTGCACCATCTATGGAGGTTTTGCTTTTTTTATTGTTTACGTGTTGTGACTTGGGATTGTAGGTTTTATTAAAAGAAACCATTGTTTGTTTCATGTTTTTATGCTTCTTCCCTGTTCATATAGTTCTTTGTTTCTTTGTCCATGGATGATAAAATTCATATACTTCTCTGCTTCTTAATCCAGATGATAAAATTCAATTTAATTTAATTTTGATATATTCAACATATCATTTTCAGCATATCGTTTTTGCTCCTGCGATGTCTCTCAGGCTCCCTTTTCATGGAGGCCGAAGTTTATGTCAACAGAGGCCAAGTTGTGTATGTTAACAGAGGCTAATGTAAAGATTTGATACTAAATTTCAATGGATAAATGCATTCTTGAAATGTGAGATGCATGAGGTGCGGTGGCATGCCTTTGAGTTTTTTGTTTTTACTTCTTTCTTTGTGGTTAAATGAGTTATGTCTATAGATGAGCTTTGCTTTACAAGTAGGCAACTTTATTCCCTCTAGTTGTTGCTTAAATTCAGGATTATTTTCCTAAAAGTCATCCTTGCTCCATGTAAAATATTTGATAATGGTGATGCTGCAATCTGTCTCTAATGCATCCATTTCATGCTGCATGCTAATTCAAATTCCCCTCTTTAATCTGCCTTAGCTTATCAATTTTAGTTGGTTGGCTTGGTTGGAGCGAGCAGGTAAGGTGAGATTTCTTTATCTATTTTTTTTATTGTTTATGACTTTTCAATCTTCTGATTACTTTACTGAAAACTAATAAAGTGTTTGCAGATCCAAGGTGCTTCATTTTGGAGTGCAACATTTCATTGAAGCTAGCTTTCGGGCTGTTACGTTTTGATTTCTTTTCTACAATGTGGATTTGGCTCTTGAGTTCATGATTGCTTCGTAATTTATCATTTATGGTTCATATGCTACTATTTAAACTTCTGTGGAAAATCATTTCGAAAGCCTGAGCCTTTTCAAATTTAATGACTATGTATTTCTGAATGCTAAGAGCATATGTTTGTCTTGCATTTTCAAAAACTTTTTTATGTGTATTGCAGGTCTAATATGTGGAGTTCTGATGTTTGGATTGGTGTATACATTTAATATTCCCAAAATTATTTCGCCTCAGTTTACTAGAATGCTATTACTTTACCCCTTTTCCTTTGGTGTATGAATAGAAAACCAGAATCCCATCGATCCGAGCCATCGGATCGCCATTCTGGGAAGGGACGAGCGCCTATATTAGGCCTTTTCCGTTTTGGCTCGGTTATCGGCGTCTTCTCACAGCAGCTCTTCTTCTCCTCTCGTGGCTTCCCTCCCTTCCCGCCCTGCTGACGGTGGCGCATGAGTCTTTTTCATTTGTATTTTTTGTTGTTCATGCCTCTTTGTTGTTCTCCACCTGTGAGTGTTGCTATTCTTATGTTTTACGTTCCATCGCCCTCTGGCTGTGTTGTTCTCCACTTGCGGTGATCTCTTTATTTCCACCTCGAGGGTGATGCATATTTTACATAATGGTTCTCCACCCCTGGGTGATGCTTTATCTTTGTTTATTTCCACCTCGAGGGTGATGCATATTTTACATAATGGTTCTCCACCTCTTTGGGTGATGCTATCTTTTACGTTATGTTCTTTTTTTTTTGCCTTCTTGGGCAGCTTGTGTTGTTTGTTTTCTCGACCATTTCACGGGTGTTCTTTTTGGGAGTTTTGTTGGTATTGCTTGCAGGATTCCTTGGTTTTCCGCCGTCTGCTGGGGGTCTGCTCTATTTCGTTCGCCATCACCCTCTCCCGGTTCTCTATGGACACATTCGAGCTTTTTCGCTGGATTTCCGGGTCGTGCTCTATTTTTGCGTTCACCATCAACTCATTTCTCTCGTTCTCGAGGGCAACACATTCAAGGTTGTTGGCGACCATTTCTCATTAGGGTTTTCCTCGAAAACCCAAAGGCCGGGTTTTTATCGATGAAGTTAATCGCCATTACCCTTTATTTTGCACGGCACCTTTCTTTTAGGGGGTAGTCCGATGTTGTTCCTATGGTCGGCTATCCCTCTTTCTCTTCCTAGTTTTCCACACATTGTATCTTCTTTGCTGTGATTTCTCTAATGTCCTTCCTTTTTTCAGGTCATTGCGCTGATGCCATCCAGCCGGGGCGCTTCCTTAGATTCGTCGTCGTGGCGGCGTGCTTTTCTTTTCATTGTTTTTTCTCTAATGTCCTTTCCTTTTTCAGGTCATTGAGCTGATATCGTCTATGCTTGGTGCGCTTTCGGCTCTTCTTCTTGACCGTTTTCTCCCCACGAGCTCGCTGTGGCTTTTTGGTTCTCGTCGTCAACATGTAGCTTCCGTCTCGCTTGAACCAGACTCTTCGGATCCTGGTTTCCTTTCTCCCCCTGGCCGCTTGCCTTCCTTCGCATGCCCCGTCACTATCCTTCAGCGCCTATTTTCTACCGGTTCCTCTCATCTCATCGATACTCCGTCTGGCGGCCCTCTTTTTTGTTCCTCTCCTTTCTCTCTGCGACTCGGCTTATAGTTGAGGAAGTCCTTTGGTAGTCGGCCGGTTTTGTGTCTCTCGCGAGTCCCTTCCCAGAATTATAGACATTAGTCTAATAGTTGTCTCTCTGTATGCACTTTGATATTTTATAAAAGTTTGACATTTTAGGTTGCCCATTGTATTCATTCTATTCAGGAAACAAATCAATTGGAGGACTTGAATTTGTAGCATATTTATTTATTACAAATAAATCCTGTAACCATCCTTTAGCAGCAGAGGCTTTTCAACATCCTATCCATATGAGTCCATCTCTTCCTAAGGTCAATGTTGATGCACATAAAAATGTGAAAAAAATATTCTTATATTTCTTGCTAATGTTTAGTAACAAGCAGCTGCCACTCCACACCTTTAACAATAAGAAAGATTGGCTCCCAACAGTTGGAATTGACACTAAATTAAAAATTTCTTCTCTGATACCACAAGTATATCTGTTTCGTTATGTGCTCAGATATAAAGGGTTTTCCATCGTGGGTTCATTCTTTGCGCTCATACAGTTGTAAAGCTAAAGAACAATAGGAACGTGTGCCCGGCGATGCCAGGCATTACTAGCGGACATGTGGAATGGGTGTTTGTGTGGAGTTTGTAGGTGAATAAAGAGTTTGTAGGAGCCTTTATATTTTTAAGGGCGTCAACACTATAGATGAGATTCTTGGTGGATACATGATAAAGTTTTTATAGCGAGGAGAAGAAGGTACCGATTTGGGAAGCTTATCTTCAGACTACACATGTAATTGGGCTCAGTTGGATCAATCTGTCCACTGGGATTAGTCTTGTTTTTGCATTTTATTTTGTTACAATTTGTTATTGATAAGTATAGTTTGTAGATCCTTGGGGTTGTATATTCATAAATGGAATGAGATGTCAAATAAAATCCATAGATATAATGGGATAATAGACGCAATAGGTCATGATGGAATGAATAGGGTGCATGGTGGAGTTCATAGAGTCCAGGGTATGAAAGGACTATCTATCTATTAGTTGGTGCCTAAGGTGATTTAGAATTTTGTGGAAGATGACAAATCTGATACGTATTCAATTGGAGTGCAGTGAAAAAATTCGATATCTTATAGCAGTAGTGTGTGGAATTGCAACAAATACATTGTGTCCTTAAAGCTCCTATGCATGTGAGAGTTCAGAATATGGTAAATTTATAGCCCCTAAAGCCTAAACCAAATTCTTTGAAATTATCTCCATCCAAAAAGATAAAACTATAGTCATGATATTTAACTACACAAATCTTAAATCCATAGTCATGATATTCTTGATGCACACTCAGGGTAAAAGGGCAATGGTTTCTAGCGTGTGCTGACACATTAGACATGTAGATTGCTTTGATAAGTGTAAAAGAAAAAAAAAAAAATAAGTGCTTCTCATCCATTTATATATGTCAACCGATAGATTTAATGGTTTTGCAGTGCACTGTAGTAAAATACACTGTTTCGAAGAGGTGAAAAGCGTAAAATGGCCTCAAATCCATGGCATGCAATAATAGTTAAAAAATATTGCATTGTTATAAACACTAAAACATGTCTAGGAATGCATGCATTGACACGACTGGGACTTCCATGATCCAACCACTTAATTTCACAACATCGTGTGCCCAGCGTCGCCGCACACAAGTTTCTTGTGCATAAATAGGGGCATGCATTCATATCAGAGCAAATTATCAAAGACAGTATGAAGACCTAATCATCTACGGAAATAAAAAATCTAGACTATTATCAAACGAAAATATGTTTTGTAATATTCTTTTGGTTTTTGTTGTTATTCCCTTAAAAACTTATTATAGTCCCTTAAAAACTTCTTATAGTTTCGTGTGTGCATAAGTAGGGATGTTGCTATTGTGTACATAAAAGTTCTATCAATTCTGTGATTTAATAGGGCCAAGAAAATTGTGATGATATTGTTAATATTTTCCAAAAAAATATTGCGGGACCACATCAATGAACGCCATCGTTGCCATCCATTTTTTGAAATAGAGTTTGACCCCAATATTTTGGAACACTATTTAGATAGTTGTTTTTCTTTTCAAAATATTAGGAACATGTGCCTGGCAATGCCGGGCTTTAGCTGAGGACGTATGGAATGGGTAGGCAAAATGGATTTTGTACGTGGAAGAAGATGTTATATACATCTCTTGTCTATAGATAAATTAGAGTGGAAAGATGTGATGGGTATTTTCTCCAATTGTTATTGAAGTGGGAGTGAGAATAAGTAGAGAACAGACCTTGTGTTTAAGTAGGGATTAGAAATGAATTGATTTGATTTTGATCTAAGCGGCATATCTAGAAAACACATACAAAACATGCACTAAGCCAATGAACCACCACAAATTCATATGCGCTAAGCCAATGAACCACCACAAATTCATATGTTATGATGAAAACATGGATAAAAAATGTCAAACCTTAGTGCCCACATCTGTTACTTGCATATGCTAAGAAGATGGTGGATAATAGCGGATTATTATTGCTTAAGCCATCAAGTAATATTAGTATCATATCCATTTTATCACAAACTCTTGTCTTGTGCTTGCCTCATATCGCAAATGCTATCGTCAAAAACCGCTCTGAGGTTTGAGCTTCCTCTAGCTTCAAATATCTCTATGGCCATAATTCTTTGCATATGTGATTGCTAATATGCGTGGAATGATTGAGTTGTAGCGAAGTCTAAAATGTGGACCAATGTGAATGAGAACGACTAATACATATGCCATCTAAAGCTCAGATCATATCAAATGTAGATATAAAGTCCAAATTGATTATCTAAAAGAATTAAGTGTATAAACCCTTTATTTGTCTCTTAGCGCTATGAGAAAAGCAAATCACAATTTGTGGAGTTAGGCAATTACTTCCTTCTCCTTTCACTTTTATTTGCCTCGTAGATTTAAGAGTTTATGCTGAACAACAAGTGACAATGTGTGAGCATCCAAACATATTCTACAGAAAATTCATTATGCCAAGTTTCAACACATTGATTCAACTTTTTTATCTCAACTTGTAAACTGGACATGATAAAAAGGAAATGTCATTATATTATCAATATTGTGGTCAAGAACTGGAATCCATCTTCTCATTTAGCAACAACCTCTGCTTTTGCACCAGCAGCTCTGCTTCATGCTCCTAAGAAAGCTTCCTAGCCAGCAGAACTACATCCTAGAGCACATCAGATCAAGTAGACCTGGCTAGAAGGAGACAAAGAATAAAATACTTATTTCTTAAACAGAGCCCACGACAAAGTCGTCATAAGGGAAGTTCACGTGATTCAAATCGTGATTCAAATCAAAGGGCTCATTGATTGTCATGATAATAGTAAAGCTGTAGTTAGTCTCTGTCTATTGAAAATGGATACACCTTGATAACTCAGACAAATAAGAAAGGACTTTACTATAATAGTTTTGAAACATTTATTCAAATTAAATAGTAATGCTATTATCTAAACATCCAGCAAAACAATCTCATACAGCAAAAAAAAACTTACTCTTACCAAAGCGTGTATTGAAGTAACATATGGAAAAACAAAACGATTCATGAGGACATGGGTTAAATTTTAGGAGGGGAGACTGTAATAATCCTGGCCACTTAATGTTATACTTATTTACGTACTTATGTACATGCTTGGCATACATGCAACATGCAATTCTTATCAACAAAGTTTTTTTTCTCTTTGGAAAAGAATTTTTGCAAGAGCTTTTGCAGAGCATGAAAGCAGAAGGAGCAATTTCTAGGCAATTTTTGTGGCCAAACTTTGGAGCATCATATCTCGGCGAGCGTAGATCCTTGTTAGGTGATTTTTTAGAGGGGACTACGCAGGCTGCTTAACTAAGCATTGGCGGCCTGATCCTACCGATCCTTCAAGGTATGAAAAATTAGATGCTATTCATTATGCTTGGGATGCCAATAGCAAGAGACCAAAAACACGTAATGTTTGTCAAGCTGCATTGTTGCGGAAGAAGTTGACGGCCTAAAACTATTGACGATATAGGAAAGATAGTCTGCCTTTGTCAAGATGATTTCTAAGTCCTTTTAGGAATGTTCCAATAGCTTTATAAAGTTCCTGCATGAGGATACCATATGAATATGTAGCATAATAACAGGGGGTTTTTTTTGTAGTTTTATACGCTTTTTGGCATGGTTTTTCTATGATTTTGGTGTTGTATTCGTTGGGACGTACTAAATAGTATTTCTAGAGTGCGTCATTTTTGGACCGTTGATTTTGACTAGCTTAAACAATCTAACGGCTGTTGTTATCAATGTTGCATTCATATGCATTAAACTCCAAAACTTTTGTCCTCTGGATTCTTGTCTTCTCGATTTCTCTTGCTGGCGAAGTCATTGTTGCTACATATCGGTATGAGATCATAGCTTTTGTTATGCTCTTCATTCTTTATCTTTTGGTTTCGATTTTGCACAATGATTTCTTTTTTTGGAGGAAGGAAAAATTGTGTACATCAAAATGCGGATACCTAACTTTCTGCTTTTTCTTCTTTACTATGTTTTTGTTTTTCGTTTCCTATTCATGTTGCTTGCTTCTTATTGCTTTGTCTTCACATCGAAATGACCAGCTCTCGACCAGCTCTTTGGCGATGCTTCAGCCACTATCTCTACTTCTGCCATGCTTCAGTGAACCCAGCGAACCCTAAGGAAAAAAAAAACACTTCCGTTGCTTTGCCTCGGGCTCGCTCCTACCATGTGCATCTCTGTTTCCGCCTTGCTTCCTTAAAATCGGCCTATGCTTCATGCTATCCAAACCCACAAAAGCCCGAGAAGAAAGATAAGCGATGGCGGCTATTGGATATGGCGATCGAGCATGTTAGGTATCGACCATGGCGGGGATCACATTGCACACATCATTTTTAGCATCCCACAATTATTACGTTAACTCGGAACCGTTAGGGCTCTGTATTCTTTGGGAAGTAATATTTTT
The DNA here is from genome assembly GCA_021234155.1 of Isoetes taiwanensis. Taxonomy (NCBI): domain Eukaryota; kingdom Viridiplantae; phylum Streptophyta; class Lycopodiopsida; order Isoetales; family Isoetaceae; genus Isoetes; species Isoetes taiwanensis. The sequence continues at coordinate 160,577 of JAJEKV010000402.1, forward strand.
ATCTAGTTCCATAAGCCATGCAACTATAAGGTCGAGGGCCATAAGCAATCACCGCGACTTTCGAACAAATGTAGGCCCTTCCATGGTGCGGCTTCAACAGCCCCGATTATTCAATATTGTTCGTCTTTGGGACCTCGTAATCGCTTTGTACAATACCAAGAAAGATGAGATGATGATATGTTGTTGCAATTTGAATATGTAGAAACACATAAAGTGATTATATTACAGTTCTTTGCTACATCTATTACATAATAGGAGATGATAAGTGTGATCTTTAGGCATAGAACCAAAGGCGGAAGAAGCGGATGGATTTAAGCTTTTTGTTGTAGAGAAAGTGGAAGCGGATACTTAAAATTATTAGGGCATACAAGTAAATATCTCAACAAACAAATTCAAGCATTTTTCAAAGATCAAGTATTTAGAAATCACATCCATATCTTGCGGGCGGGTCAAAGGATAGAGGTAATTCATTTGTTTTTGAATGCCACAACTTACGCTCTTCATTCGGTACCCTTAATCGACTTGATTATATCTGTTTGGAAGATCTCAAGAAGTTCCAACGATTGGAGTGTGGGCAGGGTGAAGTTATGAACATTTACATTAAAGCAAGATACGACAAGACAATAGAGAAGCACTACGAAAGGCCTTTGATTCATTTCATCTGTTGATTGACATCATCACTTTCATGCCGGTGGTATTATTGCATATGTATTTTATTCGATTATGCCGTGTACATGTTAGTGCTCTGCGATTTTGAGTAAAGAATGAAGAACTCATGAAACACATACGGGTCCATTGCATGTTATCGAGCTGCGGCATATGATGGTGATTGTCTTTTTTAAACATGTCGATAATACGCAATTTTGAATAAAGAATGAAGAGCTCATGAAACACATCTGAGTCCATTGCATGTTATACGCTGCGACATCACGGTGATTGTCTTTTTAAAAATATGATAACTTGGCAAATAAGTCAGTGACTATTATTTATCGATTGTTATCTTATGCATCATGTTCAACTCATTCGCGACTTTCTTGCAGTGTATTCAACTCATACCATGATGCAGAATTGTGAAGCAAATGTGTCACTAAAATGTGTCAACTATGTAATGCCGCCTATGATGATATGGCAGTCCACCAAAATGAAGGAAATTCTCATTGCTTTTGTGCACGTGTCATCGAATCTCCAAGTGCATTATAAAGATGTAAATGTAGTCAGTCCTCCATTTTGGTGAGATGTCCTTTGAAAGTTCTTGTATCCATATTTAGCAAAATGTTACATGATTTGGAATTATGAGGGCATTGTATTATGAAGACATCCTAAATGCAGCAATGAAGCTTCAAGCACTCTATTTTTCTTCAATCGACCAGACTGTTATCTTATGCAACATGTTCAACTCATTCCCAGCTTGTTTGAGTTATTTGCAGCGTATTCAACTCGTACCATGATGTGTATTCTCAAGGCGATCATAGTTTGAAGTTTTGAAGTTTCTCATATGGTGATATACAAACCTGCATGTTTATCCGCAAAACCTTTTGGGAATGAGTCATTATGAGGTTTTCAATGTTGAAGCCTCATTCAAGGTGAATCTCTTACATGTTCTTTACAATTAAACGTGCGTTCTAGATTCTATACTTCTTGTCGATTGAAGATTATATCTTCAAACTACAACACGATGGTTCCAAAGCTCAATTGTTGTTGCTTCACGTATTAATTTATCTTTTTTTATCATCCCGTGTGTTGTTATTATGCTAGATATTAATGTTGTTGTTTGTTTTGGCCCAGAAGTTTAAAAAAAATTTTAACGTATAACACAAACCATTACATTGCTTTTAAAATTAAATTCCCCCTTAAACCCCCTTTTGTTTGGGTGCATATTCACACGGGGGTTGACGTAGGGCAGCGAGAGCCTCTGTAATTATGTTTTGCACGTACAAAATCAACACCATATAGTATATTGCCTAAAATCTTATAGTATTTTGTAAATCTTGTTATACAGTATAATAAATTCTAGACATCTATACATTAAAAGAACTGAGACATCATCAAAAAATTGTGTAACTTACACTGCTCTTTGTTTATCGAATCTTCAAATTTCATAACATTAAAAATGCTCTGTTAAGACATCTGCAAAGATGGAAAATGCCGATGTTACTGTCAGAACAAAAAATTATAAATATAGATCAAAGTGCATAGCATTGTTACGTTCACCAATTTGCGTTATTCCTCTTGTAAGACTGACAATTCAACGGGTGTTCTAAGTCATTGTGATACTATAGAACTAAATTGATTCCTATTGCAATGTGATGCTGACAGAATCTAAGTGCGTAAACAACTAATGTTTTAATTTAGGAGTATGCTTAATCTAGCAGCATGCAAACGCAGTTCACTTCTTAAATGTTGTTCACTTCTTAAATGCTGCTTCACTAACACTTGAAACTGTTTTTGCTACACGGGTTGTGTCAAAATTGATCCAGCCCTTTTAATAACATTCTAGAATGGTAAGTAGAAAGGCCCTATGTACATGACAAAATAAATTGCGTATGGAGAAGACGTTCAAACCTAAAAATTACTTTGAAGACCCTTTGCCCTTTCACATGCTAACATTGTTTTGCCCTGCCATGCTATAATATAATCAACTCTGCTAACAAAATGAAGCAAACAAAATTTTGCTAATAAAACTTGCAGTATGATCTTTTACTTTGCATACATGGTGACACATTTAATTACAATAAAACCAGAGAGCTACTTTGTAGCTGAAATATTTATTTGTGACAAAACAATGTCAAATGCCATACAAAATAATGGTCTATTCCTCCAAAAAATGACAATAATATGCACTGGCTTTTAGAGATTACATAGATACAAACATATTTAATCCACACTTATCTTCCCTAAATGCACATGTAAGCAACAGATAATATAAGCAAAACTATATCAAGTTCATAGATAAACTGTACCTACCAATATTCCAAGCAAACGCTGATCTAAGAGCTTTCCGTGGCTCTTAGATTAAGGCGCCTCTACTGGGTGACTTTTTCTAGCATCACCTCTGCCTCTTCTCAAAAGGTAGGTAAAACACATGAGGAAGGAAAAAAGAATAGCTTATTAAGAAAAGGGATTAAAACTAAAGCAGTTTAATGCTTGCTCCAAAGCAATAAATTCTCTACCTTTGCAAGGCCATGTGAAGAACGATTTTAAGGAACTTGAAACACAAAAGTACCCAAGTACCTGGTCAGAGTTACAAGGCCAGGCTTTTCATCTAGCAGCAGGATGGTTGCTTTGGACTATCTGGAAAAGACGAAGATTGGTAATCTTCAAAGGTCTGGATGTGGCAGATAATCGTGTTCTCCAAGAAGCTCAAGGTTACATTGTAAAGTCGTATCATTGTTCTTCACTTGCCCCTCACAAGAGGCAATTGATTTTTGAGGAGTTTTTGGATGTGCACTCTTATGCTTAGGCAGGTTGCTTCACTCGGTGGGTGTCTCTGCATTTATACTTGTATTTGACTCTTTGATTGAATAAAGTCTGACGTCCTTCAACAAAAAAAACAAAAGTAAGAAGAAATATGTCAGCAGGAAAGAAAGAAAAATCTTGAATGTAAAATGCTTCAGGGAAGTACCCAAAGTGCAGAGCCTTCCGTCTTTGCCCATCGATGCCCCAAAAAGTGTTTGCATAACGAAAGTTATTGGAGATGGGACTTATCATTCCTTTAAGTCTAACTCAAAGGTATAAAGCTCAAAACCCAAAACGATCACTGGGAACAATGGGATAAATATCAAAAGAAGAACATACCAATCGTAAATCCTATTAGGTGCAAACGGCTCGCATAAACATAAGTTTTGCTTCTTAAGGAGATCAGCAAGCCCATGAATGGTCCGCCGTGCCGAATAATGCTGCTCCTCTGATCACAATCGGCATACAACCCATTCCCAGTTTCGAAGATACAAAATCTATTTCCCTCTGTACGAAATCCATTTTCCTCTATTTCAAATGTTTCAAAAATGAGATGGCTTATGCACGATCAAAAAATTCCCGCTTGCAGGAGAAGGAATGCCACATGCGGTGTAACATGCGGCGTTCCGGCACAAAATAAAAGCCCTTGCTTTTTAAAAAAGAAGATGAGATGCACATGCCCTGGTTCCAAGTTAAATTTGGTTATTATCATGCACATATAAATCCCACTTTGGCATAGGGACTACAAGCTTATTTGCTTGCTTCTTTGTCTAGGGAAAGCTTATATCTATTGTGTCAATTCGTACAAGGTCCCACAAGCTACATATTGAACCAGGTAGATGGGAGTGTGTACGATTGTCGTGCGAGGTGAGATTGTGTGCATATTGCCAATTACGGGTTATTGAATATGAAACCTATACATTTTTGGGACGTTCTATTTCTGAGATGATCAAAATCGTTATTTAACACTAGGATTATACTAGAAACCAAGCCCTGTGTTATAAGAGTTTGTGCATGTTCGTCCCCCTTTTCCCCTCTCCTGCTTTTCTTTTTTTCGCTTTTTCATTAGCTGGGAAACATTAATGTACATGGGAAAAAAGTTGTGCACAACCTCCAAAAGATATTAAGAATGATAAAACATTTGTCCTAAAAAATTCAGAAAGTTAAATTTGAAATTTTTTTAGCACTGTTAAGTCTGTGATCATAAGTTTAGGCATTTTTATATAAGCATGTGCTCATCATTTGGAAAAGTATGTCTGCACATACATAAGCCATCCATGAGACTGGTCGATGGTCCAAAATTCCTATAGAAAATCGGTTATGTGAACTCTGCAATTTAGACCGGATTGAAGATGAGGATGTGTTTGCAGACTGTCCAGCTTATGAAGCAATCAGGGAAAACATTGACATCCACATAGGAAATTTCCATTCCCTATTTGCCTTAGATCCAGTAGATATAGGCTTATGCATTAAAACAGTGGATGATCATCAATCTTTATTGTTGAAAATTAATGATGTTTGATTGTAATCAGGCTCTATGGCCTTCAAGGCCCCAAAGGGCTCAGTAATACATTATTATTATTATTATTGTTATTGTTATTGTTATTGTTATTGTTATTGTTATTGTTATTGTTATTGTTATTGTTATTGTTATTGTTATTGTTATTGTTATTGTTATTGTTATTGTTATTATTATTATTATTATTATTATTACAACAAAACTTATCGCGCGCCAAGACCAAGGCATAACGCATTCACTTCCCCAACTCGTCTATACATGCTAGAACATGCATAATTTGAACCTGCACTTTGTTGCCTTGTGTTCAGTGCCCGCACGATAGAAGAATATTGATCATAATAACGACTCGTTATGAAAGATGTTTTGTATTAAATCAAAAGAATCTAAGTTTCGAACATACAAAAATTGAACTGTGTTTGAGCATGGAGAATTCTAACCTCTTAAGTTGCCAATATATCTATGCAAAATGGTTATTCAAAATGCATATGAATAAATCATGAACCCATTAACCCAATAGCTTTCCATATGGTAAGAACAAATTTATGATATGCATCATGGAGATGGTCCGTCATGCAATATTGCCCAATACTATTATTTGCTCTGCACAATGTATGGAAATGTTTCAAACGTGGTAGATCAAATTTGACCTCTGCTGAAACAAAAAGTTAATGATGAGAACGATAATCTTTGCTATAGCACAATACACTTTAAATAGTCGAAAAGACTTATATAGTCGTTTAAAGATCTTAAAGGTCTAAGTTATTAATAGATGGTGTAATAGCCATTTGTAAAAGCAAAAAATAATAATAATCTATATATAGTAATAAAAGCAAAATGTAGTTTGTGCACAGCATCTGGGCCGTCAATTTCTTTTCCACAACTTTCATTTTGGACCGCTGAAATACACTCAAATAGTTAGTTATTATTTCCCCTTTCTAGGTTAATGCATAGGAAGAAAGAGAGAGAAACCAACGTGAACGATTTTGCCGGATCGCACCTAATTATGGTCGAACATGCTCTGGTCGAACATGCTCTGTGTGTGCATAATAGCTTCTTGCACATAAAATGCAGCTATGGCGATCTTGTGCAGTTTAGGTTTCGAAAATGAAGGGTTTATTCAAGTTTCAATATGGACGTTCGGGTTCTTCTATGTAATGCTTTTGGTGGGACAAAGATCTAGCCCCCTGAGAATCCAGTTCCTTGAAGATCGGATGGTGCAAATACTAAAACGATTTAAAAGCCCAATCTTCGACTTTCGGCTGCTGTTACGAAACCTATGGATTTCTTGGTGCTTTTACTCCCCTCTGCATTTTTTCGGTAAAAGAGTCGGCTGCTCCAGCAAGACTACGGCGAATGGTCTTCAAGACCCTTAAGTGCAGTCACCAAGCTTTCTTCAAGCCGATTTCTTCAGATCAAGACCTGCTGTTCATTTTTGGACCGTCAAACCTATTCTTATTGTAATGTGAACAGCAAGGCTTGGGTAGAGTAATGTGAACACCCCATTGCATTGCCACCATCATGAACACCAAATAGCCGAGATCCAATATCGTTGCCCCAAATGGGATTTGTTGTCTGTCATTCGTAAAGAAAACATGAGACAATATCCATTTTAACAGGAGCTTGCCCAAGCCTTAGAATAATGAAGGGCTGCTTGCTTCTTTAAATCCTCCTTTCGAAATGCTCGAATTGTTGCTCTGATAAGTTACCCTCGCAATGCAGCCAAAGGAAAGTATGAAATAGAGGCCCTGGTTTGTGCCTATAGCCATCCCAGATGCTTAGAATTACGAGATCTTAGGCTCCAACTTATTTTCTTACATTGGCCACTAGCCACTAGTAAAAGTTCCTCCTAAGATGAATTAGTTGCCCAGTATGGATGGCATTGCATAGGGGTTCAGGGGTGAGCCAAATTTCTATTCATGAATCAAATTTTTTGAGCTCTGTGTTAGCCTAAAACCTGGAATTTTAGCCTAACCTCAAAGGAATCTTAAACAGAATGGTTAGAACCTCCAGATCACTTAGGGTGATCAATCCTTGTCATATGAAACCAGAAAATTCATTTTTGAAGTGCTAGTTTTTTCAAAATCACTAGAGTCCCTGAAACTGAAAAAACTGTCAGAGCAAAAACTGACTTTGCAGACACACCTTGAGAGCTGTGCAGACAACTTCAAAATAGCCTCTAGATCACGTGCAAAAGGTTTGAATAGCAAAAGAATGTTTTAGTTTTCCTGTAAGTAAACAAAACCTCAAGAAAAGAACAAACTCTGTAACAGTTATGAAAAGAAATCTTTTTATATGTTTTCTCCGAATGTATAGGTTTCTAGGATTCCTATAAGGATGAAATACAACTATCTGAAGAGGATATAATCTCTGAGTAAGTGTTTTTGGTCTTGTTTTTGGTTTTTTGCTTTTTTAAAAGAGCAATGCAGAATTACAAAAAATGGATGTACAATGATGAAAACGATTTTTCAGGCAAAGACTATGCATTATAGCAAGGTGGTACAGAAAGTTTGATAATGTCAACAGGGTATTACCAAAGTTTTGAAAATAATACTGCTTGAGTAATAATGCTTGAGAGCAAGTTCAAGACTGTATGAGTCTTTCGAGTGCTTCAAAAATACCAATGAAGTAATATGGAATGATTATTTAAGTTTGCAATCGAGGTGCTTCGATCTTTGAAGCAGTCACAACGAACAAGGGACTTCAATCTCGAGCGAAATAGAGCTGGAATCGGAAGGCAAACAGAGCAAAATGATATCAAAATATTGATGCGCCAAAATCACGAGAGGTATATCTCGAGGGGCGGTCGATTTAATCTGTATCTTTGGTTTAAGAACTGTTCCTCTCACAAAACTAGCTCGGCCGAAAGTGATTTTAGGCCTAATTTGAGCAATTTCTCACGGATCAAATGCCACTGAGAGGGTCCCCAAGGTCTCTAAAAGGTTCAGGAGTTGATCTCGGGGAAAATTAAGGATTCAATCAAATTTAGGCAAGAATTTAATTGGCGGATTTAGTGTTCCCCTATTTCTTAGGGTTCATCAAAAATTCTTAAGGGTGATATATATCCTGGGCACAAACGAAGTGGCAAGCTTCAGATATAAGGAATAGTGTTGACCCCACTATTAAGTTTATGTGCCACGCAGAGGGGACACCCAGCCCGTGTCTGGCCCCCACGCCCTGCTGCCACGTGGAAAAATTGGGGGGGGGGGGTGACCTGGAACTATTAGATAGGGTAGATAGGCTAGAATAGGTTTTTTATTTTTTTGGCACGCATCCCAAGAATCCAATTTTGAAGGCCTTCCCAAGGGTTTTTCCCAAATTTAAAAAGGCCATGTTAGCTCTTTTTTGCCAAGCTTTCCATTTAGAAGGTTTTCAGGTCAAACTGAAACATTTAAATTTTTGTCCATTTTGACCCATGGTCAATGAATATTGCAACATAGGGATGGTGAAAAAGTCATGGAAAAAGATGGGAAAAGGGTGTAAATAGGCTATACTAGGGTTTAGGAAGATGAAATGAGAATGAGAAAAGAGTTTTCTTGCCTTTGAAGTTTTTCAAGATCATTAGGGGGCAATTCTCAATTGAAGGTAGGATCAATAAAAAAATGGGTAGTGAAATGATGGGAAAAGGTCTCAAAAGTGAAAAACATGGTGAGAGAAAGGTTATAAAAGGTTCATAGGACATAAAAAAGGTGGATATGGAATGAAGACAAGAGGGGTACCTCTGTAGCACTTGATTTCATCTCAGATTGTCTCTAATGCTCAAATCATACCTCATAGTGAAGATACATTTGCTCAAAGCCTAAGGGTCTTCCAAACTTCTATAAGGGTCTTCCAAACTTCAAGGCTAGGATAAGAGCATGTTTCACTTCCAAGATGGCATCCTTGTATGTGTGACTTCAAACTACTAATGAAACTCAAGCAAGCTTCATAAGGTTGAGCTTTGGTAAAACATCTTGTGCTTCCTTGATAATCTTGCTATAGCCTTTGCCTGGTCTTCAAATCAAAGGAAAATGTTAAACAAATGGGAATGTGTCTAAAAGGTATTTTACCTCAAGGAAAAGATTAGGCTATAAAAGGAGATCCCCAATGCCTTCCAAACTTGGTCAAATGTCTTCCAAACTCTAATGGGATCACAATAGCCTGAAACTTTTCCTTAGAGGAAATATGGATGAAACAAAAGTTTTTGATAATAGATGCTAGTCCATGTTGCCAGAAATGGGCAACACTCTGTCATCTCTGGTTTGAAAAGGCTTATTATTATGCTCTCCTATTTTTAATCCTTGGATTTGTTTCCCACCGAATCACTGATCTGTCTGAAGCGTTCATTGTTTCTTCAAATCCTTGTGTTCTCAACCTCTTTTACCTTCCAATGAGTATTGCAAAATAAAAATAAAAATAAAAGCACCTTTAAATCATATTCCAAAGATGTGTAAACATGTTACACATAAGCTTAGTATTAAAATTGCATTTTAAAACGCTTAGTAAACAAACAAACCTCTAGGAATGCAAGAGCAATTGCAGGGTCCCTTATTTTCCAACACGATTCACTTGAATCTGCACCTTCAAACGGCTTATGCATGATATCTTTGGTCTACAAATATTTATGAACTGCGAAATTGGAGAAATACATCAGACAATTGCAAGACCAATTTGCCCAAAATGATTAGGAAGAAAGCAAATGGACTATCTATGTTCAGTGGTCTGTAACAGCAATTATTAACAAAAGGTCCTTTTACAGCATATGGACATAACGAAAAAAATAGAGCTTTAGCAAAAAGTAAAGCAAATGGACTATCCATGGCATAAATTACAACTCAAGGCTGATTTCACCAGCATGAGATAACAAAACAAACATATCAATGAGAAATAAGTCATCCAGCATCTCAATCCACCAAAGTTCTCTTCCGGCATTGGATTCTACCTCGGTTCTCATAGGATCCTTCAGCTTCAACTTGGTAAACAATCTTTCCTCGCTGTTTTTAGAATTGAACTTCTCTGCGCTGACATCTCAGAAATAGCTGCATAAACAACCATCCTCTTGCGCCTCTCTGCTCAGGCATATGACTGCCAACACTATATGAAGGGTACAACCATCTTCAACTGTTCGCCTGCAAATATGACCATCTGCTGGTCGGAATCGTATTCTTTGCATTATCAATTATATCAGAGATTTCTACCTACAGATAGGTTGTATTGTATAACAACCCACATTTCAAAACGCTGCTGGCTGTATTCTTTTGCCTGAATTGCAACACCAAGTAGCTCCAACAAATATGGCATCCATTTATTCATGCAAATGACAGTTCATAATTTACATCATATAATTACAATCAATTCAAATTGCTTCAATTCTTTATGATAACTGCTCTAACAGACCAGGCTGACATTTTCTACCAGCATGGCCAACTAGGAATCAAGTTAACTACACAGGTTATAGATCCCTTTTATATATGTTAACGCGGACACAACTGCTCTTTTGACTCCAAGCTCCTTCTGGATATTGTTTCCAAATGCAATAACTGCTTCGTCTTTCAATGTCACCTCTTCATCATACTCCTCATGCATTTGTTTTAACCACCCTACAAATGCATCAATAAGGTCGCGTTGTGATATGGTTCTACCTTGCCAACGTAGCTTAATCTCCACTTCTGTACAAAGCAAAGATATAATGAAAATATAGCAACTTGTATAAATGAGTCAAATTGCAGTCTACCTTAAATTCCTATCAAAAGAATCTTGTATATCCATGCCTTATATCCATGCCTTATGCCGACCTCATCCATCTCTGACTTCCTAGTTCCCAGAACAACTTATGTTGGCCAGGTATAGCATCCAATATATTCCCTGGTTTCAGGGAAATCAGACTTGCCGAACCTCAGCCTGGTTTCTGCAACCAACGTTTCTTCTGAGTCCTTTCAGAACTTGAAGGGCATGTGCATTATATGTCTTCTTGCTAGAGGCAGATTCATATTTGGGCCAGTTCTGTGGAGAATCCATTCTTCCATTGTCATTAGACAAATGGTATACCACCATATAAATCAAACCCACCAACGACCTTTTTACGTTCTGCATGGCACTGGGCATTTTTTCTATACAAAGAAGAATGAAAGGATCGATAGGTCTTTAGAACCTCGATGAGTGAATCTTAGTTGCTAAGAAAATCGCAGCCTTCAACCTGAACACAATTGTATAATTCATGCAGCATGCAAAAATTTGCACCGACCTCTTCTCCCACTGTTAAGCGCTCAAATCCAGCGAAGAAGGAAGACGCCGGCGGGGACGCCATGTCCTGCCCCTCTCTTCTCTGCTTTGGCCTCATCGAACCATCTTCTATTGAGCAAAAGCTCCAACTGCATCAATCCATCATAAATAAACATGTAAGAACAAAACAGAGGATTGATACATAATAGCAGACAACGAGTTTTTGTGGAAATATACCTCAGATTGGGGAGGCAAAGGACATGTTATAATTATGCTCTGTTTTTAGGGCAGACAAAATGCATCGGAATACTCTTGCAAAAAAAAAAACTCTAAATCTTTAGCTAATGCCAGACTGAAGTAGACGGATTTTCCGATTTTGTTGCTCTATAGCAACCTGCCAAACTCCCCAGCGACGGACCTGCATATTTTTTCCCCCGAACAAACTTAAGACAGTGTCCAGAACCACGCCATGGCCAGAGAGACGCAGCATAAGAACCCATAAATTTTTGTTACCTGGGTTATGGCGGCGATATGCAAGAGCAGAGGGTTGGAATGGGGCGAGATAAACCGGAGAAGCATCGGGCGAGCAATTTTGTATGACTTTTCCTTTTTAATTGGTCTCATCCACGTGTCGACACCTTAAAAAGTCATCCACGTGTCGCCACCCAAATTATTGCTGGGGAAAAAATATTACAATCAAACAAAAAATGTAACTGCCTTATATATGTTGAGATTATTATTATTAATTGAAATGAAGGGCTTGGAATAATAATGTTTTCTCAGACATATTGCCTTGCTTGATTGCTTTATAGCATAGAAAATACATGAAAACATGAAAAGTACTCTTACTTAGGAATGATAATTGAGGACCACCAAAGAAAACATTTTGCACCAATGCTGAAAATACATTTTTTTTTCTCCAATACAGTTTTTTCACCAATACAGCTGCAAGATTGGATCAAGTACCTGCAATACAGTTGTATTCTTAAGCTTAGCTAAGATACAATATAAATAGAATAGAATAGAATAGAATAGAATAGAATAGAATAGAATAGAATAGTTTTTTTATCGTCCACTGAGACCAATCGGCCTATGGGACCCAGAAGGAGCGCAACAAACTTATTACTGTCCGGGTTAAAAAACCCCCGCCCCGAAGGGTTTTCGAGGGAAAAACCGTGGCAGTAATAGTATATATAAAACAACATGGTACACACATTTTGAAGTACCTCAGCACTGAAATCCATCTCTATGACACTTAAGAGGTGATACTAAAGACCGTTTTGTCAAGACCTTCAAAAACAATGGCAATGTAAAAGCATATTCAGCAAAAGTAGATTTATTAACAAACATTATTCTAGTAGAAAAAAAATCAAGCTTGAATTGATGCAAAGAATGGAGTACGAATGGTATGAGATAAATCCAGATTCCAGTTTTAAGTCAACCTTACAGGTGCAAGAAATAAATAAACCTTCAGATAATTGCTTCTTACCTTGTTGTTTGCTTGTTTGTTATCACGATTGTTTGTTGCTGTTGAAAAGATCTCATGTTAGCTGTTTGTCACCATAGCCAATGAAACATGTTAGCAAGCAATAATGACTGAACGCGAAGGATGTTGGCTGGATTTTTTCGCTGGCAGAACTTAATACCAATGCAAGCCACATGAATGTATAAAGTTGGCACATACTTAAGCTAGAACCATGGCAGTATTAACTTTCACAGACAGTTTTGCAAGGGCTTAGGCTTAAAAAGTGAAAATCAAGAAATATTATAGCATCAGATGAAATAAAGTAGATAAAGCAAACAAAGATCTGTGTTCTGTTTTTTTGAAAGATAAAGCAAGATTTTACCGGGATTTTTGAGCTATGCAGGCTTTTGAAGGAAGGGGGCCGGAAGAAGGAGACATGGGTTCAACTGGGCACAGATTGTTGGATTTCAAGGCTTCTGCGAAGCAGCTTGGAAGCAAAAGTTTGATTTGGCTATTCCTTATAGCGCTTCTTTGAAGAACATCTTAAAGAAAAGTTGTCAGAAGAAACAAACACCTAAGAATTTACCTGGATGTTTTTTCATAGCCTAAGCCCTTTGCCGAACTCTTGAAACTGAAAAAATGGAAAGAGATTAATAAAACATTCTTCTCTAGATAAATGAAGACCTCTGAAAAAATGCTGAAAGAAACAGAGGATGCATCTGAAGAAAAAATTTACCTGCTTGTGGCAAAATTCAAAAAACTGGCGAAGCAAGATTTCAGGAATGCTAAAGCAAGGCTTTGTACCATTATTCAACCGGAGTCATTGAAGAAATAGAAACGGCTCTGTCATAAGGCCGAGCTCTATGGGAAATGAAATAAGCAAGGCTATGTACCCTTATTCAACCGGAGTCATTGAAGAAATAAAAACGCCTCTATTATAAGGCCGTCCTCTATGCCCCTATAGCTAACGCCATTGATTTGTTTCCTCTTTTTTTGCCGTAAAAGAAACAAAATGTTGCCGGCTCCAAAAACAGTGCTCCCTTTGATCTGAACCTTCAAAGAACACTTGTCTTTGTACTGCCATGAACTCTTTAAGCTGCAACAAAAGAAAAAGGAGATAAGTTATGTAATAGGCTTCAAGTTCCACCTATGGAGCCTGAGGGGAGAACAGTAACAAACCTGCTTGTGGTGAAATCCAGAAAACTGGAGATCCTTGAAGCATCTTTAGGCACAAAAATATTTCAGATTTAAACTCCATTTGCCTAATTATGGAAGGCAGAGGAGAATATCTAGAATTATAACAGGGTTTTTTTTTTCTGTTTTTATACTGTTTTCTCTAAGGTTTTCATATGATTTGGTGGCCGTATTCATCCAGGTGTACTAAATAGTATTTCTAGAGTGCACCCTTTTGTTAGCCGTTGATTTTAGAAAAGGGGGCAAATCCTGTGGTGGAGGCTTCTTTTGTGGTGGGTGTGAATATCCTCCCATTATTTTTAGGGTTTTTTTTAGGGTTGTGTGGATTAGGATTTGGAAAGTTTTGAACAATGGCGTACTTCTTGGGACAAAAAGCTTTCGATTCCTTGCATTTTCTTCAAGCCAACTTCGCGAGGCTTCTTTGTGGATGTTTGCAGATACTGGTAGCCCCTGGTAGCATCACAGCAGACGAGATCCGAAGATGGATGGGAAATTTTGTAGATATCAGAAATGTGACGAAATGTGCTGCTCGAATGGGCCAATGTTTTTCTTCATCTATGCATAATTTAGATGTGTCTAAAGCTGAAGTTGATGAGATTCCGGATGTTGAAAGATCTGTAGATGGTATTAACTATTGTTTTTCCGATGGTGCTGGAAAATGTCTCGTGCCTTTGCAAAGAAGGTTGCATTAAAATGTGTTGAAATAAGAAAGATAGCCAAAATTCCTTCAGCTTTTCAGATACGTTATGGTGGATATAAAGGGGTTGTGGCCGTTGATCCACGATAACCTTATAAGCTCTCTTTGAGGCCAAGTATGTGCAAATTCCCTTCCACATACACCGCCTTGATGTTCTTCTTGGACCAAATATATTCCATGCTTCTTGAACCGCCGTTATTACTTTGCTTTCTACTTTGGGAGTAATGCGTGATGACGTTTTATGCGATTTGCAAAACGATGTGATCCAACAGCTTGATCGGATGTTTAAAACCCCACACTAGCTATTGAACTAGTGCAGGCTGCCTCAATTGGTGAGTGTCAAAGGTTCATAGTTGATATGCTCTCAGCTGAATACCATCCAAGTACAGAACCTTATTTGAACCTTATTTGATTTATTTTGTTCAGGTAAATTCTGTGAAAATAACACGGAATAAACACCGGAAATCCTGAGGCACAGAAAATCCAATTGTAATGTCTCCTCCCGTTTGTGTGTGAATGGACAAACAGTAGCTTTCGAAATTACCAGACTTGCAGGTTGCCGCAGTTGAAGATCTTGTCTTGTTGCAAGTGGTTCAGGGAAACATGAATCAATAGTTCAAGGAGAGAAAGGGAGGTTGAAAATCCAATCCTATCCACATACACATCATCAGAGCAGTATTTGAAATGATGGTAAGAAATTTTTATTGCAACTTTCATCCTCAATGCTTTGGACTGTGCTTTGTGGTCCAAAGGGTATGAGATTCTTCCTCAGTAGTATCACTTGCTACTTGGAGAATTTTTAAGAACAACCCAAAGATGTCTCTGGATTGGGCGGCACAAAACTTTTATGAAAATGCCTGTGGTCCAAAGCGTAGAAGGGAGGTGTGGTCCAAAGGGCGCCATCAATGTGGTCCAAAGGGTATGAGATTCATCCTCAATGACTCACATTTGGCAGCATTGACAGAGCCCGGCCCCGGTGTGGCTCACCAATCCATCAACCGCTCCTCACCAAGATGATGTGCCCCAATGCGAATGGAGGCAATGAGTGCGCCTTTTCATGGGCAAGTGGGGCACGCAGGTAGCATTGCGGGCCTCGCTCCAATGTGGGATTTATGTGGTGCTGATAGTGTCTTTGTCTTGACATGTTCAAGGGCATTGGCATCCCAAAGCTTCTTTGAGGAAGCAAGCGCCAAGATATTGCCTCAAGCTATGGCGATCACGCCTCTGTTTGCACATGTATGCACCTCGTGCTCTCGCACATTCCATCTAGCCAACCATTGAGCTCTCTTTTTCCCTCCAACAGGCCTTCAAAGCGCCGCGGCCCCATTGCCATGATATAGGCTAGTTTAGGGAGGCGAGCATCGTCCATATTGACCACCTTCTGAAAAATAGATAATGTAGCGATCAAGGGCCGCCCTCACGAAGAGGCAAGAATCTCGTCTTCTCGGTAGAGAATTTGATATGGGATTTGTGGACTTCCCCTAGTGCTTCGCATTACTAAGAAGGCTTTTCGGACTGCTCCAAGTCATTCCAAGTAGCAAGTGATACTCATGGGCCCCATACTTCCACCCCATATAAAGGGACAGGCTCTACTAAGACCTTGAGCAGGTGGACTGATGGGCCCAATCATACAACTCGCTCTATGACTATTGTTTTGCATTGCATATAGTGCCTTCCACCTAGGTCACTGTAGTTGTATGGATGTGTCCCAAAGGCATAGTAGAAGGAAATGTTATTAGAACAAACTATGTTTATGTCATGTGATACTTGGATCCCACATTGGATTGTGGTTGATTGGGAAAATAAGGAGACGTTAAAAGTTAAAAAAAATTAACTATAGTAATCCAGGGGTAGGGAAGATTGGAGTGGTAGTTTTTAGTACAATCCTTGACACTTATGAGTTATACCCGCTTTGTGATAATTCTTTCCATCAATCCCATTTGGGGATATCCTATGTAAATTTTTATATATTAATAACATAATACTCTTACCCTCAAAAAAAAAAATTTAAGCATATTGAAAAGTGGCTTTTTGTTAACATGCCTATTCAACAATGTGTACCTATCGAAAGTTTATCGTCAGGTTTAAAAAACCTCGCCCTTTCGGGTTTTCGAGGATAAACCCTAGCGATAAGCTTTCGGCAAAGGACTTGGACAAACGGAAAATAAAAAAATTACTATTCATGAAGAAAATCAAAGTCGCACATCACCTCTACACCTGAACATTACCAATAGTAAAAAACAATAGTAAAAAAATAAAAAATCTCAAAAACCGAGGGGCTATCCAAGCATGCCACGCCACAAAACCTTGAAAAGCGAGGGGCTGGTCACGCGTGCCACCCAATGTTTAATAAATAACATGATATAAACAACAAATTTAAGGGAGGGAGGATGGGAAACAAGGAAAACTGTTGAGAGATAATAAAGCGTCGATAAGAAGCCGATGAATGAGAATGAGAATGATTTTTTATCGTCCACTGAGGCCAATCGGCCTATGGGACTCTGCAATAAATAGTGGTCCCTCAACAGGATGAGCGGTCTAAAAATGTGGATCGATTGAATTCTTGTACTGTGACTCATATGAAAGAACAATGCTTCTACCCATTTATGCTGGTGTCTCGCGAATGCAACACTAAGATCCACTCAAACGATCTCCCATGGGTCCGTTACAATCTCTTCCACTAGAACTATGCTCGTCCTCGAGCATCACAATACCATAATCTTCAGCAAGACCTCTATTACAACTACCTGTCAAGCTTGTTCAATCAGATGCGGAGTTGTAATATTCCAAGGTTCTTGTAATTTAGTACTTTGGAATCATAGAGACAAGTGTCGGACTTTATTAACCACTCCAGAATGATAGCAAGCTGAAATTATAGATATTACAAGGCATAACACTCTCTAGCATCACAAAAAATGAGTCCAAATGCTTCTTATCTATAGCTATGTTGTACACATATGCCAATGAGAGAGTTCCAAGAGAGCGAGAGAGAATGCGATGGCATTCGCTGAACACTTCTACAATATTCTAATACTTCGACACCTTCCAAAGTAAAACAATGTGCATATCCTGGACAATGCTTAATGCCTTGTTCCATAGTTTTCTACATATTGAAAAAGAAGCTAAATAGCAGCAGAAAATGAAAGGCTATATGACACAAAATAGCTGGTATGATGGGGATTTGCAACAAAAGCAAGCTTTGCTTTCTAGCTGCTAAAGTAGCTGGAATAAAAATAGATTGTAAAAGAAGGGCCAAATGCAAGACAATTATGCATATATATGTGCATAATTGATTTATCACAATACAATATGACAATTAAGTTAACAAACATACCGATAAGCCCCATACATCTTTGCCATCCACTACAACAAAATTCTGTTTCCATTAGTTTTAACTCCAAGAGACCCGGCAGACTAATGCTCAGTATTCGCAATAATTGACCTTCGAGGCTCAATTATTAATGTCAGCTTCATCTCAAAAGCCAAGTCTCATACCTAAACCACAAGATAAGAGCATTTCTAGTTAGATTAGGTTATTTTATTCCAAGAAAAACAAGTTTTCAAAAGCCATCCATTCGTAATACTTGCTATATCAATCAAATCCTTCGGCTTTGAAAGGATAGCAATTTCATGAATATCACAAAAAATGGTTCGTCGCGCAAAACATATAATCATATGGCTTTTTTACTATGGTTTTCATATGATTGTATTATTGTATCCTTGTGTGCGTATAATATGGGTATTTATAGAGCGTGCTATATATTATGAACCATTGATTTTATGCATGCGTGCTCCTGGACATGCATGTACAGCATTTTCATATGGCCTACTCACTTGGCCCCAGCCTTCTCTTGTGTACGCTATTGGATTGTGAAAGTTCATATGATATCAGAAGTTTTTGGATGATGGAGCTTCTTGTTGCGATTAGAATCATGCTAATTCTTTCTAGCCATAGAAAATGCATAAACTGCATGCATGCATTGGAGAGATGCATGCTCGCTCATTCGAGAATCTTGATCCGATGGCTCGGATCGATGGCATCCCTTTGTTCGAGGATAAGGATCCAACTGAGGCTTTTAATACATGTTTGTGTTTATTGCATGGTTTTTTCTTTTTTCTTTTTTTAAAGGCATGTGGCTTCTTGTAGCATGCCATACCCTGATAGTATACGCTGAACATGGCCAAGCCCACCATACCTACCGATTGCCTAACATTCCGTTCTCAAAGCTGTGCAAACCCATCACAGTGGCATGCATAACCTTGTTCATTTGTTGTAAAGAAAAGTAGAAAGGGTTTTTTCTACAGGATTTGGTGGCTATGACATGTAAGAAATCCATGTGCATAAACATTTTGCAAGCTTGCTGCAACAGACACGAATGGCAGACCTTTGCCCCTAACTAGCTCCAGTATTTCTGTGATTTGGATCTCTAGAAACATGGATACATTGGTTAAGGAAGAGCAGGTCAGGAAAAGAAGAAGAAATGTCTAAAACCCAACCGACTGCGGAAATTGGCCTGAATTTGTTCGTCCTTATTTTGCCCTAAATCGGGCCCTCACGATGACAACATACATGCTTTCTCTTCTCGCTCATATTCCACTACTCTTGTTCCTTCTTTTTGTCTGTGGTGCTCCAACTATGGCCCATCCAAATGAATCTAAGCCCCATTGATAACACTTTCGCTTTTGTTGTAATAAATCTAACACAAGTGCCCAATACTTTCTCTCCCATTTACCATTGTCAAACTTACCTTGTTATTTCATTTTAAGCATCTTGTTGTCTCTAATTACTAGTGTCGGTTTAATTTGCATTGAGACAAATATTTTAGGCACAATGATGCTTTGTAACTCAGCGAGGAGGAGGGAGCCTAATCGTGAGGGTGTCTTTATGTTTAATGGCGGAATACAATGTGGATACAACCCGATAGAGCAAGATGCCCAAAATGCAGCCTAAGATATTCAACATAACACCCATCTGAACAGCCATAGACCCTCCAAATCCATGGTTTTTGAACGGATAAATAAAAGTGAGCATGGCCGCCCAAGCACTCGTCGTCGACAAGGCCGATGATCAGACAAGAGACCCATGGTTAACCAAACATTAAAAGGCACAATCTCCTCATCTATAGATGCAGACAGAGATGCCTCTAGCAATGAGGATGCTCAACCGATAAGGCCGAGGGCTAGGACGAGGGAAGAAAACACACGCAAGACCCAAGGACCGCTTGGAGGAGAGATCTCCTTAACCATTAGCATTGAGGGATGGGGATATAGATCCTTCCTTGATAGACAACGCCTATCAATTCCTACAAGAACATTGCTCCAGGATGGTTGCAACCGAATGAGGGTTAAATTTGGACCACCGCACTTCCAATCAGGGGTTTTTAATGGCCCCGGCGGGTCAGTTGGCCACATATTCACATATTTTGTAAAATAGTCGGCCACGCCAAGAGGGATGCATCTCAACATGACCAAACGGTGATGGCTAGTTCAAAACTCTGATTTATTAAATTCATTATATAAGTGGCCAATTTGATATTTGTCAAATCTTCAGACACCAAAGGCATGGCCTTTTTCACTCACCTATAGAAGGTGTTTTCTCGCTCGCACAAAATCGTAAACTAATATTTCGGGCCGAGGACGATACGGGATTGACACGCATTTTGTAAATAATTTTCTTTTTCCCATTTCTTTCTCACGAATGGTTGACATGCGTATTTTTGATTTCTTGCAAAGCAAGCAATCCCGACGGATTCACAAGCTCTACTCCGCAACACGTGGTGTATGGCGGTTCTTGGTGCAACAAGAGGGTGGATATGGCGCACAAATTGTCGGCTTTTTATGTTTGTCTTCATTCCTCTTTTTTTTGGTTTATTGGTTTACAAGGAAAAGAATAGAACTAAATAGCAGAGGATGGAACGGCCCTTCTGGCCTTCAAGGCCGAAATTACAGAGGACCCAGAAGGGGCACTTCGTAGCTAGGTTTTTGGCACAAATTCTTGCAAATGGATTCTATTACAAATAGAGTGATTGGTTAGAGTTATCCCCTTTTGGGCTAAAAGGGTATGTTTCTGCCCCATCTTGGTAAGATTTTTACTAGTTGAATGCATTTCTCGAAATCAGGTTGTCCTATTTAGCTTGAATTGAATCTAGTCATATTAGAGCTGTGAATCCATCTTTCTAGCCTACTTCCAAAATGAAGCTGATGGCTTATTCCTTATCATTTGCAGGCTTGCTTTTTAGCATCTGTCAATCAATGCTGATGGATCATGTTCAGAGAATTATGCGGGCCAAGCACAGGGTAAGTGGAGCTATGAGATTGCAGTGGTTAGTCAAATAAACCAGATGATATGAGATACAATTTTTAAAGGTGGCAGAAAAAGTTGGATATGGATTTGTTGCTGCCAGTTGGAGGCTCTTTTTGTGCTTGCACTGTTGCTAGATTTCTTATTTATGAGCAAGTTTATTGAGAAACCTGTTCAAATAAGAGAACATTTGCAATTTGATTATACTGAGCCACGTCCCAGTGATATAGTGCCACTTTTCCCTGCACATGTAATGCCAAGAGGCAGAAGCTCTTGCTCAGACACTAAGAAGATCATTGGTAGTCGAAGCATACCATAGTTGGGCCGACCCACCGACCTAGCCGACCTACCGACCTAGGTGGGAGAAAGCCGACCTAGGTGGGAATTTTTCGCCGACCTACCGACCTATTTTGCCAAAATCCAAGTTCCTTTATTCCTACAGATAATGTACATACAACATGCAATACATCTCTATTTCTATATAAATAGTTAATATGGATAAGATTACACTTCAGAAACTTCAGAACATTCGATTTATGCTATTAATCTAACAAAAATAAATTATACATGAATTATCCCCCTACATGAATTATACACTAGTCCTTCTATGAATAATATCTCAACTTTCAATTCTGAAAAATACTAGTCCTTCTATGAAAAATTCTCAACTTTGCAAAATACATGAATAGCTCCTGATAGCAACTACAACTACATTTTATGCCGCAGTTGAATGCGGGAATTGATATGGTACGCTGGCACGGGTCTAAGAATCCCTTATATTATATATGATTCGGCCTTTCTAATCAAATACAACCTTCGTGTTATGGTGCTCCTTTTGATTATGCTTCCTACATTAGCGCTTTAGAAGCTTGTCAATTCGGGAGCCCCTAATAATTTAGGACCCTAATAGAGAGTAATCAAATAAGAACCAGGATTAATTTAGTGCCATGCTTTGTAATCCCAAGACCATCATCCGCTATGCTAAATGCTTGACAACACATTCTACAGAGAAATAAGAAATAAGAATACTGAGAGAGAAAACAAAGAAGACTTTTACTCCGGCAGGAATACGGAAGGAGATGCAAAATGACGACTATCGATGCCTTGCTGCGCTATGAACTTGGAGTCCGCCGCCAAGCTCGATCTTTACCGCAATGCTTGAGATAAGAAATGACATAAGAATGATTGAAGATAAGCATAAGAAAGAAGAATGACTGGGATGGGAGCTAGCAGAGTATTCTGCGATTGCATTCTAGGCTTAGAAACAAAAACAAAACATGTAAGCAAGCTTATCCGACCAAGATTCAGCCACCGTTTCAGTCGTTTTTTGCATAAAACAGATATGGAATGCTCGGGGAGCTGATTTGGTACGCCATTGTGCCCAAAATCGATCGCTAAAGACTTTTACGATACCAGAGCAACAATCGAAAAGGGGGAAAAAAAAATTTTTGGCTTTTATGACCCAATCGACCCAAGGTCGGATTAGTCCGACTCCGACCTAGGTCGGAACAGCTCGGGATTTAGGGCCGACCTAGGTCGGCTCCAACTATGAAGCATACCAGTATCTCATAGCTTCCATATGACAATGAGCGTGACCTTACCGGAGTCTAAAACCTGAACCTTGGTATATTTCAGGTTGGTTCCAAAACTTTTTCTCTGCTAGATAAACTTTAGCATAGTTAGAGATTTGCATAGTTTGAGTTGCCCCTATTAAGCATTTTTTAGCTTTTTCACAGTCAGCATTGGCAATGGTGGAAATTTTCATCTGCTATCCAGGGTATGCATTTAGGGTTTTGCAGTCAGCAATGTCATTTCCTTCTTTATTTCCTGTGTAATTTTCAACCCATAAGTAGTATATTTTGCAGATTTCTTAATGCAGTTGTCATGTAACATTTCGCATCCTTGTTTTACAGATTTGTCCTCTACTATTTCATCGCTATGTGCAATTGCCCATCATAGAAAGGCTTAGACAGTGATCTGTCAAGCAAAGCTATGCCTGCCCTTTTACATTTTCCTGCAGAGCTACAGGTATGGATGGCTATCTACAGCATCTACAATGTCTTCGCATGCATTTGAATGCTAAATTTTTTTGCTTCTGTTATCAGACTGGATTGAAGCATGATTCATAAAGGAACTCCATACTTGGCAGAGATACGTGGATTATGGAGAACAATGCATAGCCATGGGACCAGAGAAAAATGAACTAGGATATGCCATCCTTGAAACGACAGGCAAGGGTTAGGCAAATTGCCTAGTTTTTACTCAAAAAGGTAATGCGCAGTCTGTTCATCTAAATAGCATGCCATTGCTGGATGCTCCTGTACCCTTAATTTCACCTTTAGGGCAAGCATATCAATCAATGTGTTTTTCAAGCTGGGATAATGTGGGAATGGCGGGCAGTATATTGGATGCTTCTCTTCAGGGGCAACACGAAGACCGGTGGTTTGATCCTAGGTCAATAGCGGGTTTAATGCATGAGTCAAAACTGAGCAACTTCCTTGGCAAACAAAATGATTTTGTGGTCATCTTGTCATGCATGGAACATGTCCTTGTCCTTGATACGCTCCCATAATCCGTTATTAGAGGCAACCTCCTTTTGTTCCTATAAGCGATGCCACTTGGAAGGACTGTGCAGGTGTTGTTGAAGAAGCGTTTTTGATGCCTCGTGGAATTAAAAGATCCTTGATCATGTGAAAAGAATTTCTCTTTAGTGTGAGTGCTTCACCTAGTCTTTTAAGTTTTTGTAGTATATGATTTATCCAAGACAGGATGTATATTGATGTTTACAATCAATGTGTCACATATCTCAAATGCAGTTCCTATATTTTAATTGGCTATGCAAGTTAGAACCATGTTCTAAAGGCAGTTCATCTATGCATGTATAATAACTTTTTTTTCCTTGGGATAGAAGGAAATATCACAGATTAATTAAGGAGCTTTGCATCGCATTTAAAAAGTTTTAAAATTTTGTAAGCATTGATTCAACAATCGAACTTCAAGTCTTATTTCGCCCATTTGCAATTTTTGATGACCTAGGGGTTTGATGCATATAATATAGTCCACTTCTACCATTGTAATCCCATGGCCTTGCTTCTATGCTTGCAATAGAAAGTTATTGAAAGCATGGGGTTATGACCACAACGCTGATATTTGAGTGAAACAACATCCATATTTTGAAATCATCAGTTAGCATTCTTTGCATACATAATGACTACACAATGCGACCAACTTTATTAGAAAACACAGTGAATGAAACTTACTATTATTTTGTTTCACCGATTGGCACATTTGGTGTATGGATGCTTGGACAATGTGATGACCCAATCTGCCTAGAATTTTGCTCATGATGTGCATGTAAGTGTTTGACGTGAAGGGTATTCACAGAGAGGTTCACTTGAGAAAACCTTGATGAGATAGCACAAGGCATTGTTCCAACTTCGCACGCATTTTCTAACCAATAAGTGAGTCAACAAAGAGAAATGTTCGCGGCGGCCTTGGCCGCTGCGATAAATTTCTTGTAAATTATTATGCGCACTAGCAACTTGTTGTGATGGCCATTTAAACCATGAAATAATTTTATACTAGTAATAGGTGCCCGGCGTTGCCCGGGATAAATACTATTGTATGGCAAGAACTGACTTGATTACTTACCCTTGTGGATGATGTTGCCTCTTGTTGCATTTCAATAATTCGTTGGATTTGCATTTATTTCTTCTTCTAGCTCTCCTATGGGTTCCTATGATTTTCACTTTGAACAATACAAAGATGGAAACTGATAATAAAACATATAAATATAGGAGTGCTAATAAAATGATCTTCTCCAATCTTGAAAATGAGATGAGGTGCATTCACTTTGGGGAAGTTTGATTGTCTTATATTGGTTCTAGCCTTGAACATATGACATATAAACTCTAGGTAGAATCCCCACCTTGCTAACACTACCTGGCTTTTCCAACAATTGTCATGTTGGAGCATGCAATCGTGTTGGAGCATGTAATAACAATTTATGGATGGAAAAGTGAAAGTTGCAACACATGTACGATCTCGGACCTGCATATATTGTTAATTAGTTATGGTTACTAACTTAGTAAGGGGATAATATAAATGTACATCATATAGAACTAGTTATGGTGCCCGGCGTTGCCGGGCGTAAATACAATTTTATTGTAGAATTATATAAATAAGATCTAGGACCTAAGAAGATATGTAGGGTTGTCAATTATGCTCCTTTGAAGTTATTGTCCAAGATGGATGTTATCTACGTACATATATGTATAGTTGATAAGTGTTTATATGCGTACTATTGTTGTGAGTAATATAACTTTGGCTAAGAATGTAGAATCATCATGGAATATCAAAATGCTTTAGCTTGTTGTTGGTCATTGTTGTAGGATAAAACAACTCCATGAAATAGTTCCAAAGGCACGTAACATGAATCATAATAGGTCATTATGTTTTCAAATATCAAATTCAAATGTCACAATAATATCCATGCCCCTATGAAGGGGATCATTGTTGCCAGGCTTTCAATGTGATTTTGTAAATGTGCAAATTATAGTCATTGCTCAAGATTCAATATCATTGCTCAGGATTCAATAGGATCTAAAGTTGTTTAGATGGAATGATGTTGCAGATGATGTTAGTAGTCTATGTTAGAGACGGTTAGTGAATATATACTGGTTGGTGCTAAGTTACATAATAGTAGCAAGGGGTGTAATTTGTTATAGTTTATCTACCTCAGCGTTAAGTTGTTTGCATTTCACAGGATGTGAGCTCAGCTTTGCATCCATTTTAAGGCCAATCAGCCATATTGTTCACTATTTTCTTATATAACCTTTGGGTTTGAGTGAAGGTACATGGTCAACAAATGGCAATGTCATTCAAATGCAAACGAATCAATAGAAGACTTTAAGGCCCTATTCAAATTGAGCAACATAAAAAAAAGGAAAAAAAAATATATGAGCAACAAAAGCAACACCTCTACAAAAGTGCTACGTTTTGTTGTACACAAAGTGTATTATTACATCCCCAATCACATACCATTACATGATATTTGTGTACAACTCTTATTTGTCTTATTTTAAGTCACTAAAACCAGTGTAGCAGGCATTTTATTGTGGATATGGTATTTGCGTAAAACCAAGAGTTGGCAATTCTAAATTTGTGGTGGGAGCATTTGATATAAGTCAGCAATCTACATTTCATCGCAATTTTGGAGACTGAATTTATTTTAATTGATAGGAAAAATAGGATAGACAACCTCGGTATTATGATGCCCGGCGTTATGGGTGTTTGTTACAACATATTACGTAGGCAACAAAATATAAATACGAAAAAGGAAGTGGTGGTTTTAATTTATTTCTTGATCACATGCAAAAGAGGTTATTATTAGGTTTATTGATTGGAATGTGGAAATGCTACATTCATTTGGAACCACATCTACAATAAAGGATATAGTCCTACATAGAAGTGACCAAATACTTTGTTACATCATGATCGTGGAGGAACTATAAAACAACATAGAGTACCATTCATGCCTTACAAACAATGTTTTGTTTTTTTATGTGTGTGTGGGTGGGGGTGGGTGGGGGCTTTTTCTAACTTGCAACAATGTTGTTTCCTAAGATTTCAATTCCTAAAAAGGCAGAAAGACGTATAGATACTTTATTTGCATTGCGAATCGTGTCTAGATCATAGCAAAGGCAAAAAAATAATCTTCTTCAAATAGGATTGTTACATTGACCACATGAGAATTGTTCCTCCTTTTTCACACATAAGAAAGACTGAAGCTGGGAATTTGTTTGACGCAAGTAGGACCCACATTGTGGAGGTGAAAGCCGAACCAAATGGGTTGTGACAAAATGCAATTCCAAAGCGTCACCGAGATGCATTGAAGTCCTTTTTTGTAATGTCGAATATTTGAAGTCCAAATCTGAAAAAACGGCGGCGCCTAAAAGCCTGATTGTAAGAATAAAAATAAAAATGTTACAGTAATAAATTACTTATACATCTAACCATGAAGCCACCTTTGTACATCGGCATGCAGGCAGTTCTTGTGCAGCTATGCAACTTAATAGTAAGAATCTCCCTATTTTTGATGCTATGCTACCTACATTAAATAGGACCAACTTAAAACAAAGAAGCCACTCAGCTCTACGTACCTTCATAGGAAAAACACTCAGAACTCTAAGTACGCACTCCCCAGTGAGAGCATTCCATGTAATCCAGTTAAGGCCCTTAAAAAAAAAAATGAGTCAAAACAAATCCAAACAAATACTGCTTTATAAATGATCAAAATCCTTTGGCCAAGCATCATTCACAGGTACAACTTCAGAATAAAGAATAGAAAAATGAAGAGCCTTCCATAGGATATAATTGTACATGTCCTTGTCATGTTTTAGTGAAGTACATTTTTTGAAAACGCCCTGTAAGACTTATTACGTTTAACTGAATTAGGATCAAGATCTAATTGTGAATCTGCAAATATACATAAGCAATTTTGTCAATAATATGCAGAAGATATGGACCTAAACAAATGCTCATATCAAGCACAAAAAGTGCAAATCTCTTTACACAAAGTTCAATGACACTCCAATGTTGCACAAACATTTTTGATAGTCAGAAATTCAAGTCTGCTGAGCTTAGTAATGGTCTGCATGCAAACAATGCCCTGGGAACTCCAAATTGGACCCCAAGCTTGGTTTTAGGCACTGCATGCCCAAGTTTACATTTTCTTGGTAATCATGCATGAATGACATCTTCTTGTTTTGATATGCCTATTTGTATGGCTTCTATCATATCACTGACCCCACAATTTGGCTTCCATGACTGTGCATTTCAAGTGCAACCACCAGACAAAATAAGATTAAACAAACAAAGCACACTTAGAAGGTAAAAGAAAACAATGTAATCTTATTAGAACTCAGCAGCAGATGTTTTAAACTCAGATCTCTGTCATAGTTTTCAAGCCATACTTTAGATAGTGGAACAAAGGCAACATCTGGGGAGAAGGAGCTACATCAAGCGTGGCTACAGTGATGCTTTTACATGCATCTGGGGAGAAGGGGCTACATCAAGCGTGGCTCAGCGATGCTTTTATAGATGTAAACCAATAGACCTATGTAGAAATAATAGGCATTTACATGTTGCTAATGCATGTTGTCTTATATGCACATTTTAACCTGACATTTTGCATGCTTCTATGGTTTTGGGTTGTATTGGGATGCTTACACAACGTTTCTATTCTATTCTATTCATTAGGCCATGCCTGGAAGAAAAAGTTCAGGGGTCTGTGCTCAGAAGTTTAGAAAGGAAGTTATAATTGGGCACATGTCTGAAACGAAAGTTCAGGGATCTGCGATCAAAATTGCGACATAAATAACTATAAGCTATGGTCCAAGTTCAAACAGATGAAACAACAACTTGGAATTCAAAAGAGAACTTAGTTTCAATTCACAAAGTTCCTATAGAGTTCAATTTCAGAGGGGATGTTAGTGTAAGAGCTTCACTCTAGATCCTATTGCATCATTTTGTCGTGTCTTTTGTTGTTTGATCCTACCAATAATATCAATATGATGGTCTCAGCCATGGTCTATTTTAGGGTTTAAAAAATTAAAATGATGTTCTTGCAGCCATCTATCTTTAGGGTTCTAGCTCTGAAGCCATTGTTTCACTTTAGAACTTTTACATAATCACTTCAAGATTCATACGTTGATTCCCAAAGATGTTGAAGGAGATGTAAAATTTTCAGGACTCTATTCTCAAGCAATGAAATGACTTTACCTGTAGTAGCTGGCATTACCTAACTTCGACATTAACTACCTCAGTCAGAAAATTGACCTTAAGAATCCCTTTGAGTAAATAAATGAACTCTCTAAGTCAGCAATATGATAATATGCAGATATTGGAGACTTGAAAATGCAGAATTATGATAGCACTAATCCTACACAAATATAAACCTTACTTGCCTGAGTAATAGCAGTCTTTAGTTTTTCGCGGTGTACCGCGGACCTTTTCACTTGCGGATCTATAGCTTCAAACTGCTTCAAGCTTGTTGTTCTCTATAATAGTTGAAAGCTTTAGCACAGGCTGGAACTTCCCAACAGCAAAAAGTAGATGATAATTGTTTTGTATAAACATTTGTATTGACCTGGAAAAACCACATATTCTAGTCTCAATTCATATGGAAATAATATGTGCTAGCCTAACATAGATTTTATAGTAACCTGTAGGCATCTAAAAATGTGGATAGGCTCCAACTACTACATGGCTTTTGCCCTCTTGCCAAAACAAACTCACATGCTATGCCTTTGCAAATTTGTTTCAAGAGAGCAAAATGACTATACAACACTAAGGCTTAAGTGCGCCAAGGGAGAAAGCACAACCTAGATCAAAGGAATCGGTGTTATTAGTGTTACCTGTTCTTTGGCACCCATGAGAAAGAATCAAAACATTCGGAACATCTTGTCTCAAGTGATTGTCCCGTTAGAGTTGAGTGATGCCAATGACATTTTGGAAAATGTAGAAAAACAATGCAATAGAAAGATTCTTGCTTTTTGAGAATAGCTGATCAGCTTAGCATAAGGAAGAAGCTAGCCCAACAAAGCGAAGTAATTGGAAATAACTCTCATGTTTTCGCAGATGAGCCAATGACTTCACGAGAGCGACTTGCCTCTTTTCCATATCGATTTGTTTGGGACGAATAAAGGCTATTGAAAATAAGAACGACATGATTTAGCTTTCATATAGAATCAATCAACAATAGAACCACATTTCTAGATTAAGCAGACCTCTAGATAATCAACATAAACATATCCTCTGCGGCAGGGTATAGCTCTACAAAAAATAGAAACGTATCTACGGGATGCACAAACATGGCATGCACTCTTTGCCGCAGAGAAAAACCCTCTAAATATATCTTTCTATATGCCATAGAAATGGATGCGCGTTTGTATGTGGCAACATGATGCTCGATCGGGTTAAGAGGGAAATCCAAGAAGCAAAATCATAACTAAAAATTTTACGATTTTTGGCATATCAGGATTTTTTTCCGGTTGCCAAAATCCACAAAATCTTAGTAAATCAAGTTAAAAAAAATTCCAAAAACATTTTCCACCAAACCAGAAAATCCCAAATTAAAAAGATTGATATATTGATTGGCATGAGTACACGAGATTTCATATTGATGCATCTACACCGCATCAAAACATGAATAAATAGGATGTACTGATGCATCTAGAATCTATATATAATATTAATGGAGAAATGTGAGGATAGTCTGTGCACGATCTTGTCCATTGATTTTCAAAATTTTGTTATAGGTCGTTAAGATTCAACTGAAGTAGAGGCAATAGACACAGAGATGCTTTCTAATTTTTTTGTGTGGCTTAATAGAAAATAGCATTGCATTAGGCTTCGAAGTAGTTGGAGAAAGGCCTACTCTTTTATATCAATGGGGATTTTTCGCAAATGGCACAATTTGGGGGAAGATTTTTTTTTTTTTTTGTTTACCTTGGATGAAAGGCTAATGTCCAGAGATCAAAATCCTTCCGTGAATTTGGCTATATGAATCACTCCGTCTATAGGAAGATGAATCTATAAGAAGATGAACGACATGCATTCTTATATAGGAGAAACCAATAGAAGTACATTCAATTGTCAGTGAATAATGTTGAATTTGGTTTTTTTTATCATTTGATACAGTTCAGCTACTTTGTGTTCTCTTTTAGGTTCAAGTATGCGCTTTGTAATTTTTTCTAACTTACGCTTTCTTTTTTCATGTTTATTAATTCACTATACTACCAATTTAAAACAGTAAGTATGGTAGCAAATCAACTTATAATTGCTAGATAATCTTTCAATGGATGAGGCGCTTCGGATGGGCGCCATGGTGATAAGCGTTGGCACGCTTATTGAATCCTTCATAACTTACGCATCCGGACTCAAAGTGATCTTTGGTTCGTTGGAAAGCTCTTTCAGTGATCCTTCTTCTTGCACATATTTTTCTTTGGTTTTGCTGTGTTTGGGGCCGGATTTGATCCCCCTGTTGCGGCCTCCTGCTGTAAACCCTATTTATGGTGATGGCAGGAATTACAAGACCCTTAGAGTTTGGGCTGGAGAATTTGGGCCAGGGATTCGTGTCGAGAGATCTGCGAGAGAAAGAAAGGAGGCAAGGACATATCAAAACCTGTGTCGACTTTGTATTTGGATCTTCAAGAGCCAATTCTTAGCGGGGATGTATCAAGTAGGCAGCGGTGGATTCCGGAGGGGCTTTTGGGAATTCGGATGGGATGGAGAATAGAGAGGTGGTGCCCAGCTCAATGCCACCTTTGGAGTCTGTAACTTTGCCATCCTTGGTTGGTGTGAGTGGTGATGTGCTGCGGAAGACCCTTTCGGATATCTGCGGCTTCCCCTGGAGGTGATGCCTCAACCTGCCCACGCCCCAGCTCCTCATGCATGGAAAGGTAATGATATTGTTGCCCGTCTTTCTAGGCCTAGGTTTTTTTATTGGATTAGGCAACCGTTACAAAGCGAAAGTCACGAGAGAAAAGTTCTAGGATGACGGAGGTAATTGCTTATCTTAGAAGCGAGAATAACAAGAAGGATTTGCGACGTAAGTTTTTAAATCATTACCTCCTGTTGTAGAAATTAATCACGTAAGCGTGTGCGTTATCTGAGAGAATTTGGTTGCATCTTGATTGTTAGGCCATTTCCCATTTGGGGGCCTTTTGGATATCACGAGAGGCTTGGGTGCTCGGCTCTTTCGGGTTGCCTCCATATGTGACCGAAGTCTTTTGTGCGAGGCCACGGTGGAGCGATTGGCCTCGCATGGAGTGGGCACGTATGGGAGGGGCCTATGTTTTGTTTGAAGATTGCGCCCGGGTTTCTCTTACGCTAGGGCTGCTGCAGTTAGAGTGCCATGTGGCTTCAAATCCGGGATCTGCCTCGAGAGATGATGGTGTCACGAGTTTCTAGTGGCCATGGCCCAAGGCACGGGAACTCACATAAGCGCACTTTCGATTGTGGGTTCACCACGATATGTAGGTATTTGGGCGGATGAGGTGTTACCTCGAGTCTTGTGGTTAAAAGTGGTGATTATTATTCTTACTTCAGCTTGGACTTGCTCAATGGGGAGAGCTTTTGGCGATGTTTCCTAAGCTTTTAAGCGGTTTCACCAGCATAAACCTCATTAGCACCAAGTCTGCAGAGAGCAAATAGTGATTGGGCCGCCTTCACCCTCTGCACTTGTTCCCCCGGTGTTGAGGTTTGTGTGGGCAGTGGGGCGATCGAGGAGACACAACCCGAACCCTCCCTCGTATGGTGAATCCGGGGTATGTAGGAGACTTGCACACATCGAAGAGTTCGGCGGAGGAAAAGGAAGGGTGGCAACAGGTTGTTTCTAGGAGGCAAGCTTAGGTGAGAGCTCCTCAAGAGAGTCACTTAGCCCATCTGCAGCCCATTGTACAGGTCCCTCCTCAAGTGGATCGAATGGTGATTGATCAGGTAGTCCAGAACTTTTCTTCCACAGGCTGATCGTGTTGCATGTGAGGCTTTGCAAGGGGATCCTGGACCCTTGGTGCACAACGACCCACATGGATAAGAAAATTCTATCTTGGAATGTGAGATGCATCAAATCCTCACCGAATAAGCGAACACGTCTCGCCATGGCTGTGAAGAATCTTAATCCGGATATCTTGTGTTTGCGGGGAGCATAAATGTGCGGGGCTTATATTAACAACCTAATGAATATCTTGGGTAATCAGTATGTGGCTGCAGCTGCTACAATGGGCAGGGCCAGGGGAGGTACTTTGATTTGTTGGAAAATGGGTGTACATGTAACCTTTTCAGCCACAGATAGCCAGGGCTAGTGGGCAATGATTAAATGGAAGGAGGGCCAGTCTGAGTGGGGCTTACTAAATGTGTATGCACTAATTGGGGCCACTCAGAGAGGTTGCTTATGGGCACAACTCTAATCCTTTGGTATGGGTTCTACATGGTTTGTCCTGGGTGACTTTAACATGGTGGAGCTCCCAGAGGACAGGCATGGTATTGGTTCAGATATTGTGCAGGGTTTTGAGCGTGACCAATGGCTTAGGCTTGTGCAGGAGTGGGGTTTGACAGAGCTTCCCGGGGATCGGAATTTTACTTGGTGCAATAATTGGGTACAGGGCATGGTAGGGCATACTCTAGGCTAGATAGAGTTTATGGCACTCAGCGGTCTTGGATTATGCTCCAGCCTTCACTAGTGAATGTTCGGCCACCTCATCTCGATCACACTTCCCGGATCATTTCATGGCTTCATGACCACCCATCGCGGCCTCTCAAAGGCGGTTTTAAGCTTAACAAGCTTTCTTCAGGATCGAGTTCACGGCCACCATTGTAGTGTAAACTCATTTGGCGCCAGATATTCAGCGGGGATAGCGGAATGAGTGCAATGGTTACAACATTGGCTAGGTAAAAGCGGTTCTTGAAAAGAGTGGGGGGGCAAAAGGCTTGGCTCGGCTATGTCGTAGGTTGGATGCCTTATATGCGGAACTGGAGTCTCTTAGAGGGCGGGTCTCTGATGGCTTGAGTGAGTAGCAGGTGCTTCGTCAGATTGTGGTTGACGAGGAGGCCAAAGGTGTCGCAGGCCGGGGTCAAGCGGGTTTGACGTGGCTGAAAACGATCGACACTTGCTCTAAAGTCTTTTTCCGAGCAGCCCGCCAGAAGAAGTATGCGACTGCCATGGCTGACATAGTTACACTCCAGGGAGTGTTGTTGCAGCAATCAGATGCTATCAAGGCCTTTGTAGCAGCGCACTATGAAAGGTTTTTCAAGGAGAGCCCGCTTCCCTCACAGAGTGTTTTTCAGGAGCTGGTGCTGGCCAAAATATCGCCAAGAATCTCAGCCTTCAAAGACAGAGCTTAAAGGAGCCATTGACAGGGCAGGAATCGGGGGACGCATGCCGCCTGTTGGCTCAGAATAAGTGTCCTGGGTTGGACGGAATACCAGTGGAGTTTTTTCAGCAGTACTAGGAGTGGGTGGGAGACTCGGTGGTGCAGGTGTATGTGGATTTTTTGGGGAATAACTCGATGCATCCTCTACTGAATACAGGTTGTATTTCACTTAAATACCCAAATGTAAGCATCCTAAAACCATCAATGACTGGAGGCCTATTACTACATTGTCTTTAGTATATAAAATCATTGCTAAGGCTTTGGCGAGAGGCTTAAGCCGATTGCTAGTTCACGCCATTAGCCAGGCGATTACAGTTTTCTCCCTGTTGGAATATTCTTCATAATATGGCTTTGCTTTTTTGAGGGAGTGCATTGGGCTCGTGGGATGAGGCAGCCCCTTGTTTTTCTTAAGCTGGACTTTGCCAAGGCTTATGACGGTGTCACCGCGTTCTTGGCCGGATATGATGGTGCCTTTGGGTGTGGACCTAGTTTGAGAACGGTTATGAAGCTGCGTGTCCGCTGGGGTGTGATGTGGTGTCGGGGTGAGACCTCTTCAATCTTCTCTATGGGCTGAGGCATTAGGCGGGGGATGTCCGATTAGCCCCCCTTCGCATTCACTATAGTGGCGAAGCTCTTTCGCAGACTTTTCGGTGGCAATTGTCGACAATGTGGTGCAAGGTCTCCGTGATGGGTGATGGGTCGCAATTGGGTTTGCGTATCAATTTTTGCGATGATACATTCCTCTTTCTTCATGCAGATGAGTCAATCTCCGGGCAGCCAAGAATATTTTGGATGCCTTTTCTTTAGCTTTAGGTCTGCTTGCGGGTCCAAGTGCTCGGCCATGTGGGTACTTGGAGGAACCTCCCTCTGTGTGGTTGAATCGGGTTTCCGGCTCTTACACCGCCACCACGGTGCCAAACTGTTAGGCATACCATTTGGCTTGGACATTAATGCTAGGGCAATTTGGGTAGGAGACATTACGAGAATCTTAAGCAAGATCCTCGACTGGTGGAGGGGAACGATTCTGGTAGCCAAGTTAGTGCTCAGAGCACTCATGTTTATGACCTCCTCGCATACTTGCCTTGAAAGTGTGGTTAAGGAGTTGGATGACACCATTCGCAATTTTGTTTGGGGAGGAAATGAGGAGGGGGCTACGAGTGAAGGTCGCATGGTGGAAGTGTGTGCGGCCCCAGAAAGGCGGGGGCTTAGGTATGCTTGATGTGTCACACCGAAGGTTCTCGGTGTCGAAATTCATCGGCGGTTTGTTAGGAGCAACAATCCCCGTGTTTGAATCTGTTATACGGGGCCGCTCGCCCGATCTATTGTGTTTAGGAAGCCGCAATTCCGGCTCGGTTTGTCGTGGGCCTGTTTGAGGATTTGCGGCCATTCCCTCACGCTTAGCCTTTTCTTAAGGGTCTCACGAAGGCACGGAAGGTGGTCAAGGTTCTCTTACCCTAGCAGGTGTATAGTAGCCTCATCGCCCTTTCTCTGCGGGTACCCTTGGATTTCGCATCTCCCTTGGCCTCTTCCCTACACCCGGTGCTTAGCGCCTTGGATGGATTCTTTGCGGGGATAACATCCATCCGTGACTAGTATTGGGAGGGTCATGTCTGGCCGTGGGAGTTTTTGGGAACGATTTGCCTTCGGGCGGTGGAACATATGGACTTGGGCCAGAATTGCTAATGCTATTCCATTGCAGTTGTCTTCTCAAGTCAATCGTGTTTGGAAGTCGATAGTAGACTTGATGCATCTCGGTTTGTAGCATTGGCTTATGGACTTCTAGCGCTTGGGACACGTTGCCACCTTCGGATAAGTGGTCGCTTAAGCTTCTAGGGAGTAAGTGGCCCGCCATGTGGAAGTGGGGCGTGGAATACATTGCCTTCTCCTAAAATCTGTACCCTTTTTGTGGCAGATCTTGCACCGTAGCCTCGGGGTGAATGTCCGGAGTCCCGTGTTCAAGCCCTCGTAGCGGAAACATGCCCTTTATGTGGGAGGCGTCGAGAGACCATTGAGCACTGCTTTTTCCTATGCACAGAGGTAGGGGCAGCTTGGTCCTGGGTGAGAGCCCTCTTTGGGTCTTCACTGTGCAGTCAGAAGATTCTCTTGGGAGTCTTTCCTAGCTGTTGGCCAGTGGCCAAGCAGCAGGCGTTCCATTTATGCAGAGCTTGGCTTTTGTGGTTGATTTGGAAAGATGGAGAGCGAAGGTCTTTTAGAATGCAGTGCTTAGCCCTTTTCGGTTGGTTCCAATCTTGACGTATAAGTTGTGGCAGGCTTACCAAGTTTTAAGCTTGTCTGGCACAGTTAAGCGGGAAATTTGGTCGACATTCCTATAGATTGTGAATCATGATGGGCACTTCATTTCTTAGCACCACACCTATCATTGTACTTGATCGCATTCTAGTGGTTTAATATATTCCTATATTCTTCAAAAAAAAAAAAAAAAAAAAAAAAAACTTATAATTGCCATGTTAATATTGAACTATTGGCAATAAGTTTTCTCTGATACTACTGTGGCATAAATATGGCTTCAAGCCGGGATACAAGGTGCATTTTAGATCCTTAATTTTGTATAAGTTCCTTTGTTAAACATAGCTATCTCTACAAACGTAGGCCCACTGGTAGCAGAGAATTAACTTCTAGGAAGGCCATGTCTTTCATCGCATGCAGAAGCTGTCCAGAATAATTTTTCTTCAGAAACATTAAACCATCTATATAAAGGTAATTCATAATAAGCCTCAACTTCTTCCTTATTTTTATGGTGTCCTTGCTCCATTGTAGTGATTTGCAAATCATTTTTCATAGGAAAGAAAAAAAGCATCTAAAAGCTACCATTTGCTTCCGTGAAATGAAAAAAGAAGGATTTCAGCCAAACATGATCACTTTCATCACCACACTCCATGTGATTGCATTTCCAGAGGTGATGGCTGATGGAAAGCATTTGCATTATGTTATTGCTGGCAGGTTTGGAGTTAGATGTTTATATGAAGACTACCACAATATGTATATTGAATGTGGCAGCTTGGATTATGTATGCAACATTAATAGAATGTTGAAACGAGATGTAATGGCATGGAATAAAATGATTGTCACAGTCGCATTTTGCATGACATGAATTCTCGTAGACTTATGAATTGCACATTAGATGTCATTTCAAAATTGATCACTTTGAACATGACAACTTCTGTGGCACTTATAATCTCACGTTACTTCTTTAAGGAGGGGAGACTTGCTTCCAGCATGTGATGTGTTGCCCAAGAGCAAGTGTAGTCTTGATGCTGAGGACAATATCCTTTTTAAAGTGGGGAGAATGTGATGTTTCACGTATTTATATGCTATATGTACAACAAATACATGATACGTCATCACAGGTACGTAATGGTACATTGGACATTATTGAATAAGCCAAAAAGATTAAAGTTAGCTATGTTGATTTGCCATTTAATTAAATAAGCTTAATTAATAACTAATTATATTAACTAATTAGTAATTCATTAACTAAACAAATGCCACTTGGGCCAAGGCCTAATCAAATTGGGGCTCTCCAATTTCCCCCAATTCAATTTGGCTGTGACTGTGCATTGGGAGCCACAATAACTCGGATGCATTGAAGACTAAGAAAGTCAATGGCATTGGACATGATTTCCTGGCTCCAGTCAAATGTCTAGTTCAGCCTAAACAGCTACTTAGGAGGCTCTATTTGCAATTAGACAAATGCTCTAGCCAGAACAAGAATAGATATCTCTTCTCTTACCTTTCCTATCTTGTTTCATTAAGTGTTTTTGATCAGATATAGCTTGGCTTCATGATAGGTGGTCACACCCATGATGACATTGATGCACTCTTTGATCATTACTCCACCTTGCCATGCAAGGTCGAATGCACTAACTATTCCCAAGCTAATGCAGCTATTTCAAGAATGTAGTACCAAAACACCAATGCTATACCTAGTTACCAAGATTTTTGACTGGAAGTCCTTTGTCAAAGGTTACATTTCAGACAACTTGGTTGGTCACTTGGAGCTCGTACTATTCAAATTGTGCATGGAAGATGGATGACCACTAATGTATTACAAGATGAGGTCAGGTCATCTGGAATGGTTGCCTGGTGAGAGTATACGAATGTGGAAAGCAGATCCAAATGATTTGCCATCAATACTAGTTGGATCACCTAAGGCCGTAAAGGCATATATAAGCCTGAAGGATAATGGTATTTTGCGATCATCCATTGTGAAGTACATAATGCATTGGGCAAATATCTCTCGGGCCAGTATGAATTCCTAGTCCAGTGCCTACATGGATGATGTTTGTTGACTATTGGTCGAATCTGATGCTTGTACTTGGAGAGGTTTCCTCTAGTAGCAGGGAAATTAGAGACTTTTGGCCTCTCATGAGATAGGCCATGCTTGTTGAGCCTGAATCCGTATTACTTGATGAGTGCACTGCACCCCCACACTAAGTGGGACCTACAAAGGATAAACCATGCAACCCGGTTGAAATATTCGATATATACCAAGATGTAAAAAAGGTATGTTCTTGATGATCAAGATGGCAGATGCTTGTCCTACATGGGTACCTATGCAGAAGAGGACCCTATACAACAAGATCCTACTCTTCCTCATTATGAAGAGGTGCTTATGTCTTGGTGAGAGCATGTAGTAAGGAAAGGTACTGCTTACACTTAACAATATCGGGATTGCTGGTATAAAAAATGGAGGTCGAATCCTAACGACAGACCACATTACCAACATCTCAAAACCATAGACTATGGTTGGTCGGTTAAGAACAAGCCATTGATAGTAACGATCTCTATGAGTATAGGTATCCAGCTACAGGAGTTATTGGCTAAAGAATAGAATAGAATAGGATAGAGTTTTTATCGTCCACGGAGACCAATTGGCCTATGGGACCCAAACAAGAGGCACAACAAACGTATTACTATCCGGGTTAAAAAAACCCCTTCCCCGCTCTAAAGGGTTGTTTGGGGGAAAAACTATGACAAGAATTGTCTTGCTGTCAAACTGTACAAATACAAAAATAAATATAGACAAAAATATGTACATGTATCAGGTAAGTGCCTGAGGGCCGAGCTAATCTCGGCGATCCATGATCTCTTGAATGTATGAGCCCAATCTCCGTATCGAGCTCGTGCTCAGCATCTCATGCAGGGGCTGGCCAGGATGGACTAGTTCAGCATGGCGTATCCAAATGTCTAGAGGCTTGTTCAAGGCTTCAAGCTTTCTGAACTGTGGATCAAGTTCAGCTGATGTTCTTTTCATCTTTTTTTAGAAGCGTTTGGCTTTCCTGTAGCCTATGACATTCCCTTAAAATATACGGTATAAATATGTATATTTTCGGCCACGTCACCATACAAGCCTACCTTAGTGGTCATCTATACCTGGTGTGGAGAAGGGAGCATGGCTAAGTCATTGTATATAACTTAGCCAACCTTAGGTATAAAACCATTTCTACGTGGCTTCATCGTATTAGCCATTGCTCTTTTTCAAATCACAGTATTGCAAGAAATGTTTTATGAGAAAAAATTTACATGAAGACACGGTCGAAATTCTAGGTAACCGATAAAACTCCAATGAAAGCAAATGTAGCAAATACTCCATAATAAAATCCATATTCCACCAATCCAAAACGCAATAGCAATTTGCTGGAGTAAAGATTATTCATTAAATATTTTATAGGTGTAATTTTCCACAATGTAGTTGATGTAATGTTCGTCTTGGAATCTATTTATCAACTTTAGGAAGGAGGGACGGATATCCAAAGCTGCTTTCAGCACTGCCTTTTCAATCCCCATCAGGATCACGATGGCGTTCTTGAACAACACTTCATAGGTAAGTTCTTTGTCATTTTCTTCTTGTCTTGTAGTGTAGATTTTCACGTCCAAATGAGTAGTGAGTGCTAGAGGACATTGTCACCGCGACTTCTAATAGCATTCTCTCTTGTTCTTCTGGCGAATGAGTTGAGGTCCATATTATTCAATGGTATCAAAGTTGCCGAAAGGAAAGTGTATGGGTGAAAGCATGTTAGGGCCTACATAAAAAATTACCAAAAAGGTACTTTTCTGTGTACTTCTGTGCAAGTACATAATTGTATTTTAAAGTACCTAGACTACAAGAGTGACTAAAAGAAATTGTGTTATGTTCAAGAGTAGTAGTACATTGTTGTAAGGTACTTTGTGATGTCAAGAAGATGTTAAGAACTCAAATATATCATTATCTTTGACTACCCAGAGTATTTTCCAGGTAGTTTCCAAAACATGTAGGCCCTAACATGCTCTTACCCTATAGCTTCACCAAGCACCGTAACTTGCCATTGCACGAAGGGTGTGTAGTAGTGTCTCTGGAAATCATTTTAGATGGAAGCCTTCCGTTACCATATCCGAATCGAAATTGCTAGTCTCTCATAGTCCAAAGGGGCTTTCATTTTATGGCCTGCGTAGTATATAGCCTGCCTTACATTCGAACCTGACGTCTTCACTCCTCCAGCACAGAAAAAAATAAAAAATAAAATTGGCTGATCTTATGGCTTGGGCATGATCATCTTCACTGATCCTGACTAAGCAGTTGCTGATATGAGGTTGGGAGAAGATTGCTTAGCTTCCACTATAATAAAGATCTATCCTATGCCGGAAAAGTCATCTATGACATGCCAAACTTGCTTACGTGCCACAGGTGCACGACTTGGTAAGGTGGTCAAATGCTTTGGTATTAGTTCATAATGTTCTGTTGTTGAGGCATATAAAGCCTGTGAAAGAGAAGGGCATTGAGGTGAAAGCCTATGCCATGAACGTGAAAGTTGCTAAGGCGCCAAAAAGATCTTATAAAATGGTGAGTTGCACATCACGAACACCAGTTGTGCCAAGCAAAGCAGAAAGAAAGATCATTGTGGCTGCAATGCCATGTGTAATGCACTAGAACGAGAGAAATTAACTAATTAGAAAATAATATTCCTCTCCCCAGAAAATGATTCTAAATATACAAAATTCAAAACGCGCCAGGCGCGTTTACTATAGTGTTTTTTTCACAGATCTACTTCATACGCGCCTGGCGCGATTTGTATAAAGCAGTATGAAATAGAAAGGCCAAACTAGAAACGCGCCTGGCGGGATTTGATTAACCTAGTGGGAAATAGAAAGCCAAACTAGAAATGTGCCAAGCGCGATTTCGCCCATTCTAACATATCATTCTATAGAAAAAAAATATGCATAGAAAAAGATATCTACTTACAGGCAGAGAGCAGAGAGCAGAATGCAGAATGCAGGTTGCAGAATGCAGAATATAAAGCCAGTGAATATGAAGGCAGTAGAATAGAATAAGAGCCAGTAAAATAGAATATGAAGCCAGGGGAATAGATAGAGCAAATCTAAGAGCAGATAGAGCAGAATAAGAACTCATAGAGCAGATAGAATAAGAGCAGATAGAGCAGATATATAATAATAATACTCCTTGTTTAGTTCATTATTTAGTTCATTGTTTTAGTTCATTATTTAGAGCAGATAGAAGAAGAGCTAGTGAAATAGAATAAGAGCAGATACAGCAAAATCATATAAGCAAGATCATAGAGCAGATAGATCATAGAGCAAGATCATATAGGCAAGATCATAGAGCAAGATCATATAAGCAATAGAACATGTTTATAAGCAATAGATCTATATATGAAGGTGCTAGGGCAGTATAGGACTGATGCATCTAAAAGTCTAAGCCAGTAAGCACTCCCCTTGATTAACCCTGAAGCTCATATAACAGATAAAAAATAGATAAAGCAGATAGAACAGAACTTTCAAATACTAGAATAAAAACAAGAATAAGATAATAGACTTTAAGTAAAGAACAAGAAATACTAACCTATTTGTGTTCTGTACCCGAGATTTGTGCCTTTGCCTTTGAGCCGAAACAAAAAATCGAAAACAAAAGTTGATTTGAGCCGAGAAGAAGCCAATAGCAGATGATTTGAGCCAATAGAAGCCGAGAAGAAGCAATAGCAGATAATTTGGAAACCGAGAAGCCGAGAACCTTTAAGCCAAAACCAAAAAGCCAGAAAATTTTGTTATTCCAAGCCGAAGCCAAAAAGCCAGAGAGATTGTAGAGAGCCGAAACCTTTGTAGAAACCTTTGAGCCGAAAATCCTTTGAGCCGAAAAACCAAAAGCAGAAAAGCCACAGAGATTGTAGAAGATTGTAGAAGCCAAAAAGCTCGAAAGCGCACCAGCCAGAGATTGTAGAGAGCCAGAAGCCGGAGATTGTAGAGAGCCGAAAAGCCAGAGAGAGCTCGAAAGCAGAGAGCAGATAGCCGAGAAGCTCGAAAGCGTACCAGCAGTTCGAAAAGCACACCAGAAGAGAAGATCGAAAGCGCAAATCGAAAGAGAGACAGAAAAGTTGGAAAGGGATTGTAAACTGGAAATAATAACTGCTTTAAAAAATTCCTGCCGCGAAAATTTATTACAAGGGTTATAAGTTATAAGAAGGTTAATAGTTTTAAGGTTATAAGTTAATAGTTAAGGTTAATAGTTTTAAGGTTTATAAGTTAAGGTTAATAGTTAAGGTTAATATTTTTAAGTTAATAGATAAGGTTATAAGTTTAAAAGTTTATGAATTAGAATTTAGAAGTTTTAAGTTTTAGAAGTTTTAAGGTTATATTTATTTAAGGTTAGAAGTTTTAACCTTAAAACTTCTAACCTTAAAAGTTGTAAACTTACTTCTTCTAACCTTAAAACTTTTAAACCTATAATAACCTTCTAACAT
The DNA here is from genome assembly GCA_021234155.1 of Isoetes taiwanensis. Classification (NCBI taxonomy): domain Eukaryota; kingdom Viridiplantae; phylum Streptophyta; class Lycopodiopsida; order Isoetales; family Isoetaceae; genus Isoetes; species Isoetes taiwanensis. The sequence continues at coordinate 203,095 of JAJEKV010000402.1, forward strand.
TAAAACTTCTAACCCATAATAACCTTAAAACTGCTAACCTATAATAACCTTTAAAGTTGTTTCTAAGGTTACAACATTTAAGGTTATTATAGGTTAATATATTATAGGTTAACTTATTATTATTATAGATTAACTTATTATAGGTTATTAAGGTTATTATTAAGGTTAGCTTTCATTTAAGAACATGTTAGGGAGATGTTATTTGGATATGCTAACTTACTATATGTTTTTATGCATTTTAGGTCAATGGCATGCAAAATGCTAAATCCCCCAAGGCCCCCAATGATGCTGATCAAGGCAAGGAAAAAACCCCAAGTAATGAAGATGACAAAGATTATGGCAAAGGAAAGGAAAAGACCAGAAATGAAAAGGATGATGCCAAAGGAAAGGAAATTGTACTTTATACTCGGGTCGATTGGAAAAACAAAAAGGTCAAGATCCTGCATGCATGCAAGAGAGAGGCAGTAGGAGAAGGGATTATTGTTCTAGCAGATCCTATCAATGCAGTGAATGATGAAAGATTAGGGGAAGACAGGTTAGGTGTGGCAATCTCAAAATTATATGACAGTTGGAAGGAAAAGAGTTCAGGCAAACAAGAATGCCTTGCTTGTGTGAAGCAACTAGAGGTTCCAACTATTGTTGCATGGCCTAGGGACAGTATTCAACTGGAGGGGAACTACATGTTTCCTATAGATGTAGAACCATTGTCAATAATGTTCACACAGTGTAGCAAGAGGCCACTTCCAACTTTCAAACATTATCCCACCAAAAGATGCAAGTCAGATTATGATTGTTCTTCTGAAGCCCCGATGAAGGTTAGAGGAAGTGAATGTTGTTGGGCCTCCTGTATTAGAATGTTCACAATAGAGGAGATGGTGGTAGCAAGAGCTACATATCAGGAACATAAGTGTGATAGCAGGAGGAATTTCATGTACACCATATTTGGCTATGCAATTCAGGATGAAAGATCAAAGGAGAAAAGATTCCCATTGAATGGAAAGTGGATATGTTCAAAAGCATGGATGGCTATACATGGAATTCCAACCTCTTCTTGGCACAACTGGCAAAAGAGACATGAAAATGGTAGTAAAATTGCATTGCATGGAAACACTGGCCTGGTAAGGCCTACCTCAAGAACTATAGGCTGCAAAGAAAATATTTGAAAGATATATGGATTTCAATGCGTAAAAACATGCCACATAAGAGTAAGAAGGATGAACAGGGTAGAGTTATTGTTGAAAAGAGATTGCCATTCCATTGTACCCAGAAGAGCATATTAGAGGAAATAAATGCATTGCTTCAGAGAACTTGGAGTGGCCTCTATATCCCAGCCCCGGTTTTAGTAGGCTATGGAATAAGCATTTCAAGCATGTGACCATAGCAACTTCAAACAACTTTGCCAAGTGCAATTTATGTGCTAAGCTGAAGGAAACACTAGATAAGACCTGGCAACCAAGTCTAAGGGCAAAGATAAGGGAACATATGAAGGACCATATGATGTGATCAACTATCATGTAGATCAACTTATTGGATGTGGAGGACCTTGTGCGCAATGGAACCTAATAACTATCTATGTATTATACATGATAAAATGGACTAACGTAAGACTTGTCTTCCACAATTCAAGTACATTCCTAAGTCATGTGGAAGATCATACCCTTTGCGTGATTTCAATGACTGGGCAATATTGCATGGGCAGTCTCGGACCTACTATGGCCATTTCGTTTTAGAGTTGTGGAGTGATGGTTCATATTTTCACATTGGGAGTATCATGAGGTGTTTAAGAAACTATGAGAAGGGTTACAATGGTCACCTCCGGGGATCCTCAGCCTAGCCGGGCACTACATAGTGCATTGTTGGATGGAACCCCTAATAGTATTGAAAAGTTTAGCAAGGCAAGGTTTAGGAGGCATGGACCTAATGAACATGTTGAGCTTCAACATCTCGTGCTAAACCTCGAGATCTACCCAGAAAGCTCCTCTTGCAACTAGATAATTGTGCTGGTCAAAAAAAAGAACAGGTGGATGTTTTCTTTCCTATCCTACCTACTTAACAAGCTGTGGGTATTTTGAAAGAGTCAATTTGGGGTTCCTAATGCCGGACATACCATGAGGATGTGGACGCATTGTTTGGAAAATATAGTCATGTATTGAGACATAGACAGAAGTTACCAACTTTCCTGGCTATTGGAAATATTTCATGGATGTACAAATCCATCTCCTATAGGATCTCTCATAGAAGAAGTGCCTGATTGGAAGAGTTTTGTGGATAGTTATGCTCTCGACATGGAAGGTCATTCTAGACCTCTTCAATTCACTTTTGGGTGAGAGAAGGGATTCCAATCATGCAATGGAAAATGAGACCTTCAGAGGAGAAGTGGAGAGGTTGGGCGAGAAATTTGGCAATGGGGATGCAAATGGCAAGCCTATGATACCTCTTGGTCAACCAAAAGCTCTAAAACCAATTGAAGAAGTCAAGCAATTGGGATTGACTAAGGATGGCATCAATGACTACATCAAGCATTGGCAAACTAATTCGGATGAGACTAATCGCATTGATAGATTATTGGAAGAAGGTGATCAACTTGTTGGATGAGGTAGACACATCCTCAAGAGCTGAAAAGAAGGGTGGTTCCTCAAAAGTAAGTGGAAAACATTAGCTGGTGCTGACAAAGATGATGGTACCATTAGTAGCATTGTGAAGGCATATGCTCCTCCTCAATCTGATAAACACTATGTTGGTCCTAAGAAGGATAGGCCAAAATATCTAGGCATGGATTGTTATGAACCTTCTACTGACGTGGAGTGCCACCAATTTGTAGTAGTAAAACCAGCAGATCTAGAGACCTATCCAGTGTGGTTGGGATACACTATCTCGGATATTTGCAAAGAAGAAGGTGATGTTAACTTCAATAAGGTGCACGTGGAATGGTGGTGTCCAGTACATCAGTTGAGTAATGTCACCGATAAAGAAAGATATTCAGATTGTTGGACAAAGAGGTGGAGGAGAAATCCTAGTGATCCTGATCTTTGGCTAGACATTGAAACCGTATTGTACTCGTGGACTCCAAAAACTATTCCAAGTAAAACAGCGAGAGTTACAATACCTCAGGATGTAAGGAATAAGGTTCTCATATCCTTGGGGATGCTGGTGGAAAAATGAAAAACAGTTACTATGTATCAATCACAGTTAATAAAAGTTGTGTACTACTTGAGTTTCATGATATATGATTTTGTAATTTGAAGTTAAGGTGTGAATTTATATTAAGGTGTGTGATTATATGTTAACGTATAGTGACTTTTATCAAGTTACTAAAAAACTTGCAATATGAAATTTGTCCCAAAATCAAGACATAATCCCAATTTAATTGAATGATGATGGTTGTGTGTTAGAATCTTGTCCCATGCAGTTGTTTTTTGTTTCACTGGGTAGTTTTTTTATCTCAAGAGAACTGAATTTTGGCTAAAAGATCATCTTTAGAAACTGGATCTTCCTCGTTATGCATTGTTAGAGGTCTTCTTTGATACATATAAAAAACAACTATCTAGACATCACAAATGGTTATCTAAAATTAACCTTACTCAGGAGAGAACCTGGGTTCTAAAATACTCTAAAGCATCATGTCGTGGTCATCACCTGGAAAGAAAAAAAACTTGTCCTTGTCGACCAATATGCAGCAGTATTAAACGTACTGTTTGGTAGGTAAATTAATATTCACGAGAAATTGTATGTACAAGCATATCCTTATGGCGGCGGAATAGTAACTTACGTGCCATTAAACTATGGAAAATGATCCAATAGATCGCCATGGCGATCTTCCGGACGAGGTGGGCAAGCTAAAATTTTTAATGCATAGTGTACTCTGCTAGATAATTCCTTTTCAAGAAACGTCAGAACTTGGTAGAGAAGATCTCGTTGGCGATCTTCAAGATAAGTTTAACTTGACAACCCGTAGACAGGTGGAACAATTCAATGGAAAAGAACTACACTAATCTGCGAACAACCAACAATGCTTAGCCATTAATAGGTAGATAACATGAGATTTAATGTACACATGATTCAAAATATATTACAATGTCACTACTTCTTATCAGAAGTTTAGATGCAATCAGGTCTTATCACAACCAGATTAGGTAAACAGAATCGGCATGGTAGTTTTACTGAGTTTCTTTCATTGACTGGATCAATGCCAAGTTCTGCAGCCATCCTTTCATCATGTTGCTTCCCAATCGCAATGGCCTGGGACATATCCATTTCCAAATACCCTGTTACGACCAGCATGTCGACTTTCATTGCGACACCTAACTGTTGCAATGCCCTGAACTTGTTGAACTGGTACTTTTGGCAGTATCCAACAACTCATCATGCAAAGCCATGGCAAATTCAGAGGGGCCAATCAATTTTATTTTTTCCCTTCTACAACCGGGATCTATTTTGTCACTTCCAAATGTAGCATTAGACACACCCAGATACTCAAAATTGGGACCTATTTTAAGTGGCCTACTCATGAGCAGGGGCATGGCATTGTCTAGATGCTTGTTCAAGGTTTCAAGCTTTCTGAACTGTGGATCATGTTTAGCTGATGTTCTTTTTGTCTTTTTTAGAATTGCCCGGGTTTCCTGTAGCCTACATGACATTCCCTTAAAATATACGATATAAATACTTATATTTTAGGCCATGTCACCTACAAGCCTACCTTAGTAGCCTTGTATACTAGTGTGGAGGAGGGAGCATGGCTAAGTCATTGTATATAACTTAGATAACTTTAGATATGGAACCATTTCTATGTGGCTTCATTTTATTGGCCATTGCTCTTTCTTTTCAAATCACAGTATTATTGATTGCAAGAAATGTTTTATGAGAAAAATTTACATGAAGACAAGGTCGAAATTCCACGCAACTGATAGAACTCCAATGAGAGCACATGTAGCAAATCCTCAATAATACAATGTATTCCACCAATTCAAAACTCAATAGTAAATTGCTGGAGTAAAAATTGTTTGTTAGATATTTTTATGGGTGTAATTTTCCACAATGTAGTTGATGTAATATTTGTCTTGAAACCTATTTATCAACTTTAGGAAGGAGGGACGAATATCCGCAGCTGCTTTTAGCACTGCCCTCTCAATCCCCATAAGGATCGCGACGGCGTTCTTGAACAGCACTTCACAGGTACATTCTTTGTCATTTTCTTCTCGTTCTGTAGTGTAAATTGTCATGTTCAAATGAGCAGTGGGTGCTCGAGGACATCGCCTCTGCGATTTCTAATAGCATTCTCACTTATTCTTCTTGCAGAATGAATGAGTTGAGGTCCATATTATTCAATCATATCAAATTTGCCGAAGGGAAAGTGTATAGTTTCACCAAGCACCGTAACTTGCCTTTGCCCAAAGGGTGTGCAATAGTGTCTCTGAAACTCACTTTAGATGGAAGCTTTCTGTTACCATATCTGGAACCCCAAATTGCTACTCTCTCAGAGTCCAAAGGGGTTTTCATTTTATGGCATGCGCAGGGCATAGCCTGCCTTACATCCGAACTTGACGTCTCTACTCTGCCAATACAGATAAAAAAAAAAGAGAGAGAGAATTGGCTGGTCGTGAAAAATCAGCAAAGTCCACCCCGGGCAGAAACACATGACAGAGGCATTTCAAGGGATGAGCTCTTGTAGAGGAATGGCACACTTTTGCATGACTATTGCAATATGCGTTATGGCTTGGGCGTGACCATCTTCATTGATCCTAATTAGGCAGTTGCAACATTCTTGCAAAAAAACCAACAAGGTCATTTCAAGGTCCTAGTGGGTTACGATATACTGATAGATAAGATGAACTTATTCTTATGCAACAGAACCCATTCCACAATATTGAAATGTTGGCAACACAAAGTTCTTGCAATAAACCAACAAGGACTAATTTCAAGGTCCTAGCAAGTCACGATATACTGGTAGATAAGTCGAATTTATATATTGATAATTTCTCTTGGACTCTTTCCTGGATGCATTGAAGACTAAGAAGGTCAATGGCACTGGACATGATTTCCTGGCTCCAGCCAAACATCCAGTTCAGCCTAAACGGCTACCTAGGAGGCTCTATCTACAACTAGACAATTGCTCTGGCCAAAACAATTAACAACTATCTAGACATAGGTTTGGACATCACAAACATAATTAACCTTCAAATAGATTCCATACCATGGGCGCAAGCAATGAAAAGCTGGTAAAAGCTTCATTTTTTTTCCATCCAGGCATGGAATCTATTTTGTCACTTCTAGATGTAGCATCAGACGTACCCAGATACTCAAAATTGGAAACTATTTTAAGTGGCCTACTCATGAGCATGGGCATGGCATTGTCTAGAGGCTTGTTCAAGGCTTTAAGCTTTCTGAACTGTCGATCAAGTTCAGCTGATGTTCTTTTCATCTTTTTTAGAAGCGTTTGGCTTTCCTGTAGCCTATGACATTCCCATAAATATGTATATCTTAGGCCACATCACCATACAAGCCTACCTTAGTAGCCTTGTATACCTGGTGTGGAGAAGGGAGCATGGCTAAGTCATTGTATATAACTTAGCCAACCTTAGGTATGGAACCATTTCTAGTAGCTTCATCGTATTGGCTCTTTTCAAATCACAATATTCTTGGTTGCAAGAAATGTTTTATGAGAAAAATTTTACATGGACACGGTCGAAACTCCAGGTAACTGGTAAAACTCCAATGAAAGCAGATGTAGCAAATACTTCATAATAAAATCCATATTCCACCAATCCAAAACACAATTGCAATTTGTTGGAGTAAATATTGTTCATTAGATATTTTTATAGGTGTAATTTTCGCAATGTAGTTGATGTAATATTCGTCTTGAAACCTATTTATCAACTTTAGGAAGGAGGGACGGATATCCACAGCTGCTTTCAGCACTGCCCTTTCAATCCCCATCAGGATCACGACAGCGTTCTTGAACAACACTTCATAGGTAAGTTCTTTGTCATTTTCTTCTCGTCCTGTAGTGTAGATTTTCACGTCCAAATGAGTAGTGAGTGCTAGAGGACATCGCCATCGTGACTTCTAATACCATTCTCTCTTGTTCTTCTTGCAGAATGAATAAGTTGAGGTCCATATTATTCAATGGTATCAAAGTCGCCGAAAGTAAAGTGTATAGCTTCATCAAGCACCGTAATAGCTTCACCAAGCACCGTAACTTGCCTTTGCACGAAGGGTGTGCAGTAGTGACTCTGGAAAACATTTTAGATGGAAGCCTTCCATTACCATATCCAGAACCCGAAATTGCTACTCTCTCAGAGTCTAAAGGGGCTTTCATTTTATGGCCTGCGCAGTATATAGCCTGCCTTACATCCGAACCTAACGTCTCCACTCTGCCAGCACAGAAAAAATAAAATAAAATTGGCTGATCTTATGGCTTGGGCGTGATCATCTTCACTGATCCTAACTAGACAGTTGTTGATATGAGGTTGGGAGAAGATTGCTTAGCTGCCACTATAATAAAGCTCTATCCTATGCCAGAAAAGCCATCTATGACATGCCAATATGTAGCATAATAACATGGGGTTTTCTTTGTGTTTTTGTACGCTTTTCACTAAGGTTTTCCTATGATTTCATGATGTATTCATATGGATATACTAATGCGTACATCTAGAGTGCACCATTTCTGAGCCATTGATTTTAGCCTTTTTTTTTTTCCAATGGTCAACAACCAATGGCTCACAACAAAAGCCCTTTTTTTGTGCGTGTGGTGCATAATGGGTCAACAACCAATGACTCACAACAAAAGCCCTCTTTTTGTGTGTGTGGTGCATAATGGGCACATGAAGGGCTTGAAGGGTGCATGTAGTGCAGTTTCCCCGCCGGCAACACATTTCTTATCATAACTTTTGATCCAGAGCTCTATTTGAGATGATTTTTATTGCGTTGGAAAGCTCTCTCCGAGGTCTTTTTGATAGTGTATGATATGGATATGTTTGGTTAAATTATGCTAAAACAGCAATTTTTCGGCCGGGTTTGGTAGGCTTTCACATCCTACCAACTGATTAATACAGGATTGCGCTATTGGATATTGTTTTATGGCTCATTCCGAATGAAGCTTGCAAAAAATTACCATGCATTTTTAGATTTTGAGGCAGTTATTAAGCAAATTCCAAGGCTTCTAGATCCTTGTGCTAACAAGCAGAAAAGTTTCCCACTTTGGTTTCTCACCACAAGAATCCATGGAGGCCAAAGGCTGCTGTTAAATTCCAGTTGAAAAATGTTTGTGTATGGGTGTTGCAAACTTTATGACTTTCAGAATAATGGGATCAATTTGCTTTATCTTTATGGTAACTTTTACTTATGTTCTATTTGTTTTATTGTGATCAAATTCAAAAGCTACAGGTGATGAAAGCCTCAAATGAATTCTAGTTTTTTTTTCTGGTTTGAATTCTAAAATTTTTGTCACAGAGGCATCCCTAAGGCCGAGAAGGCCAAAGTGTTTTTTTTGCAACACAAACCATTAACATCCAACATATAAAAGTACGGTGTAGATTAAGGAATAAGGGGTGAATATGCCTATCCAACAGCTCTCGTTGCCCGGAGTCACCCCCCGTGGAACGTGCTTAAGTGCCACAGGTGCATGACTTGGTCAGGTGGTCAAATGCTTTGGTGTTAGTTGATAATGTTCTGCTGTTGAGGCTTATAAAGCCTGTGAAAGAGAAGGGCATTGAGGTGAAAGCCTATTATGAACGTGGAAGTTGCTAAGGCACCAAAAAGATCGTATAAAATGGTGAATTGCACACCACGAACACTAGTTGTGCCAAGCAAAGTAGAAAGAAAGATCATTGTGGCTGCAATTCTAGATTTCAAATCCTCACTTTGTTGCATACGACGATGTTGTGCTAGCTTCTTGACAAGTGAGATCATGCGCATGTGAATATTGTATTCGAATATGAGCGTTGCAAACAGGACTGCGTTTTCTTACAAAATACTAGATGTTTGCTCAGAAAATAGCCAGGTTTAGAAGCTCATGCTAAATAACAAGCAAGTGTGCTTCAAAGCATGGCATAGAGCCTACGATATACCAATGTCAATGTTGTATATGTGGCGAAAATGTTTTCTAGCTGGTCACAGAGTGGCTGAACATGGTAATATGGGTTCAAAGAAACCAAGATCGCATACTCTTAATGGAAACGTTGTGTTGTTTATGTACGTAATGCAGAGACGATGCCTCATAGGTCGAAAATAACAAGTGATGATGTGTGGGAGAATGTGAAGAGGCTCCCATCTATCTTAACCAAAAAGACATTCTTCATGAGGTTGATGCCGTTGTGATGTAGATGACAGGCAAACACATTTTCCCACCTTCTTTCTTAAGCGAGTGGAAGGAGCACATCTAGAGATTGCAATAGAAAAGAGGATTGCATTCTCAAAATGTAATAGCTCTATTGTAATAAAAGAGAAAATGGCTAAGACAAGAGATCCAAGTGAGACGAGAGAATTCCAAATCGAAATCAAGGCACACATGACAACACATATATCTTGTAGGAGCTTTTACTAGTTCTGGAGAGCTTTATCAATATCATGCTAACGATCATGCCCGATCATGGACTAGGTACCTCTATTAGAGAAGTTAGAATAATTATTATGGAGGGGAGAATGGTTAAAAGTTAGTATGACTGGTGCACTGATGCATGGCCATAGCATAGGGGCCTTGGGGCACTTTTTTCGCTCGACATATGGCATTGAACATGATTTCCTGACTCCATTCAAATGTCCAGTTCAGCCTAAATAGCTACCTAGGGGGCTCTATTTGCAACTAGACAATTGCTCTGGCCGGAACAAGAATAGTTATCTCTTCTCTTACCTTTCCTATCTTGTTTCATTAGGTGTTTTTGATATAGCTTGGCTTCATGATGGGTAGTCACATCCATGATGACATTGATGCACTCTTTGGTCATTACTCCACCTTGCTATGCAGGTCGAATGCACTAACTATTCCCAAGCTAATGCAGCTATTTCAAGAATGTAGTACCAAAGCATCAACGCTATATCTAGTTACCGAGTTTTTTACTGGAAGTCCTTTGTCAAAGGTTACATTTCAGACAACTTGATTGGTCACTTGGAGCTCTTACTATTCAAATTGTGCATGGAAGATGGATAACCACTAATATATTACAAGATGATGTTAGGTTATCTCGAATGGTTGCCTGGTAAGAGTATACGAATGTGGAAAGCAGATCCAAATGATTTGCCATCAATACTAGTTGGATCACCTAAGGCCGTGAAGCCATATAGAAGCCTGAAGGATATAGGTGTTTTGCAATCGTCCATTGTGAAGTGATAGAACTAGTACAAAACCAACACAAACCCCGCAAGATCGACTCAAGAGATAGAATAGAAGACAAGAACAACTCTATTGAGAAAAGCAATAGGAAATACAATCTCTACTTCGAGCATTGCATAGTACATAACATTACAATCATATATATACCTGGGTGAGATGAATAGTAGTCTACCGTTTAACCACCACCGCCCACTAATTACGGCCTTTGATTTAGGTGCTCGATCACGACAAAGTGCTTTATATCAGTACATTTAAAGACCTTCTCATTTTTGTGTGCTAAAGTCTTTGAACCAGCTAGCTTTTTTAACACATTATGTAGTCGGCATATTTATATTCCAACACTCTCCCTTAAATGTTGTTGTGACTAAGCGGAAGAAAATCAGCTTAAACTAAGGTAATCCTTCTCTCCCTTCATACGCAATTTCTTCATGCCCAAACTCTCCTTCACATTGTGAACTTGGATCCAACTAATGGTTTGGTAAAGCCATCGATGAACCGATCTGTGAGGAGCAATGAACAAGTTGAGAAGATCCCATTTGGATCGCTCACGGACAAAAACATACAACAAGGGTGTCAAGGTGTTTTGTCTTTGGGTGGTACTTAGCATCCTTGGCAAGATGGATGGTACTTGTGTTGTCACACAATATAACAAATGTGAGGATGGAGGTACCGCAGATCTGTCCACAAATGTTTAAGCCACAACAATTCCTGCATCCCAACCTTTGAGTGCTTTGAATTACGCCTCGTGGTCTTTGATTGATACTTGTAGACTATCGTTTGGACAACCATGTCGGCCGTTTAGGCCCTACGAAGATGTGACCATCCTGTTGTGGACCTCTGCTATCATGACAATTAGCATGATCTGCATCAACAAAGACTTTCAGCTGGAAATCAGAGGACCTCACGATAAAAGAGACCTTCTGTGAAGTCCTCTTGGATATGCCAGCGATCTTTTAGCGACCTTCGGTCACGACTTCACGGGATTGCTCATGAATACTTTCGGCCTCCACAACAAAAAGAGATATCGAGGTCTAATAACTATGAGATATATCAATGCCCCTACCAAGCTTGATAGAGTGTGGGATCACACTCCCCCACCATCGAAATCAAGCTCAAGCCTTGTGCACTGAATCAAAAGGACTTGCCGCTGACCTTGCAATCTTGCATACGATACGGCTGTAACCTTTCTTTGATATATTTGCTTTGAAAAGATAGATGCCATCCGATCTTTGCCACACTTCTACACCTAAATAGTAATGCATAGGCCAAGGTCGGTCATCTCAAGGATCGAAGATAACTTCAACTTCAAGGTAGAAATCAGCACATCGGCATCTCTGTGATGATCAAATCATCAACATACAAACCACAATGCACATTAGGCCTTCATGTGATTTTGTAATAAAGATTGGGGTCTGTTGCACTTCTCATGAACCCCTGCTCAAGAAAAAAGCATTAATTTTGTATGCCAACATCTTGGAGCAGCTGCTTCCAAGCCATAAATGCTTTTCTTCAAATGACAAACCAGGTTGCTCCTTCCCTTGAACAACAAATCCGGTGGTTGAGTCATATAGACCTCTTCCTCCAAATCACCATTCAAAAAAGCAGACTTAATGTCCATTTGAAACATTAACCAACCTTTCATTGCAGCAAGAACTATAACCGATCGATAATGGACATTACGCTCACAGGAGCAAAGACTTCATCATAATCCTAAGCCTTTTTTCTTTGCAAAACCCTTGGCTACAATTCTAGCTTTGTGCTTTGACTTTGTCCCATCAAAGATGAAATTTGGTTTTAAACACCCATTTACAGCCAATAACACTTATCTAAAAGAACTTCAACCATTCCCATGTGCCTTGCTTCAGCAATTGAGTATTCTTCTTCCATTGCATGCCGCCAGCTGCCGGATCAGCGGCTGCTTCATGAAAGGTGTGTGGATCAACATGATCCTGGACCTTTGCCATTGAGGCAAGGTTACACGATCCATTAGACTTCTCCTGTTTCTCCACCAGATGTGCTGATCTCCTAGGTTCAACAATGGGCGTAGTCTTAAAACCGGTTCTGCAACAATTTATTTTTTCTTGAGACGTGTTGATCTCCTAGGTTCAACAACAGGAGGTATAGCAGGTGCTACAATAGGTGTTGTTATAGGTGCTGGATCAGGTGCTACAGTACCTTTATGTGTGCTGGACTCCCCGTAAAAGGAACCAACCTGCTCATGGACTATAGGGCGAGTGGGATTGGGATCATCCCCCGCCACTACTTGAGGGCAAATATGAGTTCACTGGAGAAACCACAAGAGAGAGAGATTAAGGTCTACCAAATTGCTATCGATCTCCAACATCCAAGCTTTCTATTGCATCATTGTGAACTCGAAGAGAATCACTTTCGAAGATATATCATCATACACAACATCTTCAATGAACTCAACGACACGCTTACAATAACTGATTGTTGGAAGGATCGTACAACTTGTAACCTTTCGATTTTACGGATACCCAATGAAGATGGCTTTTGACAATACCGTCTCATGCAACTTTCCACACGCTTCCAGGTATGGAAGCATAAGCCAAGCATCAAACACCACTACTACAAAAATAGGTAGAAATGGCACAAAAGTGACCTTTATGCTCGCCCTTTTATGGAGCATAAGCGTCTTTTTTGTGCCATTTGGGGACCTAAGCGTCATAAATGGCACAAAGTGGCGTTTATGCTCGATAAAAAGCGAACATAAAGGTCACTTTTGTGCCATTTCTACCTATTTTTGTAGTAGTGCAACCTCAAATGAGAGACACATCCGGTTTCATTCTCCAAAATGCTTCATAAGGATTCACATCCTCATTTGCCTTAGTAGGGCTTAACCTATTTGCCAAATATCTTTCTTTGTCACTCGCCTCTCCCCCAAAAGATTCAGGTTGCTTGTTAGACTCATCATAGATCTTGCCAAATCAAGCAAAGATCTATTCCTCCTTTTCGGCTACACCATTTTGAGCATAAGGAATGATTAATTGTCTTTCAATACCTTCTTCCATGAGAAACTCATCAAAGGCATTAGAAACATATTCACCTCCATTGTCACTTCTCAGCTTTTTTTATTACTAACCACAATGCGGCACCCCATTTCTTGTTTTGAAGGCCTTGAACTTGCCAAGCACCTCAAATTTGCGATTGCAAAGTATACATCAAAGTGTAACTCTTGAAATCATCAATGGGATCAAAATACCTCTTTCCACCCTAGTGAAACATCAGGGCATATAGCAGAAATCAGGAATACGGCTTAAGGGGGTTGAGTTTGGCGATGAATAACTGTTGTGGAAAAGGGTGGGGATTGCTTTAGAGATGGCATCGCACACTCAAGCTTGACGCATTTGAGGAGGAGGAATCTTGGTAACCATCTTGTTCTTGTACAAAGCATGTACAGCCCCGGTGTCTCAACATGACAAAAAGCGAGCATATCCGCAGTTCTTTCCGAGTCCGTCGGCACATACAAGACCATGTTGGATCTTATGAAGCGGGTTCATCAAACACACAAGCCATTCTGCGGCGTCCACTATGCCATGAACTGCAGACTTTTCAAGTCAATTCCTTCAAGTGGATTCTTGAATTCACCTTGTGAATGATAGGCTTTGCGATGGGTGCTTTATCAAATTCAGCGGTAGAACATGATGTTAGGTATGATTTATCGCGTTTGAGATAAGGATAAATCCAGCTTCTTAAGGCTAGTTGATGTGTCCTAGAGTATTTAAGTATGTCTCCTCCACCTTTGTTCCTCTCCTCCTTAGGAGGCTTGTCCGTACGTGTAGATTCTTTCTTCTCAAGTATATCTTTCATGCGTTTTACGTTTTATCGATGAATTCGGCTTTGCGCCTCTTGGTCGATGCTGGGCACATTGTATTTTCTGTGGGTACTTTGTTCCTCCAGTTGCTTCTTCTGCGGATGACACTTTCGTGCTTATTTTTCAACTCCTCATAATCCAAGGTAAAGGCTGCTTTGGCGGAATTTGTTTTATTGTTTCCAATTATGTTGGTGTTCTTGAACAGCCTTTACAATCCATAGCCTTGCCTCTACTAATTTTTTGTGTAGCTTAGGGTTTGCGGATTACAACTGCAGGAAATTTAGGGACCAGTCAATTTAAAATCCATCAGCGACGTCATCGCTGTACAAATTTTAAGAGATGGTTATGAGGTAAGTGCCAAGGATTTCGATTTTCTACCTGTGTGAAAGGTCCATTTGGTTCCAATCAATTCGAGTTTGTGCTCTAAAGGTTAGAGTTTGTGCTCTTTTCAAATAGCGTAGTAAGTTTTGGTTTTCGTAAGCTATCTTTGTTGTTGTCTATTTGCATCGGTCGAGGCAACACTAATAGGTCTCTTTGGACTTGGTGTCTTCTTACATACTTGGGATAGCCTTTCTTCTACACTAGTTCTATGGAGGTTATTTTCGGGCAGATTTCTTCTTGCTAGTGCATTTGGCCAAAGTGACACCTGCCACAGCTTGCCCTGGTCATTCATATATCTCAGAATTTTTATAACGTTTTTTTTGCTGGCTTCTAGTAATAGGCGTGCAGTGTTTGCACATTGTAATTTGCCGATGTAACATGCAGAGCTTTATTTCATGTATAGCCTTCCATTTTGCTGAGAGCCGTCTGCGGCCACCTTAGATTTTGGAGTTCTTTTCATCACCACGCAAGCTAGCTAAATTTTGGAGTTCTCTTCACCATCGTCCAAGCTTTGGCTAGCCTTCTTTGGTTGCATAACTCTCTAGATTGGGTTCAAATTTATATGGCCTTGTTTCAGGTTTCTTGAACATATTGCATGCAACTAGACCGTGTTTCCAGTTCAGTATCTAGTCAAGCATTTATTGGGAGCTATTGTTCATATATAGAATCAAATTTTGCATCCATTGAGAGTTTCACACTATCGTTCTTTGTCCGAGCCCTTGTTGTTATTGTTGTTGTCTGGTGCCTGTGTAAATGCCAATCAGGTTCATTTACTCATAAGTCTTCTAGTTTGTGCCCTTATGTAGTTTGAGTTCTTAGTTTGCTAGTCCAAGTTTTTTCCTTACGTGAATGGATCATTTCCTCGGTCATGGCCATTTTTTCCTGGTTGAGTCATTTGGATCTATCTTGTGCTTTCTACATTTTGTATTTATAGAATATGACAGCATTTCTTTGTTGTCCAATTTTTCTGGTCATGCTTAACTTTCCTCTCATTAAAGAAGATCTCAATTTAGCTTGAGGTTATGGTGCGCCATAAATTTCAAAGGACATCAAGTCGTAATTACCCATTAGGTTCTCTTCTGGACACACATTATGAAAAGGTTTATACACGGGAGTTTTTGAACTTTGTGTGTTGCACTCTGTCATTTGCCAAGATCCTTTAGTATGGTGTTTGATGATGGCTTTATGTATTTCGGTAGCTGGTAGTTGTCTAAATAGTTTTCTTTTCATGCTGGCATGGTCATCTCTGCAGTAGAAAACCATTTTATTTCTGATGTACCATCTACAACGTGAACAACATGCTCCACTTTGACATGTTCCCAAGCCTGTTACTTTTTGTTGATACACTCTTGAACTGGGCCAAGTTTGTTAATTTTGCAGAAACATGGCTCCATTGGGAGTTTTTGTGACTTCGGACACTTTTATTTGAATGATTGGGAATTTTCCATTAGTCAGCTTTGCAAGTGGATAATTTTGTGGAGCGGATGTTTGTGGATGCTTCATTCATTTATGAATTTTCCAGCACATAACTTGGTCTATGGTTTTTCCAGTAGCATGGAAAGTTTAGTTTCCAGCACTGCCAAATTTTGCAGTTACATCTCCATTTCTTGGATTGAGAGCTCTTTGATCTTTTTCCAGAAAGTTTATTTTTTACAGAAATATTGCTTCACATAGGAGGTTTTTGAATCTGGATTTGGAAGTTTACTTCCTAGCTCGGTCAAACTTTGCAGTTACAATTCTCCATTTCCTGGATTGAGAGCACTTTGATCTTTTCCAAGTTTGTTTTTATAGAGACATTGTTCCATATGGGATCACGAACAGAGATACACACTGTGGAGCAGATAGTGGATGTGCCAGTTGCCACAGTTTAGATTGTTATTAGGCACTGCTTGAATTAGGAGACTTTGTGGGCAATACTCGTTGATGTTTCATCTGTAGAGCATGGGCGGTGGTACGATATGCTCCCATTGGCGCAGTGGCAGGTTGTGGTCACGTTCGGGACAGTGCTCTTGCCACATGAACAACAACGTTGGTCGGGACAAGTCCCTTGGTGGATTTGTTTAAATACAACTGTGTATGTTCATTATGCCAGTACTTTAGGGGAGGAGCGCCATATTTGGCCCACTTAAGGTTAAACCATTATAAAAACATTGAAATACATCCTAACTATAGCCATATTGTATATCATTAGAAACCTTAGATTCTAGGCTTTCTAATGATATCCTCCTACCCCCATCGATGGGCCTAGGCAAGCAATTCCGTTTTGAATGAAAGGGGGTCTTTGCACCCAATTGTTGACATAATGTTCCATCATTGGTGCACTTGTGTCATAAGGACTATTTGTTGACCCCGTGTTCTATTAATGCCGCACTAACCTACCATTGATGGTGCCACATATTTCTAGCCTAACCATTAGGGATTCCATATTTGCCACATTATTCATGCAAAACAAAGCATCTATCCTTTGGGCTGTTGGATGCTAATTTCATTGGGCCCTCATAAAAAACAATGGATGATATCTATCCTTTGACCTATTTGGATGCTAATTTTATTGGGCCTTAACAAGAACATTTACTTGCACCATTACTTTTAGGAGGCAGCTTTATTTAAGCTAGATAGCGACCTCTTATAATGAATCAATTAAACAGGACAATCATTTACTCCAAATGAATCAATTATATTTGGCAATTTGCAATGAAAATCTGAAAATCAATTAAAAAAGGCAATGAATGAGAAAGAACAGACAATTGCAATGAAAATGTGAAAATCAATAAAACAGGGCAATGAATGAAAAGAATGGATGACTTTTTGGATTGTTCAACCCATATGCCGCATAGAATTTCACCTTTTGGATTAATGTTTATTCTGGATGAATTGCAATGGTGAATGCAATCTGAAAACAGGGCAATTTTATTACAACAATTAATCCGAATCCAATCTGAAGATTGGGCTCTTCCTGTATTAAACATGAATGAAAACAACGGAATCAAAATACTACCTTCATCTCTTCGCTCCTGTATCTGCCAACTTTGAATCAAAACACTAGCTTCATCTCTTCGCTCCTATATCTGCCATAGATGCCGTCTTTGCTACAAATATCATGGTATCTTTGCTACAAACATCCTGTATCTTTGCTTCCTTATTATCCCAATGGTATTGCACATTAAAACCATGTGCTGAGTTGCTTATGAAATGAAAAGCATGCATGAAAAGCGGTTCTATAGAATGAAATTAATATCACGGACTCAACAGTAGAATGCACTTTTGCACGACAGCGCATCGGCAAATACTGTGAAAATTTACTAAGCGATCCTACTACTCATCGATGTAAATAAAGCTCCGCGGGGAGAATCATTTTGTCAAATGATAATACTTGCAAAATTAAGATTAAAATTTGAACAAAATACCAGCAAATTATCTTGAATTTGAATGATAAAATCGAGCTAGTATTCAAGCTTTAAAAGCAACATTTGCTTGAGTAGATCACATGCAAAAAAAAATGTTTACCTTGATATTTGAAACGCTAAAAGCAGTTATATGCCAAGTTTGATGAGCCACTAGTAGAAAGCCCATTTCGTATTCTTCACCGGACCGATTAGCATATTGTCATAGGCCTGCACATCAATATTTAATCTAAAGCTTTTTTTGAGTAAGAAAAAACATAAACTCAAAAAACGTCAAAACCAACTTTAAACTCTTTAACACAATAGGAAAAAGGGTAGCAGCAGGGACCTTTTTTTTCTTTTTTGCTCAATGGTTGGAATCATTTTCCCAAAAGCCTTGCAAATTCCATTGTCTTATTTGTGATGTACAGTCTTGTAGTCTTGTTGCTGTCGGCCTCATGACACATTCACACCCTTCTGCAAGTATGAATCATACTTGTTTATAGCTGTGCATCCATGCTTGTTTAATCATACTTGTTTATAGCTATGCATCCATGATGATCTTATAAAAGCAGATAAATGTTAATCCTTATGAATTCAACTAGAAAACCTTTACCTAGTCTACTTTAATGCTTATCAAGCCAATAGATAGTCTCCAATGCATTTATAACTTGTCTTCATGCTTATGTCATAAGTACAATGCCTGAAATGATTCCAATAACAAATGTACATGTTTACGTCAACAAGAAGTAATGCCTTAGAGATTAAATCTGCATGCATGTTTGTGTTATTTGACAGATAAATAAATGCTAACAAACATAGCTGGTAAGCACAACAGACCTCTAGAAAACAGTCATCTAGAAAATAGTCATGTACATGGTAATTTTACAACAAGACCATTTCAGAACTTTTTTCCTTATAGTTAAAGAGAGAATAATCATAATAGAAGTAATAGAAGGTAGCCTTTATATTTAGATATGGCATACCAGTGAGTGTTTGCGAAGATGAAATATTATCAAAAACGTAATAGATCTTCTATTCTTCAAATAAAGATCCAGAAGTATTTTCAGATAGTTTGGAGTCAAGACTCTTCAAGTATAATGTGAAGCCTGATATTGCATTTATAACCATAGAAGTTGGGAATAGAGAGGACCTGAAAAGTTTATATTCTATTTTTAAGTCCCGAAATCCAATGTTCTTTCTGATCGCTAAAATGTCCTTGTGGAATTTAGAATTTTGCTGATACGTGCCAGATGTGTATAATTCCATGTCCATGGCTCTGTTAGCCATAAAAATGACCTCATGATGCCTTAAGGGTAAACATTTAAATTTCCAATATATCTTTCCATATGGAGACTGTTCATAGGTCTTAAAACACAACAACCTAGCAAATAGCATATGTTTGGCACTAAATGTTAAAGAACTAAAGATAGACTTCTGCTTTGTGTAGTTATATGCTACATCCACAGGTCAAATGTGTGTTGCTCCATGCATAAGGCTTTACTAGCCAGAAAAATGACCTCTAGATGCCATTACAGTAAACCATTAAATTTCTTATACGTCCTACCATATGGAGGCTATTTTCCACATTTTGTGTGTAAGACAGCAAGGCCCCTTATAGACCCATTGTTCAGCATGTATTTTTTGAGATAAAAAATTGCCACTAAAAATATACAACCCATATGAAATTGGTAGAGATAGCAAATTAACGGCCTATTGCCCACCAAGGTTAGCTTAGCTGCCACCCCTTCATACAATCATGAGGGGGATTCACATGCCAGACTACAATCTTTGAGTGGCGACAGGTCACAATTGCTTTCAAAGGTTAGCATAAGGTCTAAACCTACATAGTTTTGAGAAGAGTAAAGCTAAAGGCTACTGCTATAGTGCACTAAGGGCCATGTTAATTGGAAGGCGAAAGCACCCATCATCCAACTCCCTGCCCATAAGTTCAAGTGGTGCAGCAGTCAATTTTTCCATACGAAAAGTCTTGGTCATGAGGAATTAAAAGGCCAAACCTTTTAAAAAATTCTCCTTGACATATAACACCTCCACATTGTACTCCAAGGTGTCAAGCTTTCCAGCATAGCTCTAGGGGCAGCACCTTTGAAAATTTGGGAACCAAAAGCCCTTTTGCTTCCAAAGGAAATCCTACCATTTTAACGTTCAAATATGTGAAACAGGGAGAAGTTTATGGCTATTTCTATAAGTCCATCCACGTAACCAACCTAGACGTCTGTATATGCCTTTTCCTGAAGGGCCAGGGGTTACATAACCTAGAACCTGTGCCTTGAGCAGTGCAAAAACAGTGTTAAATTTGATACATATGGTTCTTCATAGAGCTGGTTTGTGAGATTCAGGTGCTTGTACATCTGCAGGCTCATTTTCATCTATGGCTGTAACATAGTGTCGTTTGGTCACAAACCTTGCGCCCAAGCCTTGATTCTCTTGCAATCTAAGTTTCATTCACAGCTGCAGCAGAGTTACACCTGGCTTTCCTTCGAAAATATAGTAGCTCGAAAGTCTATATCCTTCTGCATTACAACAGGCCAGAACTGTAACCCATTCTCTATTTTGCATCACCACTTCATGCACGTTTCTTGCACCCCTTCTAGCAATAATTTTCATCCCTCTCACTTTTCCAGCTTGCACACATGTTTCATCTGCATTCCAAATCTTGGAAGGGGGAAACTGAAACTCATCGTGCACACTCTCTAAACCATTATAAAATGCATGTAAGTTTTGCTCAGATAAAGACCTACAACGTCTTTGTATCTAGCATCTCAGTGAGCGTAAAGGGAGATCTCGGTGCACGGCATGAAAGAGCTGCCACCATTTCCTTCCAGGAATGCCATTCTTGAAGGGTGTGGCTCTATCAACACATATTTCAGCAACCTTTTCCTTTAGCATGCCTATTGTCACTCCTCTACCTTCATCTGCATTTCTCAAACACCAATTTACAATCTCTAATTCCTCTTCATCACTAAGATACCTGGAATGTTTTCCCTGCTTGCGTTGTGACCTCCCATATAGATGGTTTCTTATGGTTGATTCGGGAATACTAGGTATTCTCGTCCATTTTGCTCTAATGGACATAGTATTATCTTCAACATCATTTATAGCTGCATCTAGATCTTTGATTGTCCATGATCCTCTTCTTGCCTTTAACTTTGCCTTGGATGTGCTTGCTGAAATGTCCCTTCTCCTCCTTTTGCTTCTTGCACCTTTAATTTGCTTAGCAGATGCAATTGAAATTGGTGTTGATGCTGAATCAGTGACAGCATTCACGGTATTGCGTTTTGAACGTAATATGGCCATTCTAGAATGAGAAGAAAAATTTCAGAATTACAACCTAATGAAGACAGTATAGTAGCAGTACATTCAAGCATTAAACCGTTGAGCTCAATCGCAACATTGTAGAAAGGCTTCCTACTTTTCATTGGCAAGCTGCATTATTTATTATATGTGGAATATTACGGAATGCAAGCCAGTTTGAAAAGCTCTAATCTCGTTGCAGTTTATATATTTCTACGCAGGCAAGCAGGTGCTTTGGAATACCTCTCATTATCGAATTGCAGTAGAGGAAAAGGATGTGCATTGACAATTCTCATCGTCTTGGTCTACAAAGAAAAGATCTAATGACTGAACGAAGAATATATATATTTTGTTTGCTCCCGATGCAATTTGCAGCACTGTAAGATCAATCCTGTTAAAGCTCAATCTGTTCCTGCTTAGAAGTTCTTGTTGAGCTCCATTATTTATTATATGTGGAACACTACCAAACGCAAGCCAATTCGAAGAGCTCTCTTTCCATGGTAGTCATCCTTAATGCTTAGCATCGGATAATTATCATATTTTGCATTTTTGTATATTTCTATCTTGAGGCAAAGTGGGTGCTTTGGATGCCTCTCATTCTCTCCGTGGACGATAAAATCATATTCTATTCTATTCTATTCTCTGAGGCATTGCTCCGAATATTAAATTGCAGTAAATGGAAAGGGATGAGCAATTTTGTTGCAAATTTGTAAGCCAATCAACTAGATTCAGATTGTACAACCAATGTAGGACAATTAGATCTTTGCCATACATGCAGCAATTAAAATACTTATGTTGCTTCTTCCAGGTTGCACTTATGCATATGAAACTAGTGAGCAGTTATCATCTATATGCACATGCCAAATGCTAAAGAAGGAACAATCATTTCGGTTCCTACTTAGAAGTTCTTGTTGAGATACATTATTTATTACATGTTGAATTCGAAGAGCTCTTTCCATAGTAGTCTATACAAAATGCACATGGCAATAGCTGCATATATTATGGTCTTCTTCAAATTTCCCAATTAATTACAGTCCTTAGGATAGTTCTTATTGTAGTATGAATCACTTTTTGAGCATCACTTATGAATCACTTTGATGTAATAAGTGAATCACTTATGATGTAATAAGCTGCGGATAAATCAAGGATTCTTCAAAGCGATTCTTGTGCAAAGGTAAAAATCATGTCATATGGTTCTAACTCTGGCCAGTTATGCTATTTTTTTTGCAATCACATATGAAGTTAGATTTCCAGATCATTGAAATTAAGGAGCTCCAAGAGAGGAAAATGACGAGCTCGAAAAGTACCAGAAGGATAATTCAAAGGACATTGTCAATGGACTTTTGAATGCAAATAAAAGCATTAAAGGGCGGGTGTGCAACTCGGAGTATGACTTTGTAAAGATGGGGTATTGATATATTCTTTGAGCTTGAAAAGAGTTAAAGATTTTTTGAGATGTGTCAAAGAGAATTGAGTTGGCGAGATCCTTAAGAAATCCAATCCAACCCTTTTTAAGCCATTAGTCAAGCATTTGATTAAGAAAATTTCCTTAAATAAAAAGCAGTTTTTAAAGATTCAAAGATGCAAGAAAGGATTATTGTTCTTACCTAAAGGCGATTGGCATTGCCATTTCGATCCTCAATCCAGTGCATTCCACGCACTCTAGGTACTAACTTGAGATCTCCATCCAAGCTGCGGAAATGGCCAAACGTCAAAAACCGGGCGCCGCCCGCTGCCGGCAAGCAGATCGTCAAGCGATGGAATAATTCGGATGCAAAAATGGCACACTTTTTGCGTTAACAAAAATAAAAAGAGATTGCGGCCTTGTCGGGACCCTCCCTATTCATTCCGTAATGCGACTCTTCCATTTTCTTATCGAGCATTCATTTTGATTGACATTACTTTGCTTGGTTATGAGTTGTTGGGGTTTGTGCAAATGTACTTTTCATTTTTACCCAACTGGTTTGATTGGTTTGATGATGACGTTCATATGGTTCTCTTCTATTCTCATGGTTTTAATGTTGGTAGGTCGGGAGTGATAGTTGATAAGCTGTTAATTATTGGTTTAATTATTGGTCCGTTTTGTTAATCATTGGTTTAATTATTGGTCCGTTTTGTTAATTATTGGTTTAATTATTGGTCCGTTTTGGCTTAGATGCTTTAGAGCTAGTATTTATCTCATCGATTCTCACCTAAGAGGTTTTGCATTTGTGGACTCTGGGGCTAAGCCAACCCTCTTGCTCATAATCTTGCTCGGTTTCTCATAATTTGGATGCATGGGTCCTTAGTTGTTCCATTTGTCTTCTTGAAACATTTGCCTTGGATTGCCCGAATTTCTTATTTCGGGATAGCTGAGAGTTTACATGTTTTTTATATAGTTCTCATTGTATCTGCCCTAGTAAGCCTTGGTGGAATATTTTTCTTGGTTGTTTATAGCTGGGCTCATGACAATGCATTCTTTAGTCTCGATATTGGCCACATTCTTGATAGAGCACAATCTAGTTAGAGTCTATAGTTATGTTTTCGCTTCCGTCAAAGATTGAAGTTGGCATGCATAAGCTAGTAGCTGGTTCTGTAGTAGCAAGACTTTTAATAGAGCAACTAGTTGTTGATAGGGTCCTAGCTTTTATGGCGCATCTTTGTGCGACCTTTGCAAGTTTTTGGAGGGGGCATTTTTAGCCTTGTCGACTATACCTATACTGGCAATTTATTTTTAGTTCAATTTCGGGGTTCGCTCCTCTTACCAGAGAATGTGCATGACCAAGCTTGCAGCTTGAGTTCTAAGCTAGACAGAGGTTTGGTCAATCCCAAGGGGAGGATCCAGGCAGCAAATTATCTTGAAAAATGTTCATATCCAATGCAAGAATTAATGCGAATACTTGATTCTCTACATGTTCTATCCTTCCATATCACGGGTCTTTATAGTGGTAGGACAGAGTACTTGATTTGCTACATGTGATGCACGTGCACGATCACATGTTCTTATACTAGTATTCCATGTAACACAAGTTACTTCAACTACTTCAATTACTTAACACCTATTTTTTGCATAGCGTGGGCACCAACATGCCAAGGTGGCTCTAACATGCCACCTAGGCTCAAACATGACAAAACCAATGGTGGCTCCAACATGCCACCTAGGCTCCAAACATGACAAAATGGCTCAAACATGCCACCTAGGCTCCAAGCGTGCTCAAACATGCCACTTGCCGGGGCTCCAACATACCACCTATGCTCCCAACTTGCCAAGGTGGCTCAAATGTCTCCGTGGGCTCAACATGCCACCTAGGCTCCAACATTCTAGGCGGCTCAAACATGCCACATAGGCTCAAACATGCCATGCAGAGGGCTCACTTAGGCTCCAACATGCCAAGGTGGCTCAACATGCCACTAGGCTCAAACATCTCCAAGGTGGCTCAAACATGCCACCTAAGGCTCCCAACATGCCACCACCTAGGCTCAAACATGCGGTGGCTCAAACATCTGAGGTGGGCTCAAACATGCCACCCTAGGCTCAACATGCCACCTAGGCTCAAACATGCCAAGGTGGCTCAAACATGCCGCGTGGGCTCCACCATGCCACCCTAGCCTCCAACATGCCAAGGTGGCTCACAACATGCCACCCTAGGCTTAAATATGCCAAGTTGGCTCAAACATGCCACCCTAGGCTCCAACATGCCAGAGTGGCTCTAACGCCACCTAGGCTCAAACATGCCACGTGGGCTCCAGCATGCCCGCGTGCCAGGTGGCTCCAACATGCCACCTAGGCTCCAACTTGTGCTCAAACATGCCATCTTGGGGCTCTAACATGCCACCCATGCTCCAACTTGCCAAGGTGGCTCGCGCCACGTGGGCTCCAACATGCCAAGGTGGCTCAAGCGATGCCACCACGGGGCTCCAACATGCCACCCTAGGCTCTAACATGGCAAGGGTGGCTCAAACATCTCCGCGTGGTCTCCAACATGCCACCTAGGCTCCAACATGCCAGGTGGCTCCAACATCCAAGGTGGTCAAACATGCCACCTAGGCTCCAAATCTCAAACATGCCAAGGTGGCTCAAACATGCCACCGGGCTCCAACATGCCAAAATTGGTTTCAAACATGCCACCTAGGCTCAAACATGCCAAGGTGGTTTACATGCCAAGGTGGCTCCAACGTACCACCTAGGCTCAAACATGCCAAGGTGGCTCAAACATGCCACCCTAGGCTGCAACATGAAACAAAATGGCTCAAACATGCCACCTAGGCTCCAACGTACTCAAACAATGAACGCGGGCTCCAACATACCACCACATGCTCAATCTTGCCAAGGTGGCTCAAATATGCCACGTGGGCTCCAACATGCCACCTAGGCTCCAACATTCCTAGGTGGCTCCAAACATGCCATCTAGGCTCCAACATGCCACCCAGGGCTCAAACATGCGGTGGCTCAAACATGCCAAGGTGGGCTCAAACATGCCACCCTAGGCTCCAACATGCCAAGGTGGCTCAAACATGCCACGTGGACTCCATAATGCCACGTGGGCTCCAACATGCCAAGGTGGCTCCAACATGCCATGCGGGGCTCCAACATGCCAAGGTGGCTCATGCATGCCACCTAGTCTCAAGCATGCCACCTAGGCACTTAAAGTGGTGACATGGCATGCCAAAGTAAGCAAGGTCAAGTTTTGACTAGGCCAAAAAACCAAAGATGTCCATCTTTGGTCTTTTCATTGGGTGATGTTGGCAAATTTTAGGTGACATGGCTAGATGATGGTGACATGGACCTTGGATGTCTTTTGCAAACTTAGGGCGGGGCACCTCGGATGGCCCCTTTCTTGTGAAGGGGAGTCTCAAGAAAGGTATATATGCTGGTGCATTTTTTCTTGCGTGCATTATCTGGCGTCATCTTGCACATCCGCAAATTTCACCTTTTTCGAGACCCGGATTTTTATCGTGCTTTTCTTTTGTGTTTATGCTAGGAAATTCATAATTAATGCATGGGGCGGGGAAAAATCCTGGTTTTCAGCCAGCTGGCTTGCCAAGTGGCCCGAGTATATAGGAAAATCCCGGTATTTCCGGATGAGTTTTAGACCCTCGATTTTTTTTATTGGGATGGCAGCGTTGGCCACGACAAGGTTTAGACCGTTTTTTTCGATTTTGGGGCATGGAGGAGGCCCGGTTGGCGATCCGACCGTCTTGGCGTCGTCGGAGCGGTAGAAATTACCCTAGGGGACAAGTTCCATGGCCGGAGTTTTCCCGAGGGGGATCAATCACTTACCCCTCACTAGGAGGTATTGACATCCACCTCCATGCCAATTGACTACAACGTGTGTAGTAAAGCGACCTACTTTGGCGTTTCTTGGAGAGGGGGTGGTCTTACGCCCCTGGAAACTTGGTCCCCTAGGTAATGGGGATGTTCGGGTCCATTGGCGAGGGCCAGTTTCGGTTCGGGTGGGGGTCCAGCCCATCCTCGGCCCCGGCTTGGACTAGCTGCGAGAACAAGATACTTGGGGTTCACCACGAGGCCACGGTATAAGATTGAAGTGAGAATAGCAGCACTAGGACTGCTAGGTGGTATACATGTGACCACGGAGAAGCAAAGCTAGCTCCACTCCCTAGTAGGGACGTTACCCACCCGGTGGTCTCGGGAAGGGGGTTGGCTCGGGCTTCGTCTCATGCCTACGCTTGTGCTTCTATTGCGGTGCATTTTTTCTCTTGCGTGTGCGGCGTCATCTTTGCACATCCGCCAAGATTTCACCTTTTGAGACCCAATTTTTTATCGTGCTTTTCTTTGTGTTTATGCTCAGAAATTCATAATTAATGCATGGGGCGGGGAAAAATCCTGGTTTTCAGCCCGGCTGGCTTGCCAAGTGGCCCGAGTATAGGAAAATCCCGGTATTTCCGGATGAGTTTTAGACCCTCGATTTTTGATTGGGATGGCCACCGTTGGCCTTTGGGGGGTTTAGACCCACGTTTTCGATTTTGGGGCATGGAGGAGGCCCGGTTGGCGATCCGACCTCGCCTTTGGCGTCGTCCGGGCGGCGAAATTACCCTAGGGGACAAGTTCCACGGCGAGTTTTCCCGGGGGATCAATCACTTACCCCTCACTGGGAGGTATTGGCATCCACCTCCATGCCAATTGACTACAAGTGTGTAGTAAAGCGACCTACTTTGGCGTTTCTTGGAGAGGGGTGGTCTTCGCCACGAAACTTGGTCCCCTAGGTAATGGGGATGTTCGGGTCCATTGGCGGGCGGTTCTGTTCAGGGTGGGGGTTCGGCGGGTCCCTCACCCCGGCTTGGACTAGCTGCGAGAACAAGATACTTGGGGTTCACCACGAGGCCACGGTATAAGATTGAAGTGAGAATAGCAGCACTAGGACTGCTAGGTGGTATACATGTGACCACGGAGAAGCAAAGCTAGCTCCACTCCATAGTAGGGCGTTCTGGGCCGTTGGTCTCCAGGAAGGGGGTTGGCTCGGGGCTTCGTCTCATGCCTCGCTTGTGCTTCTATTGCCGGTGCATTTTCTCTTGCGTGTGCAGCGTCATGTTGCAAATCCTGCCAAGATTTCACCTTTTTTTGAGACCGAATTTTTTATCATGCTTTTCTTTGTGTTTATGCTCCGGAAATTCATAATTAATGCATGGGGCATGGAAAAATCCTGGTTTTTCAGCCAGCTGGCTTGCCAAGTGGCATGGCGTCTGAGGGAAAATCCCGGTATTTTCAGGATGAGCTTTACCCTCGATTTTTATTGGGATGGCCACCGTTGGCCGGCGGGGGTTTAGACCACGTTTTAGATTTTGGGGCATGGAGGAGGCCCGGATTGGCGATCCGACCTCTCCACATCGTCTGGAATGCGAGGAAATTACCCTAGAGGACAAGTTCCACTACCGGTTTTCCGGGGATCAATCACTTACCCCCACTGGGAGGTATTCAAACATCCACCTCCATGCCAATTGACTACAAGTGTGTAGTAAGCGACCTACTTTGGCGTTTCTTGGAGAGGGGTGGTCTTACGCCTGAAACTTGGTCTCCTAGGTAATGGGGATGTTAGGGTCCATTGGCGAGCCAGTTCGGATTAGGAGTGGGGGTCCAGCGGAGTCCTCGGCCCCGGCTTGGACTAGCTTGCGAGGAACAAGATACTTGGGGTCACCACGAGGCCACAGTAGAAGATTGAAGTGAGAATAGCGGCACTAGGACTGCTGGGTGGTATACATGTGACCACGAGAAGCAAAGCTAGCTCCAGCGCCCGATGGGGCGTTTCGACCCGTTGGCCTCGGAAGGGGTTGGCTCGGGCTTCGTCTCATGCCTCCGCTTGTGCTTCTATTGCCGATGCATTTTCTTTGCGTGTGCGGCGTCATCGCACATCCCGCCAAGATTTCACCTTTTTCGAGACCGGTTTTTTATCACGTGCTTTCTTTGTGTTTATCCTCCGGAAATTCATAATTAATGCATGGGCGGGAAAAATCATGGTTTTCAGCCAGCTGGCTTGCCAAGTGGCCCCGGCGTCTGGGAAAATCCCGGTATTTCGGGTGAGCTTTAGACCCTCGATTTTTGATTGGGATGGCCACCGTTGGCCTCGGCGGGTGGTTTAGACCACGTTTTTATTTTGGGGCATGGAGGAGGCCCCGGATTGGCGATCCAACCTCTCCATGTCATCACGGAACGCCCGAAATTACCCTAACGGGACAAGTTCCACGGCCCTCTTGATCAGAGAGCATCCCTTATGTAAATCCTACCAAACCCTAGGGTTTGGTAGGGTTTACATCTCGGCGTCAAAGGGAGACTAACACATCCGAAACTTTGCATGGAGTTCTCGTTGTATGCTCACGGGGACCATGCGGGAGATGGGTCAAATCCCCCTGGCAAAGGCATGCTTTTTCCGAACTCCCCTTCTTTGGAAAGGGGGCTTGTGAAGGGAGTCTCGAAAAGGTATCTTGCCATAGGAAATTTGGCTCTGTCTCCCGGTGCCATGAGGGTAATCCAAAGACGGTATTCCACGTCGGATCCACGGGCCCTCACGGGTCAGCCGGAGCATCGAGAATGTAAACCCTATCAAACCCTAGGGTTTGCTAGGGTTTACATCTCAGCGTCAAGGCGGAGACTCACACATCCGAAACTTTGCATGGAGTTCTCGTGTATGCTCACGGGGACCATGCCCGAGGAGATGGGGTCGAATCCCCCACAAAGCATGCTTTCGAACCCCTTCCTTTGGAAGGGGGGCTTGTGAAGGGAGTCTCCCAAAGGTATGCTTTGCCAGAATTTGGCTCTGTCTCCCGGTGCCATGAGGGGTAATCGGCCGACGGGTATTCCACGTCGGATCTGGGCCCTACGGGTCATCGAGACATCCCAGAATGTAAACTCTATCAAACCCTAGGGTTTGCTAGGGTTTACATCTCAGCGTCAAGAGCGGAGACTCACACATCCGAAACTTTGCATGGAGTTCTGTGGTATGCTCCGGGGACCATGCCCGGAGATGGGGTCGAATCCCCCTGCGCAGCATGCTGATCCAGACTCCCCTTCACTCGAAAGGGGCTTGTGAGTTCTCCAAGATCCTTCTATTCTATCCCTTGCCAAACTCCTCTACAAAAAAATTTCAAAGGTTATCATATTTTTTGCATAAAGTCCTAGTCACGTCACCACCATCTAGCCATGTCACCCAAAATTTGCCAACATCACCCAATGAAAAGACCAAAGATGGACATCTTTTCATTTTTTGGCCTAGTCAAAACTTGGCCTTGCTTACTTGACATGCCATGTCACCACTTGGAGTGCCTAGGTGGCATGCTTGAGCCTAGGTGGCATGCCTGAGCCACCTTTGCATGTTGGAACCTAGGTGGCATGTTGGAGCCTACGTGGCATATGGAGCCACATTGACATGTTTGAGCCTAGGTGGCATGTTAGAGCATAGGTGGCATGTTTGAGCCACCTTGGCATGTTAGAGCCCACGTGGCATGTTAGAGCCCCGCGGCATGTTGGAGTCCACGTGGCATGTTTGAGCCACCTTGGCATGTTGGAACCTAGGTGGCATGTTGGAGCCCACATTGGCATGTTTGAGCCACATTGACATGTTTGAGCCTAGGTGGCATGTTGGTGCCTAGGTGGCATGCGTCAAAATTCGTTGGTGCCTAGGTGGCTATTGCGTCAAAATTCTGCCATTTTGTTTGTATAACAAAATTCTGCTTTCATTTGGCGGGGAGTTGAAACTTGGAACCTTCTACATTGAGAGGATAAAAAGTACCACCAGGCCCAACTTGCTTCTTCATGTATTCATCTGAAAGGCGCATTTTCATGACCATTCTCTGTTCTTCTACCAATGAGCATCCAACCTTATGTAAATCCTCAATTGTTTGTTAAAGAATGCAAAGAAGTTGATAAATAAATAATCTCATCTAGTATTTTTTCTAAAATAATCCCATTGGCATGTGTTTTTATGTTTCTGCTGTTAGAAATTTAAAGTACACGAAGTACAATTCAAAGTATTCAACACAGACAAAAGAGTTGGGCAAAAGGTGCAATGAACTCTGGCAAATTTTCGTCTATAGTTTTTTTTTAAAAGATTTTCACCCATGACTTGAACGTTTCCTTGTTTGGTCACTTGTCTTATGCTTATTTCTTAGAGGTAACGTTTAGTATTTTTATTGTTGTTGATCTTGAGCGCTCTTACAATGACTGGCGGTCTTTGCGCCAAGTATACATATTGATATTGTAGTGGCTCTCTTTTCCGGAGTGATTATTCGTTTTTGGCATGCCTTTGTATTCAATCTTTCTCTCGTTGAGGGTTGTAGTGATGTTGTGATGGTCCTTGGTGGCCTTTATGCTTATTATTTTATTGTTTTTGGTCTAGAGTCCTCCTACAATGGTTGGTGGTCCTCATGCCAAGTATAGATATTGATCTTGCCCTCTTTTTCTGAGCCCTCATGCTATGAGTGTTGCTCCTTGTGGCAGAGGTTTGGTGGCACTCATGCCTAGAATAGGGCCCTCGTGCCCAGTGGATGTTGGATTAGTGGTTTTTGCAGGTTATAGATCGAGGTTTGTTAGCTTGGATGCACTTATTCCTCACCCTGGTTTCTTTGGGAGTGGCCTCTTGTGCAAGGTTGGGGTCTTCGTTGCAAATGATGGGGATGAAGGTTAATAAATCTTCATTATAACTTTGTTGTTATCAATTATTATACAAATTTGTCTAATGGTAGCTGTTTATTCTTGTACACCTGAAAAGGTTATTATGTACACCTAAAAAGGCCGGTGGGCATGAGGGTTGTTGTTGGAAGTGTTTAAGAATATGTTGTATCTTTTTGTTTGGAAATAAAGAGGAGGGCTCCTATGGCTCATTCATCATTCATTCACAGCATGGTGGTTGTTTGGAGTTCAACTAGGCTTTAGAAACTGTAATCCGGGAGCAAACATGACATTCCTCACCTTACTAACTACATCACGTCCATGCAATTGAAAAGCTACAATCCCCTTTCATGTGATAAGAAGAGAATATCCATCATCCATCTTCACATCACCTCCAGATCGAGGTTCAAGTTCAGAAAACACATCTGAATCTCCAGTAAGATGAACCGTGGTCCCCGAGTCCAAAATCTAGTTCTTACGTAAAGGTCGCGGCTGGCGCAGACCGGATATTCGTGACATCAAAGTGGCACAACAGCAGCACTGTCCTCTCCCTTAAGTTGGTATTGTAGCTTCGTGCACACTCACCCGAGTTTAGTCCGGTAAAAACATC